>JAZKJV010002731.1:1200000-1670412 GCA_037367405.1 Ottelia alismoides
AGACAAAAAGTCGCGAAGAGCCGCGAGCTCTGGAAGAGCCACGAAAAGCCGCGAAAATAAACGAAAAGAAAATAAAATAAAATAAAACTACTAAGCCGTGCTCCCAGGCAACGGCGCCATTCTGATGTGCGTTCTGAACGACTGAAGTAAAGGTACAGAAATAGGTCGTTGCGACCTCAATCGCTCAGATGCGCTAGATCAAGAAAAATCGAACCACTAATGACAAATAAAGCAATCAAAACACGTGTAGCGGCCCTGCTATGTGTTTAACCTGGTATAGCTCCCAGGGTCGAACTCAAGGAGCACGGATTGGCCAAAGGCCTACGAAGTAGTAAAAACAAATAAAATAAAAGACAAAATATTTTTTAGTGGTTTTTAATTATTTTTATATTTTTTTGGATTTTTAATATGTAGAGAAAATAAGAAAAACAAAAACAAGCACACTTCAACAATTTATTTAATGCATCAAAAATCAGCCAAAAATCAAAACAAAAATATTTTTATGTGTTTTATAATTTTTTATGTTTTTGGTGAATTTTTGATAATTTTCTGATTTTTATTTTATTTTATAAAAATCAAACAGTAGCTAACAGCAATGGCACTGTTCAGCCAGGCCAAAAGTCCCTAGATAAAATATCTAATGGCCTTAAAATGACTTGGAGGTAATTTCTTAAAAAGTAAATACAACAAGGAAAATTCAGACACCGATTTTATTATTTTTGGAGTTTTAATTTATTTACTAGAATTTTTATGGGCTTTTTAGTGTTTTTAAGTTTTTAGTGTTTTTAAGCAATGAAAAATTGCCAAAATTGGCTAGAAAATAAAGGAACACAAGACAAACAGTAACTAATTTTTATAGAATTTTTAGGTGAGTTTTTTTATTTTTTTGGGGTTTTTAAAACTAGACAGTAGCAAAAATGATGGTTTTTGAATTTTTAAAAATAGCAAATAAATTCAGAAATGTCCTCAAATATTCACAAAAATCCTACACCATGGCAGGAGCCATGTGTCAAATTTTCGTCGAAGTTGGAGGTGATTTGATATTTTATTCAAAAATGACAAGAGGGTACTGTGCACAGGGACTGGAATGCAAATACCCAAAGTTCTGGGGGTCCCGGTGCAATTAACCCAGCAAAACACGTGCCAAGCGCGTGCCTGGGGCACTCAGGGACCTATATGTAACAAAAATAAGTCCCAAGGACTTACTGGTAACCCGTACCAAAAGTCTAGGGGCCTTAGTTGCAATTTACCCAAAAATAAACACACATGCGAAATTAAACCATTCACAGGGGCATAAATGCAAATATCAAAAAGATTTCATTCATTTCATAACAACCAGAACTACAAGGGCAAAGGTTGCAAATACACCAACAAAACACGTGACGACGCACGTGGCTCACAATAGGCAAGGGTATAAATGCAAACAAACTTAAGCTCAGGGTCCTCTATGCAATTTGACCTAAAACTAAACAACGTATTTAAATATTTACAGGACTGATATGAAATAACGCAAAGATAAGGGCCTAAGGGTAATTTACCCTTTATTAACCGGAGCTGATGGATGGCCGCCACGTGTAGATCGGACGGTCAGGAGGGGGCGGCTCTCAACGCTGGTGCTGCTCTGGTAGATCCAACGGTCCAGGCCAAAACACGTGTGGATCTGACGGCCTGGATCTATCGCCTCAGATCTGACGTCAAAGGGGGCGCTAGGAATGGACGGTCTGGATGGCGTCTGGAGCTGAGGGTTGATCCGACGACGCTGGAGGGTCCTGGAGGAACTGGTCCCCGGCGAACTTCGCCGGGCTCGTGCGGGTGCTGGCCTCCTCCTCGGAGGGCGCCAATGATCGGAGAAGAAAGCTCGTGCGCTCCTGCGTCGACTGCGGTGCTCCGATGATCGTCCCAAGCTCGGAGGAGCTCAGGCACGGTCGGCGGAGCTGGGTCTCCCGGCCTGAATGACCAAGCCCTCAGATGGGCTCGGTAGGACCTGCAAAAGCTCAGAAGACTCGTGGGTCGAGGGCAAAGTGCCTCGACCCTGTTAGGCGGAGCTAAGGTGGACGGTGCGTCGGGGCGACGGGCTCCGGCGAAGGTGGAAGACGGTGGAGCCCGGTTCCCAGCTCCTGTGCGAGCTGGGTTGTGTGAGTGGGTGTAGAATGTGCGGCGCAGGAAGGCGGAGATGTGGGTCGGGTCCGATGGTCGAACGGTGGTCGGAACCGGGGCGAATCGAAGAAAGATGACGGCGGAGCAAATTGGGGGTAAACGGAAATTGGACGAAATGGCTAAGTTAAGGGACTACCTGGGTGAAGGAGTAGACTGTGCTGGAGCTGGGGGTGCTCCCGGTCGTCGCCTCGAGGGACGTCTGGGCCCGAGGCTCGGAGCTCGCTCAGGTGGCGGAGCTGCGGCGAGTGCTTCGCCGGATCAGTGGCTTCCTCCTCCTCGCCTCGCTGCAACAGGCGGAGACGCTCGCTGTCACTCGTGCGGTCACGCTGGAGCTCACAGGGAAGAAAGGGAATGACCAAAGATGGAGAATTAGGGTGGCGGAGCAGAGCTTAAGTATGCTGGCGGGTCCGGGAAGAAGGGCGCGGGTAGGGCAATGTAGCGCGCGGATCCCGAGGCGAAGGCTCCGGCGAGGTTCTCGGGTATAACGTGAGCAATCCGGACCCAGGGTTTGGGCAAAAAGGAGTCGGGTCTGCATGGGAAAAATCCGAGAAGATGGGTCAGGCGCAGCAGACCCGTGGGAAGTGGTCCTGGGGGGGGAGTTGACCGGGCGGTCAACATCCCCCAGGGCCAATGGGTGAAGGCCACGTGGCTAAATCTTGAGGTGACAAATAGAGGTGGCTAGGGCTCGATTCAGCCAAAACTCAAAACATGAAAGATTTTTATTTTATTTTTTTCTATTTTTTGGTGATTTTTAATTAATTTTTGGAAATAAAACAAGGTATTTACATTATATAGCTATATATAGGTATATATACAATATGTAGGCTTTTGATTTTTGATTTTTATTTATTATTTGTATACAATTTTACCCTTATTTTATATTTTATTTATTTATAGAATAAAATAAGGAATAAAAGGGTGTTTTTATTTTATTTTTATTATTTATGTACATAGGTAAAATAAATAGATATGTACATCTATATACATGGTATATGTGCAATGTATTTTTGTATTTTTAATTTTTCTATTTTTATTTTGTTTTGATTTTGATTCTTTTTATTTTATTTATTTACAATATATAACATAGAATATTTACAAAAAGTTTGGAAAATAACTTTATTTATTTACAAGGTTACATAAATATATAGGCATGGTTTATGTACATGATGAAGGGGTATTTTTAATCTTTTTTATTTTTAACTTTTTATTTTGTTTTTATCTTTTATAAATATATACAAATATTTACAAGTGTATTTTTGGTGAGGAAAACATTTTTATTTTATTTACATAGATATTTACACAAGAGCCCCTATCTCCCTCTACTTTAGCTTTTATGCGGTCAGGCCCATGCTGAGCCCTCCCTTGGGTTGGGGTTGCTCAATATTTATTCTAAATATTTCCCTCTTTTTCTTTTTAATCTTTATTCTTTTATTTTTGCACAAAAACATGCTAATTATAGAATTTTACACAATGCATGCTTTTGGTAATTTTTCCTATTTACACATATCTAATGCATTTGCAAAGGTTTTTGTAGCTAAAATATAAGAATAAAGAGTGATGAATGGGTATTCATCAGTGAACTCCCTTGTCTTGTGTTTGATTGCTAGTCATATTTAGGTCAAGATCAAAAATATCGCGCCTTTGCGCAAATTTTGTCTTCCCTCCAGTTGACCCTTGATCATTGTGAGCCTTCTACTGTTTTACACTCCCTTGATTCCTTGTTGACCCCCGTATCTTTCATCCACATCGATCTTCCTCTTGATCTTCGAGATGGCGACGAATGGGCGGTTTAGTCGAGGCTCTGTCGACACCCACATCAGTTCCATTCGCCCGCCCTCTCCAATAATTCAGGGCAATTCCCGAGAATCCGGTTCAAACCCTATGAACCGATCTCCAGACTCCATGTCTTCTTCAATAAACCGGGATCACTCTCGTCCCGAATTCTGTCCGTTTTGGATGGCAATTGATTTCACTCCTTATACATCGCCATCCTTAGCGAAATTCTGTGTTAACCTTGACACAGATAACATCTCTCTATCTGATGCTGCAATTCAGACTGATCGAGGCATTCTACCATGTGCAGACTTAGAGCCCGAGTCAGCAAATCAAGCAGAATCCGTGATGGCAGGAGGAAGAGGAAAGGGACCACAGCCCCAATTTGAGCCTGAAGCCAATCCGGGGGAAGGGCAGTACACCACACAGGGCAAGGTTAACAGTCAGCTGCTGGCGTTCATCCAAGCCATTCAACAGCAGTTGACTAATCAGGCCCTGGCCCAGACCGCTTTCCAGGACATGCTGAACGATCTGAGGAGGAGGGCCGACGCAAGAGATGCCCGACAGGAGGACGATCAGAACAACGAGCAGAATTTTGAAGAAGTCAGAGACGAATTCTCAGTTGGAAGTCCCGAATTTGAGGTAGTAGGAGGAGATCCACCGCAGCCAAAGCCTACGCTGAAGGAAACATACGACCCAGGAGCGGGACGCATCACTGAGTGGATTCAGGTTCCACGCATGCACGCCCACTTCAAGTTAAAGCCACAGTTTCTGTCGCTACTTCCCACGTTCCACGGGAACACCACTGAGGAGCCGTACATTTTTCTCAAGAAGTTTGGCCGCATCTGTGCCACGGCTCATTATCTGGGAGTCCCTCTAGATGTAGTCAAGATGGCCGCGTTTCCCTTCAGCCTTCAAGACAAGGCCCTTTATTGGGTTGACCATCTTGGGAAGGTCGTCACCACCTGGGAGGAATTGAAATCTGCCTTTCTCCATAAATTCTAACCTCTCGGGAGATTAAATCAGATGCGCGCCCGGATCTCCAGTTTCTGCCAGCAGCCCCATGAGACCATCCATGAAGCGTGGGAGAGATTCAAATATCTCCAGGAAAAGTGCCCCCACCATGAAATTCCAAAGACCAGTCTCGTACAATACTTCTTTGGGGGGCTATCATTCGAGAGCCAAAAGCTTGTGGATGTAGCTTGCGGCGGTTCACATTTTAACAAGGACGAGGACGTAGTATGGAACGTCTTCGAAGAAATGGCTGAAGGAGAAGCAGCCCAATCCTCGTACAGAATCTACATGAAGCCACCAACTGCCATCAGCAAGCCAGTAAACATGGCTTCTCACACCGAGGACAAGGATGAGAGATCCAACCTGAGCATCATTGGGAGCCACTTGTCCAAGGTGGACATCATTGAGAAGAGGTCGCAGGACCTCGAAAAACCGGCAGTCATTGAAAAGAGGACCCAAGATCTGGAAAAGCTCGATCAGATCTACCAACAGCAGGAGCAGCTCGTACGTGCACTGAACGCCAACATGTGCAACGCTGTGTCCACTTCTGCAGAGCCGAGTGCTGAGAAGAATGAGCCTACAATGCAGCAAAGCCCTCAGCCGACTCCCCCGTCGCCCCAGCCAGTCCAGCATGTGTACTACGTGCAGGTTCCGGAGCAGCCACCGCAGCCCCAGACACAGATGGTTGTATACCAACCTGAGTCCCAGCCAGTCTATTCCGAGCAGTTCTCTCCACCCCCGCCACTGATTCAGGAAATCAATGGCGTATGGAACAATGAAGCGCAACTGACCCGTCCTCAGGGACACTCTCAGGGTCAGAACATGGGTAACAGGCCCTATCATCAGCAGCAGTAAGGTGGGAGACCCTTCCAGTCTTCTTATCAGTATCAACCTCCATCGCAAGGAAACACCTGGAGGCATAATTACCAGCACGGTCCTCAGCAGTCCGGATATCGCGGACAGGGATATCATCAGCAACCGGTTGCTCAGTACAATCAGCAGAATGCACCATATTCCTCCAACCCTCCTTCTCACTAATTTTCACAAGGTTACCAGTCGCAATCGCAGCCACCATATCAGCATTCTAGACCCCTGCAGGGGGACTCCTCTGAGATTGTGCCGGTCAACCCGGCCTGGCCTGTTTGGAGCAGTTAATGAAAAACATGACTGAGATGAACCAGAAGATCGACGACCTGACGGCAGCCAAGACCGCCATACCAGCCCAGGTCGAAGCCAACCCGAACAATTTCCGACGTAAGGAGCAGGTAGCCGGCAGTGTCCAACCCGAATCAAGTGAATTAAATTGTTTTTTATCTAATGTTGTTACTCTCAGGAGCGGTAGGACACTCCAGCCATCGGCGACGGCGAAAGGAAAGCATTTTGCATCTAACGGGGAATCGTTAGTCCAGCCAACACCAGGGCCGAGCAGTATTTTGGGAGCAGCATCAGCATTAAAAAATTCACAAAAAATGAAGAAAATAGAAAAACACAAAAAGATAGCAGCAACCTCGGTGGAGAACAGCCAGCATTGGAGACGCCTACATCAGCCTCACAGCCAGTTCCTGACAGGAGGAGCACTACACCTGCAGCGAGTCCAACGCCAGCACCAGAAGCCAAGCCTGTCATTTTTGGTCCACAAATTGTAGATGAATCCATTCCTTTTTGCCATCTACCTATAAACAACAATATGGACACTATTTTGAATGAAATTGGTGAACATTTTGTAAATATTCCTTTTCCAGAAGCAATGAAAAAACACAAAAAAATGAAAAAAAATTGAAAAGTGCTTTGTCTGATCCTTCCATCATAGAAATCATTCAGAACTTGGTGTTGAATATGCCATTAATGAAGGCTCTTGACTATATGCCAGTTGTAAAGAAAGGATTAAAAGAGGCATGCACGACCAAGCGCAGGCCGAACCCCCACAATTCCAGAAGCAAGGGTGGCAAGTCCGAAAAGCATATCCTCACAATGGCCACCGTGAACGCCATCAGCAACTTCCCAGATAAAAAGCCAGATATGGGAGCACCTCTTGTACGATGCCAGATGTTTGATCAAGAGTTCGAGCGAACACTTCTCGACAGTGGGTCTTCTGTCAATTTGATGCCAGCCTCTCTACTCACGGAGTTCAGGTTAGGATCGCTCAAGCCTACAAAGATGATTCTGCAGTTTGCAGACAAGTCAGTCAAGCGGCCTAGGGGCCTGTTGGAGGACGTGATCGCCACGGTTCAGGGAAAGTCATTCCCGGCCGATTTTGTGGTCTTAGATATGGACGTCCCCTCTCCATTGCTCCTTACCCCGATCATACTCGGAAGACCATTTCTACGGACATCAAATGCAGTAGTGAATTATGGGACTGGAGAAATCACTTTTGGTGCTGGCAATGAAATAATCAGAGTAGAGACCCTGTCTGAGGGAACACCAGCCGAGCAGACATCTACATCATGTGCAAGGGTGATTGAATATGCTGACGACTGCGACTTTCTAGCAGAAATTCAAGATACCAAATTATTTCTGGATGACAATGAGATCCATGAACTTCTCTGTCTCGAGGAGGAAGTGGAGTGCGCAGTCAAATTTCCCCTTATCAATCAGGATGAGGAACTCGCTGATGTGCTGCAAGAGACTGCCGTGGGAGTGATGTGCCTTCAGAACCAAGAGCTGAAGTCTGAAGAATCCTTGAATGAAGAAGAAATTATTGAGGAATTCTGTCAGGATTTGAGAGAAGAAACAGATCAGAATATGGTGGACTCCGAACAGCTGAATGAATCACCACCTGCACTAATAGCTGAAGTCACCACTGAAGCAGCTCAGACTCTGCCAGAGCTAAAACCTTTGCCCTCCAACATGAAGTATGCCTTCCTTGCGGGAGAACCTAATATGCACCCGGTAATCATCAATGCTCATCTGACCGAAGATCAAGAATCTCGTCTGATGGAGGTTCTTGAACGCAACCGCAAGGCGATAGGCTGGCGAACTTCTGATCTCCATGGGATCAATCCGTCACACTGCTCACACCGCATCTTTCTAGAAGAAGATTGCAGGCCCTCTCGAGAACTGCAGAGAAGATTGAATCCGAACCTGCGGGAGGTTGACATGAAAGAGATCCAGAAATGGTGCGATGCGGGATTTATCTATCCCATCTCTGATAGCAAATGGGTGAGCCCGCTGCATGTTGTGCCCAAGAAATCAGGGATCACCATTGTGAAGAATGACAAAGGAGAGGAGATTTCCACCAGAGTACCCACTTCTTGGCGAGTATGCGTGGATTACAGAAGACTTAACCTCGCTACCAAGAAGGACCACTTTCCTCTACCCTTCATCGACCAGATCTTGGAGAGATTGGCCGTGAAGGAATACTTCTGCTTCTTGGATGGATACTCTGGGTATAATCAAGTTGCTATTGCTCCTGAAGATCAAGAGAAGACCACGTTCACCTGTCCTTTTGGCACATACGCCTTCAGACGGATGTCGTTCGGGCTATGCAACGCCCCAGCCACATTTCAGAGGTGTATGCTTGCAGATTTTGCCGATATGTGGGCAACTTTTTCGAGGCCTTTATGGACGATTTTTCGGTCTACGGAGATTCCTTTGATCAATGCCTGGATTATTTAGACCGAGTCTTACGGAGGTGCTGCGAAGTCAATCTTGTGCTTTCATGGGAGAAAAGCAACTTCATGGTGACCGAAGGAATTGTGATGGGTCACGTTGTTTCTAAACGTGGTATGGAGGTTGACCCAGCCAAGGTGGACGTGATTTCCAAACTTGAGCCACCTACAAACATCAAGCAAGTCCGGTCATTCTTGGGCCATGTCGGTTTTTACCGATGTTTCATCAAAGATTTCAGTAAACTGGCCAGATCGTTGACTGAGTTGCTCGGCAAGGACAATGAATTCATTGTAGACGACTGTGTGCTCCTTACCTTTAATCAGTTGAAAGAGCTCATCACGCAGGCCCCTGTTTTACAGCCACCGATTTGGACTCAGCCTTTCGAGATCATGACCGACGCGTCAGATTATGCCATCGGAGCTGTACTGGGACAGAGGAAAGATAATGTACCATTTGCGATTCACTACGCTAGCCGAACGCTCGATGAAGCCCAGAGAAACTACACTGTCACTGAAAAGGAGCTGCTAGCGGTAGTTTTTGCCTTGGAAAAGTTCAGATCATACCTCCTTGGGTACAAAGTAATCATTTACACTGATCATTCGGACATTCGGTACTTACAGCAGAAGAAGGATGCCAAACCACGTCTCATTCGGTGGATCCTTCTCCTCCAGGAATTTGACTTGGAAATCAAAGATAAACCTGGGGTAAAGAATTAGTGGCCAATCATCTGTCAAGGCTTCCTGAACCAGAATCTCCTGAACTGAACCTGCAGCCGATCACAGAAACCTTTCCAGATGAGTCAATTCTGTCTGTCACCTCACTTCCTTGGTATGCGTACATTGTGAACTATCTAGTTGCCAAGAAAATCCCACAGGACTTGCCTAAATTGAAAATAGACAGGTTCTTATCTAAAATCCATTTCTACCAGTGGGAAGACCCGTATCTGTTTCGTGAGGGAGCAGATTGTATCTAGAGAAGGTGCATTCCTCAGGAGGAAGTTCCAAGTGTCCTCGCTTTATGTCATGATCAAGATTCTGGAGGACATCATTCAGGCAAACGGACGGCAGCAAAAGTTCTTCAAAGTGGCCTCTGGTGGCCTTCATTATTCAAAGATGCAGATGAGTATGTCAAATGCTGCACTGGCTGCCAGAAGATGGGCGGAACCATAGGAATGAGAGACACGATGCCTCTGAAATACATTCAGATATTAGACGTCTTTGACGCATGGGGCATCGACTTCATGGGCCTGTTTCCCAACAGTCAGGGTTATGAATATATTCAGCTTGCTGTCGATTATGTAAGTCGATGGGTAGAGGCTATTCCCTCCCGAGCCGCCGACAGTAGGACTGTCTGTCGATTCTTGAGAGATCACATCATAGCACGGTTCGGGATTCCCAAGATTCTCATATCTGACGGGGGTAGTCATTTCATAAACAGAGAGGTGAAAAAGCTGACCCAAGAATTCTGCATTGAGCATCGCGTCGCTTCACCCTACCACCCGCAGTCCAATGGCTTAGTTGAATGTTCAAACAGGGAGATCAAGACAATCTTACAAAAGCTTGTGCGCCCAGATCGCAAGAACTGGTCTCAGTTGCTTGATTCCGTTCTTTGGGCTTATAGAACAGCGTACAAGTCACCCTTGGGAATGTCTCTCTACCGCCTTGTGTATGGCAAGCCATGACATTTGCCTGTCGAACTAATTCACAAATCTTTATGGGCCATTAACATCTGTAATTTGGACTCCAAGCAAGCAGGAAAAGACAGAAAACTGGATCTGAACAGATTACTGGAATTCCAAGATTATGCATATGACAACAGCCTGATGTACAAGGAGAAGGTCAAAACATGGCATGACAAGCACATCCGTCGCAAGTCCTTTGATCCAGGTCAGAAGGTGTGGTTGTTCGATGCGAAATTGAAGATCTTCCCAGGGAAATTGAAGAGCAAATGGACTGGGCCGTTTTTGGTTAGGCAGGTGCGTGACAACGGAAGTGTATTGATATCCAATCTGTCAGCTGACGCACAGCCCTTTGTAGTCAATGGACAGCTTCTGTAGCCATACCTGGAACATGATACATTCATGGATGTCGTTGACTCAGTTCAAGTAATCTATGAGGATGAGCTGAATATCTCCAAAGAAGCAGAGAAAAGAGAAGCACAACAAAATATTTTTGAATGATTTTTCATCTTTTTCTTTTTCTTCTTTTCTTCTTTTCAATGTCTTTTATCCTCTTCTACCGAATTGATGCCATCCCTTTCATCATTGCTACACTTAGGATGTACTCTATCCTAAGTATAGGGGGGATGCGCATCCCGAGTTGCTCATATCCACTTTCATCCCTTTTCTTCTTTTCTTCTTTTCTTCTTGTTCTCTTCTATTTTATTTATCTATCAAAAAGGTGTCGCCCCTTGTAGACAGTTTTCTATACTTAGGACGTACTTTGTCCTAAGTATAGGGGGTGTGCACCCCGAGTTAATTCTATTCTTTTCGATCCTCTCCATTGTCTCCTCTTCTTGTCTATACTTAGGGATACCTTACCCTAAGTATAGGGGGAGACAATCTGAGTACGATCTGTTCATTCCCACCCTTGACCCTCCCTGCTTTGTGTACAGTCTACTATACTTAGGATTATTTGATCCTAAGTATAGGGGGGACGGTCAACTTCCCATTAGTTCATTCATCTCTGTATTCCTTTATTCTTTAGATTTTCCTATGCTCAGTACGAGTTATGTCTTCTCTTTTCTCTCTGATCTATGAGGACATAGCTCAAGCTAAGTACAGGGGGGTCGTATATACTACGTATATACTTTAGCCATAACTCGTACTTTCATATTTTTTTCTAATAATATGGCTAATCATTCTTTAAAATTCATTAAAAACCTTAATAAAAAGGTGTTGTGTTCCTCAAATTCTTTTTGTAATTACTGATTAATAAATCAGGTGAAAATGTTTTTTTTTTTGCAAAATGTTTGAAAAATAGTTCGAAAATCTTTGTGAACATCTATTGAAAACTATTTTGAAAATATTTTGTTACATGTTTTCCACCTGTGTAAAAATGTGTGGTTTGTAAAATTTCTTTTCTTTGTGTGAAATAAAATGTTTGAAAAATGATTTGCAAATAGTTTGAAAAATGGTTGCAAAAATGTTTTGAAAAAACTATATATACTGTTTTGAAAGCCTTTGCAAAATGATTTTCGAATGTGTGTACATGTTTGTAAAATGTTTGTAAAAATTATTTTGGACTATAGTTTTCAAAAATTGTTTGAAAAAGCCTGTGTCAAATAAGTTTGAGGAATACATAAATCTCATTAAAATACACTATGTATATATGTATAAAATTGAGCACTTACCCTGTAAATTCTTAAAATCCACGTCTTGTAGATATAAGAAGCACTCCCGTGTACATATTTTCACCTCGCTTTCAGCCAAAATCTTTTTATTTTCAAAATTCCCAAAAACATTTGCAAAATTAAAATCCAAAAACATTTGAAAATCTTTTTGAAAAATACAAAAATTGCATCTGCATATGCATCATCATCTTTTCAAAAATCCATAAAAAGTTCAAAATCTTGAAAATTGCATCACAAAAATATTTTCTGCATTCTGCATATCATTTGCATAGCATGAGCATTTTTCGGATTGAGTTTGATAGTTGAACGAGTCTAAGTAAAATCCGGAGATTGGAGCTTGATTGGACCTTAAAATCTACCTAATAACAGGAACCTTATAGGAACTGGGTTTGAGGTACTTCAGGTCTAGTTGACTTAATTCTTTGCGGATCATGGGACTTGGTTCAATGGATTCTTGACTGCCTAAGTAGAGTATTTCGGAACACACGCACGACTCTTGTTGATAATGACCTAACTTGGACACCTGCACCTTTCACATGGCTCAACTCAGTTGGAGTGGTGAGGGGATTGGATTTGCCGGTATGAGACGCACACAAGTGGAAACATTTGTCCTTCTTGAGGGAGGGAAGTGCACCCCAACCCGTCCAATGATAAGGAAGTCTAAAGACAGGAGGTTGTGGGTGGCGATAAAGCTTCAAAAGAGGGATAGTCTACTAGCTCAAGAGGAAAAACTCCTTATGTAAATGCTGTTGTATATAGTATTCAAAAAAAAGAATTCCAGGCATGTACAAAAATAAAAAGCCTGCAAAGTATGTACAAAGTCAATAAGCAAGCTTGATTTCCAAAGTCATATCATGTGAGCCTGCAGCAGGATGACTTGACTACACTGGTCTTGCATCCCAGGATAGGTAGCTACACTGGCTACCGTCCATTCTTCTCTTCACCCCCTCCTCTTGAGCCGGTTGCCACTTGAACTTAGAAGGGAATACCCCGCTCCTCGAGGATGGAGTTATTGGATTGGGGAATCATTAGGTTGTCGTACTGGAGAAGTCAGTCTCTTTGTCATTCTAGTTGGGGAGAGCCACCATCACTTACACTGTACGAGTCAGATTCATAGTCGTAAGAGTTTGCGTATGAATTGAAGTATTTCTGACCTGGCTATGAGGAGACTTGGACAGAGTTTTGGGATTCTCAAGGACTGTTAGATTTCAAATTCGGTTCTCCTTAAGGTTCTGCCCGCACTAAAATTCCAAAGGTCCGACAAAAGCTCCAAACTTTGATTTTGTGAAGACAAGTTTGATAATTGAACTAAATCCAAGTTCGTCTTTTTCATTTCTTTCTTTTTCTTGTTGCACTTATTTCATAAGTGTTTGTCAGGGACTAGAAAGGTAAAGTATAGGGGAATGATGAATCCACATTTCATCATCTTTATTCTATCATTTTGGCACCAAAAACCCTAGCAAATGCCTGTAAATAGCATTAAATATACAATCTTAACATTCATGCATGTGCATCTAAATAGTGTATAAATTGCTGTAATTAAAGCCAAAATTATAGAATAAATAAAAGAAAAGAAAAAGAATAAAATATTGTAAATATTTTATGACCCGAAACCCCGAGACCTAGGCATCTTGATGAATAGGTCGACAAGGAATAAAGTAGGGGGAGATAGGTCAGAAATACAGTCAAATACCTATACTTTTAATTCATTCTTTATTCATATTGGGACCTATTTTTGGTTCCACTTTTTATACATCAAATAAAGAAATGTTGTACATGAAAGTTGTAGATAATTTTATATAGAAAAATACAAAATTTATTTCACTGAAAAAAAATACACAGATAAAAAGTTATGGTCAGAATAAAAATCCAGAATCCCAACTTCCCAGACTCGTATCTCACAAATGGAAACTCCAAATGCATCAAACTCACCTTTAATTGTATATAGAATAAAATAAGATATTTAATGGCGGTGGTTTCGCATTTGGTGGAGCTACGGTTTGAAAGTTGAGTTTTGGACCCACCTTGTATAAGTGTACGGGATAAAATATTCAATTTATTAATTATTCATTATTTTTGTATTTTTATATTTTTATAATTTTGTAAATATTACTTATAATAAGTATGTACATTAAAATCAGAATAAAAATGCAAAGAAAACTCAAAATAAAAATATTTGTAAATAAAATACACAGGTATTATACCTATGTACATACCTATACTATATCTACTTATATTTTATTAAATATACAAAACATATCATAAAAATGAAATAAAAATATATTTGAGTATACAAAAGTATTTTATAATTTTAGAAAATAATAAATAAAAATAATAACATTAAAATACACAAAATAAAAATAAAAGAACAAAGTATGTAGATATAATACCTATATAGGCTATAATAAGTAACTTCTAAAATAAATCTCATAAAAATAATTAAAATTCATATTAAAATACTTCATAAATTAATAAACATTTTTTATTTTTTAACCAAAATTAAATTCGTCCATTTCTATTTTTATTCGATTTTTGAAATGATTTTTAGGGGATTTTTCCTGGTTGGTCCACGTGGACCAACCAGGTTGGTCTGACAGTTGACCTCGGTCAACTATCCGACCTCCTCCCCTTGACCTGTCAGAAGACATTTTGTCTCATCTTCTCGCTATTCTCTAGGCTCGACCTTGCATCAAACCATGTCGATGCCTTCTGCATTTTTTCTCCTCGATCAATGGTGATTCACGCCCTAGTGAAATCTGGGGCTGAAGACCACTGATCGAGGTGTTTCGAGCCTCGTCTTCCACGCCGCCCGTCAACCCTACAAAAGAGCACCGCCGACTTCAATTCAAATTTTAATCCTTCTTCCGCCATTTTCAATCGAAAAACCCTACCTCCTCGTGCTCCTAGTTACAGTGGGAGTCGAATCGACCCGGAGTTCGAGTTGTTTGGGGTAGAATCGAAGTGATTCGACCCCTCACCGGAGCTCCGCCGCGCCTCGCTGCCCGTCGTCTCTGGTGAGCTTCTTCCCCTTTTCTTTCCATTTTCTTGTAGCTTTAGTTTAGATTAGGTTAGCTTCGCAGCAGTTTTGCCTTTCGTCTCGTTAATCGCCGTCATTCCACGATCGAAGCCACGGCGGAGCTGAGCTCCGCCCGTCGTTTCCGGTCGCGCCACGCACCCATCCGTTCACCTGTCACCTCCATTCTCTCCCCCCTTCACTCCGTCGCTCCGCTCCACCCTCCAGTTCACCTCGATCTCGCCCAGATCGAGTCGCTCGAGCTCCCCACTCCGCCGCTCGCCGGAGCTCATCGCCCGACCACCTTCCGCCTCCATCAAACCGTCAAATCCACCCTTTTTGTTTGCCTGGTTGTTGTGCTCCTAACTCTGCAGGATCGAGCCAAAGAGAGGGCTCCATCAACCTTCATCGACTCCAGGACCAACCGCCCAGGTCGCCTCCGCCATCCGAGCATCTCGCGCCGTCCCTGCCTCGCCTGAGACCACCTGCTGACGCGGAAGGGCCCCACGATCATTTTGCCCCTGATCCTAGGGCCGGAGCGGCCGTGTGTCGGCCGCAATCACCGATCAAAACTCGCCGGGGAGGTGTTCTTCGTGAACCTCCCCCTGCCGTTGGATCAGGAGCTGCCTCCAAACGCTACATGCGTCGTCCGATCGCCCATTGCCCCCAGCCGTCCGATCGTCCATCGAAGATCTGATCTCAGCCATCCAGAACGAAGGGGTACGTGCCGTTAGATGCGCGCCACGTGGATTAGTGAAGCTCCATCGGCCGCACGAGCATCCCTCGTGGGTATTTTGCATCTTCGACCCACGTGCTTTTGTATTTACTTTTTAGTATTAAAACTTTCGTCTGCAGTTTAAAAACTTTTGTAATAATTGCACTTAGGTCCTCACACTTTTTATATTTGCACTTAGGTCCACGCCACGTCACCTCATGTGACTGGGGCGCGTGACTTTTGGGTATTTTACATATTTGGTCCTGAACTTTTAGGTATTTGCAATTATATCCTTGTGCGTAGTTAATTAAATATGTTTTTGGAAAAAATTGCTTGTATGCCCAGCCGGTTTTCATTAATTACAATTATACCCCTGTGAATGACAGAACACGTGCCTCGCGCGTATCTTTTTGTGGAATTTGCACCTGAGCCCCTGGATGTTTCTATAATTGCATTTATACCCCTGCTAGGCTTAGGATTTTTGTATGTTTGAGTTATTTATTTTACGCCCCATTTAAATGCCAAAAATTCTCAAAAAATAGACTTAAGCCCTTGTTTGCTTATACTTTCACGCCATATTTTTAGTTTTTGATTTTATCGCATTTTTATATTTATTAAAAATCAAAAACATCCTATTTCAGTACTATCTAGCTTAGAAAATACCAAAAAAATATTAAAATACCCTTAAAAATTCCAAAAAAAATCTCTGGTGTGTGTTTTGACTCACTTTATCTTCAGTCCAAAAATCACTAAAAATCTCAAAAGAAAAACCTTAAAAATTAAAAGTACTTAAAAAAACTTCAAAAAAAACATATAAAATCATAGAAAACTCAGAAAAAGATAAACTCATTTCCTGTTTATTTTATATTTTATCCTCTTTATTTTAAAAGTAGTTTGTCAAATTTTGGTGGTTGTTTGCTATTTTTAATTCCTATTTTATTCCCAACCAGCAGCTTATTCACTGTTTTGCTTTATTTTGATATTTAAAAATAACAAAAACATTCTGAAAATTACCCAAAAATCACAAAAACAGTAGAAAAATATAAAAAGACCAAAAAGATTTTATTTCTGAATTTTTGACTATTTTTGCATATTTTTATAAATATTTTATCACCTCTTTTATTACATTGTCTTTATTTTCCAATACTGAAAAAGAAAATAGAAAAATATAAAATATAAAATTATAAAAATCAAAAAATTTAAAAATCAAAATACAAAATTAAAAATTAAATAAAAAAATTAAAAAATTAAAAACCCACAAAAAATTTAGATTGGCTAAGTGGATCATTAGACCTAGGTTTGGATTTTCATCTATACTATGCACCCTTGTTTCCTGTGTTTGACTCCTACTTACTTGCCACTATACATTTTTAGTAGGGTATAATAAATTTTAATCCTTGCTATTCATTCCTTGATTGATTGTGTGGGTTAATTGTTGACAAACGAGGAGGCTTGAGTAGTCGCATCAGCGACAGTGAGTCTGATTTATCAGACCACTATTTAGCGGCTCTCGTCAAACCGTTTTTCAGCTAGCCGTAGTGTTCGCCCTAGATAAGTTCATATCTTACATCATTGGATCTAGAGTGACCTTGTATACTGATCACACCGCCATCCGATACCTCATGGCAAAAAAGGATGCCAAGGCCAGACTGACTAGATCGATCCTTCTACTCCAGAAGTTCGACATTGAGATCAAGGATAAGCCTGGAGTCAAGAATATGGTGGCGGATCATCTCTCCTGTTTAGAGCAGCCTGAGGATTCTGAGCAGATCGATCCCATTTGTGAGACCTTCCCAGATGAGGCGATCCTTGCTATCGCCTCCCTCCCGTGGTATGCTGACATTGTGAACTTTCTTGTTGCTAAGAAAGTCCCACAAGGTTGGCCCAGGCAGAGGCTTGAGACCTTCCTCGCGAAGGCCAATTCCTACCACTTGGAGGATCCCATCCTTTACCACGTAGGAGGGGATAGCGTCTGGCGTAGGTGCATTCCTCAGGAGGAGCACCATAGCGTCCTCACTTACTGCCACAAGCTTGAGGCAGGAGGACATCATTCTGGGAGGAGAACGGCACAGAAAGTGCTCCAATCCAGCTTGTGGTGGCCTACCCTCTTCAAGGACTCTGATGAGTTCGTGAAGAGGTGTACTGACTGTCAGAGGATGGGGATTTGTGGACAGCGTGACATGATGCCGATGTAGCCCATTCACTTCTGTGAGGTTTTTGACGCATGGGGCATCGATTTCATGGGCCCATTCCCTAAGAGTCAGGGATTTGAGTACATTCTGTTGGTCGTTGACTATGTTAGTCGTTGGGTTGAGGCCATCCCCGCCCGAACCGCTGATGCGAGGATAGTTTGCAGATTTTTGAGGAAGCACATCATCATGCGGTTCGGGGTACCTCGAGTATTGATTTCAGATGGGGGGTCTCATTTCATCAACGACCAGGTGAAGGCACTTGCTAGCGAGTTCGGCATAGACCATCGAGTTGCCACTCCATACCATCCACAGACAAATTGTCTAGACGAGGTGTCGAATAGGGAGATCAAGACTATTTTGCAGAAAGTCGTCCGCCCTGACCGAAAGGATTGGTCACAGCTTTTGGGCTCGGTCTTGTGGGCATATAGGACGTCTTTCAAGACACCATTAGGCACATCTCTCTTTCGCCTCGTATATGGCAAGCCGTGCCATTTACCTGTTGAGCTGAGACACAGGTCACTTTGGGCAGTCACTGATATTCTTATAGATCCAGATAGTGTAGGAGACCAGAGGAGGGCAGAGTTAGCAGCCTTGGAGGAGCTTAGAGATACCGCCTTCTCAAACAGCCTACAATATAAGGAGAGAGTGAAGGAATGGCATGATTCTCACATCAGCCACAAGCATTTTGAGCGTGGACAGAGAGTATGGTTGTTTGATGGTAGGCTTCATCTATTTCCAGGGAAGCTACAGAGCAAATGGAAGGGAACCTACTTGGTGAGAAAGGTACACGACAACGGTAGCATTGATATATCCGAGTTGTCTTCTAAGAGTATCTTTCGAGTGAACGGCCAGCGGCTCAAGCCATTTCTAGATCATGAGCCGCGGGTCGTTGATGTTGCCCCGATTCATTTTGCGTGGGATGTGGTCTCTTGACTCACATCTACATCTCACGCCTGATTATCACTGATCTGCCGACCTGTATAGATCCAGATGTCCATATCATCACATTCTTTAGTCCCACATCCCTTTCTTCATCTTTTGATTATGCTATACTTAGGGTGTACTTTACCCTAAGTATAGGGGGGATGTAGGACCTTTGGGTATTTCTTTTATTTCATTTTACCCCTGTTTTTGCTGCCTATACTTAGGGATATTTTACCCTAAGTATGGGGGGTTAGACCCTGTACATTCTCCACTCGTCTTTCCCTTAGTGTACAGCCTGCTATACTTAGGATTACTTAATCCTAAGTATAGGGGGAAAAGCCGAGAATCTCTTGATCTTCTATTCATTCATTCATCATTGTATATAGCCTTCCTTTTTACTTCCCTATACTAAGCACGAGTTATGTCTTCTTCATCGCTCTTGACTTTGAGGACATCGTTCGAGCTAAGTATAGGGGGTGTGTATATATTTCATATATACTTTAGCCATAACTCGTACTTTGTATGAGTGTGTTAATAAATAAAAAATGCTAAAAACCCTAAAAAACCACAAAAATTAAAAAATTTTCCTGTAAATAAACATTCTTTTATTGCACATACATAGCTAGTGTACAAATTATTTTTGTAAAAATGTTTTCAAAAATCTTTTGTGTAAAGTTTGTGTAAATATTTTCTTATCAAAATTATGTATATAGTACAAAATTTTTCCAAAATGTTTGAAAATCAAAAGTTTGCAAAAATCTTGTGTAAATATGTGTAAATACTTTTGCAAAACTTGCATTTCATGCATTCATCCATTCATGATTTCAAAACATTTTTCAAAAATTTTGCATGTTTGTAAAAATTGTGTAAATAGCATCTTTGTACATATGTATATATAGTTTTTCTGGATTATAGTTGACATTTAAACTAGCCTGGAATGAAATTGGGAAATGGAGCTTGATTAAGATCTTAATCCACCTAATTTCTAAGAGGAACCTTATAGGGCTTAGGGTTAAGACTTTTCAGGTCCATGGTGACTTAATTCTTTGAGTCCACTAGGCTATGATCACATGTCATCTCAATGAGCCTAAGTAGAGCACTTAACAACACACACATGACTCATATAGACAATGGCTTTACTTGGACACCGCACTTAGCACCGAGCTCTCTACGGATGAGGTGGTGAGGAGGCAGTCTTCCTTGACTTGGGGTAGCATATGAGGGTAGTACTTCTAGGCGGAACCTCTCTTCTTCTTTTAGTGAAGGAAGTGCGTCTCAACTTGGTCTGGTTGTCATGAGGTCTAACGACAGGAGTTGTGGGTTGCAATAATGCTTCAAAAGAGGGATAGTCTACTGGCTCAAGAGGAAAAACTCCTTGTATATATGCTGCACATGTATATGTTGTACAGATGCACTTGAAAAAATGCAAAAAGAAAATAACTCCAAAAAAGTGGTGGATCTGATAGAAAATGATAATCCCACCGGAGTATGTATATGGTGCAATAAGCAAAGCTTGAGATTCATGTCCCACCTTATGTAGCTTGCAGCAGGGAGACTTGGCTACACTGGTTGAGCTCCCAAGAATACATGGCTACACTGGCCATGGTCCATTCTCTTCTTCCTCCTCTTCTTGAGCCGGTTGAACTTGAACTTAGAAGGGAATACCCCGCTCCTCGAGGAAAGAGTGGCCAGATTGGGGTCATAGAGTTACCTTGTTGGGGAGGGTTGTCAAGTTGCCATTTTTGAGGTGGAGAGCTTATACCTCACATTCACAGGACAAGGAAAGATTCATGGTCTTCAAGGTTTGTGTTTGATGACTTGTTCTGATCTGGATTGTTGAGGAGTCTTGATTATAGATTAGTGGAACTTAGAGGCCGTTGAGTTTTAAGCTTAAGTCCAAATAAGGTTCTGACACATTAATAATCCAAAGATCTGATTGAGCTCCATAATTCAATTTAATGAAGGGAAGTTTAATATTCAACCTTGATCCATGTGCATTCTCCTCTTTTTCTTTTTCTTTCTTTCTTTTTCACTTCTTTTTCAAATAAGTGTTTGCTAAGGGACTAGCAAAGTTAAGTATAGGGGGGTGATGAATACTCATTCATCACTCTTTATTCTTATATTTTAGCTACAAAAACCTTTGCAAATGCATGTATATGTTTGTAAATACAAATAATTACCAAAAGCATGCATGGTGTAAAAAGTAATAATTAGCATGTTTTTGTACAAAAATAAAAGAATAAATATTAAAAAGAAAAAGAGGGAAATATTTAGAATAAATATTGAGCAACCTAATCCCAAGGGAGGGCTCAGCATAGGCCTGACCGCATAAAAGCCAAAGTAGAGAGAGATAGGGGCTCATGTGTGTAAATATCCCTGTAAATACAATAAAAATATTTTTCATCTAAAAATAGAATAAAAGTGGCTTGTGCATATTTGTAAATATTTATAAATATAAAATCCAAATAAAAATAGAAAAATAAAAAAGAAAACAACAATACCCTTATTTGTACATATTCACCATGTACATACACCCACCTCTATATTTATCTAGCCCTATAAATAAATAAATTTAAATCCCTAAAAATTTGTATATATTTTATCTTTTATGTTGTAAATAAATAAAATAAAAACCACAAAAACAAAAACCAAAATAAAAAGAACAAAAACCAAAAATAACATTGTACATATACCATGTATATAGATGTATATATCTATTTATTTTACCCTTGTATATAAATAATAAAAATAAAATAAAAATACCTTTTTATTCCTAATTTTATGCTATAAATAAATAAAATATAAAATAGGAATGAAAATGCACAAAAATAACTAATTAAAAATCAAAAATTAAAAATCAATGTTGTATATATACCTATATAGTGTACTATATTGTAAATACCCTATTTTTATTTCAAAAATTTAATTAAAAATCACAAAAAAATTAGTTTATAAATAAATAAATAATTTTTATGTTTTAAGTTTTTCTTAATTCGGCCTTTTTCTATTTTTTTTTGAATTTCTAAATAATTATGATCGGGAAAATTCTGATTGGTCCACGGGGGTCGTTGACCTCCGGTCAACTGCCCCCCGCGGACCTCGTTCTCGCGGGTTTGGATTTTTTGCCTAACTTCTCTCTCTTCTCCCCTCCAGACCCGATCACCTCACACCCAAACCCAGGGTCCAACTCGTTCTTGCCAGATCCGACACCCTCGCCGGCATGCCCGCATCGGGGTCCGCGCTCTAAGCTACCCTACCTGATCGGTTTTAGTCGGACCCCTGGCTGTATAAATTCCGAGCTCCGCCTCCTCTTCCTGGATCTTTTGGCTCCCCATCCTCCATCCCAGGACCTCCATTGCCATCCTCGAGGTGACAGCTCGCCGTTGGCCGTGCCGCAGAGAGGAGAGGGTGCCCGGACCTCAGATCCGACGTCTTCGTGCCGTCGTGCTCCGCCTGAAGGTAGAGCTCGAGCCTCGGGCCTCGACGACCCGCGAGGCGACAACCCAGAGATCCATGATCTCAAGCCCAGTCGACCCATCTGCCCAGGTAGCCGTAGTTTTCTTTCCTTGTCTTTACTTTTGATTTTCGCCCAAATCAGGTCGTCACCGACGACCTTTGATTCCGACCACCCTAGTCTTCGTCCCGACCATCGGAATCACCCATCACGATCGCCTTCCCCTCGCGCATCTTCTCTGCCCATCCATTCAACCCAGCTCGCAAAGGATCTGGGGTTTCGAGCTCCTCCGTTGTCGCATCGTCGGAGCTCGACCATCTCGCCGCACCGATCACCTCCACCACCGCTAACGGGGTCGAGGCACTTTGCCCTCGACCCAGGAGTCTTATGGTGCCATTTTGCAGGTACGACGAGGACTGTCTGAGGTCCTCCAACTCGAGCCCAGGAGCTTCTCCTCCGCCGGAGTCGACGGAGCTCTCCGGAGCTCCGTTGTTCCATCGGAGGCGTCCTACAGACGCGGGAGGCCAAGGCGAAGCTCCTCCGATATTCAGCAGCCCGCGAGGAGGCCGGGAGCGCACCCAGCGAGCCGGCGAAGGTCGCCGGCCATCAGTTCTTCCTCGACCTCCAGATACCGTTGGATCGTCCTCCAGCTCCAGATTCAATCCGAGCCATCCATTCCAGGAGCGCCAGCACCGCACGATCGTGAGGAGGGTCGATCCAGACCGTTCGATCCGGACGAAGAAGCTCCACCTTTCCCCGACCGTCGGATCACGTACGTGGCAGCTTCACAGCCATCGGATCGCGTCAAGGGTTTCAGTAGCGAGGCACCCCCTATTCTGGACCGTTGGATCTCCACGTGGCACGCGCTCAGCCCTTGGATAGTTAATAAGGGGTAATTGCTCTTAGGCCCCCCTGGTTGTTTTATTTCGTAGTTAGTCCTGTAAATATAGCTTTTAGTTGTTTTTATTTTGGTATATTTGCATTTAGGACCTCGTACTTAGTTTATTTGCTTTTATGCCCCTGTGTGTAGTGGATCACGTGCATCGACACGTGTTTGTTTGGGTTAATTGCATGTATGGCCTCCTTGTTTCAGGGTGTTTATGAATGAATTAAAGTTTCCTATTAATTGCAGCTATACCCCTGTGCGTGGTTTTATTGTGCATGTGCGTTATTTAGTGGGGATTTTACACTGATGCCCCTGGACTTTTAATACTTGTTATTAAATAGTCCAGGAACCTTAGTTTCTTTGCAATTAGGTCCCTGTGTGCCCAGGTCACGTGCCTCGCGCGTGCAACCTTGGAAAAATTGCACCGGACCCCCTGGACTTCTTACTATTTGCGTACAGGTCCCTGTGCCCTGTACCTTAGTTTTCATTTTTAATAAAATAGCAAACCAACTCCAAATATAATGAAAATTGAACACATGTCCCCTGCCATAGTGTAAGATTTTCTCCTATTTTTGGAGAAATTTTTGATTTCATTTGATATTTTTAAAAATTCAAAAACAAGCATTTTCTTTACTGTCTAACTTTAAAAATCACAAAAAAATATTAAAACACCTCTAAAAATTACAAAAAATTTTGATACTGTTTGTTTTGCTTTGTTGATTTTCTGACCAATTTTGGTCATTTTTTGGATATATAAAACCTATAAAAATTGAAAAACACTAAAACCCCTATAAAAATTCTAATAAATAAAAGAAAAATCAAAAAATAATAAATCTGGTGCCTAAATTTCCTTGTGTTTTCTACTATACAGGAAAATTACCTTCATGTGTTAATAGGGCCATTTTATATTTTAAATTGGCCCTTGACACCTGACTGGACAGTACCTCTCTTTTCTTGCCTTGTTTTATTTTTATAAAATTCAATAAACATCAGAAACATACCAAAAATTGACCAAAAACAGTAAAAAACATAAAAAAATAAAAATATTTTTATATGAATTTTTAGGTGATTTTTGAGTAGATAAATAATTGTTTGAAGTTGCCATTTGTTTGCTTTTCTTATTTTCTTAATTATTTTAAAAATCCAAAAAAAAATATAAAAAGACTAAAAATCCACCAAAAACACATTTCTTTTATTTTATTTCTTTTTAGACTTCTTCGTAGGCCGCAAGGCCATCACGTGCTCCTTGTGTTCGACCCTGGTCGCTATACCATGTTAATATAATAGCGAGACCGCTACTTGAGTTTCACTTGATTTTTGTCTTCGTTTGGTGGTCTTATTTTCTCGATTGACACCGCTTGGTGACTTGGGTCGCAACGACCCTTGAGTACCTTTACCCGAGTCGCTTTGCGCGGTCATCAGAGGACAAAAGGCTCGCATATGGGACTATATATGTCTGACCTCTCAAAGTAGTGTCTCATATCGAGATGTGGCTGCTGGGCTGAGTCTTGGTGTCTGTCGGACTCCGAGAAGTGTCTCTACAGAAAAGAAGCTGACTCCTCCGGGACTGGACACTGCATTGGTTGAATAAATGGCTGTAAAAGCGGGGGCTCCTCCGTCTCGTGGAGTATCAGAAGACTTGATATCCAAGAATCGTCGACTGAGAACTCTGGGGCTAACTCGAACTCCAGCTGGAAAATCAACGGGAACTCGAGTAGACTATGGGTCAGAACCTCCACTGTCGCAGTCATCTCCTCTGTACTCTGTGGTGCTGGAGCAACCAAGTCCTTGGGCTGGTGTGTAGAAGTTGTATCCTCATGTAATGCGACACACCGCACTGATAGTGCAACGTCCTCATGTGTTATCCCGCCTACGGCATCTCGTGAAGAAGGTCTCTGTGAAAGTAACCACGAGATGGTATCTAGCAACTCAATGTCGGAACTGTGGTGTGAACCTCCACATGCGGTAATCACCAGTGCTATCTGCTCTGCGGTCATCCCCCGTATGGAGATCTCAATAAGGCCCGTCAGTAGAAGTCCGTGTTCGGGAAATCTCCTTAAGAGGTCAAGAAACCTCGGCCATGCCTTATGCAGTGGCTCCTGGGAGTCAACTGAAAACTCGGTGATCAAAGACCGCATCATCTCTGCTCTACGCTGGGGAAAGTATCTCTGTAGGAACTCCCGTCGTAGCTCTCCCCACGTAGCGAATCTCCTTCCCAACCGTCGGTGCCATCTCATGGCTCTATCCTGAAGTGTAAATGGGAAGGTCTTCAGCATCAGCTCCTCTACAGTGAGATCTGAATATAACTGTGCCCTACAAAACTACTCGAACTCGAACAAGTGAAGATAGGGCTTCTCGTGCACCTCTCCTGAAAATGTCGGCAGTCTCTGAATAAGCTCCAAATCCAGAATGAATGGACCTAGTGTAGAAGCTGACTGAGCTCCCTGTCCTTTATGCTTATCCATCAATCTGGCATAGGAGGCATCTAATAGTCACATCTGCTCTCTCTGATCACGTACGAGGTGCACTGTCAACTCAGCAATGGCATCGTCCGGGCCTCGCATCTGCTCCATCTGATCTCCGCGGACGTCTAGCACAGCATGCCCAGAGTAATGAAAGGGATGGTTGGGAGAGAGCGGGAGGTTGGTCGGAGATCCGACCTCCCTCGAAGATGGACTGGACTGATGGTCAGAAGATGGAGAAGAAGCCGCAAGAGTCGGCAAGAAGTGAGGGGGATCCATTATCCAGGGGTACAGAAGAGGAAGAGAAGTAAATGACTGAAGGGAGGGTGGGAGGGAGAAAGAGAGATGGAAGGGATCTGGAAACACACAAGATGAGAAAGCAAACCCCCGAATTCACCTACGCACACTGAGCTGAAGACCGTAAGAGATCGGTCAATTATCTTGTCAATTTTATTTTAGGTGATCCAGTCAGTCTTTCAGAGCGATTACGTGAGTTGATAGGAATCCAATATTCTCAACCGACTGTCCCGAATAAAAGGCTGGTAGTCAGTCAAGAAATCGGATATGGCTCTAGCCTAGGATGCGGGTCACTCTCTCGCTCATCCAAACCAAACAAGGAGGGGGTTACTCTCCCCAAGATAAATTTTTCAATGATGTGTCTTTTAGGTCAAGTGTGATTAGCAGTCCCGATTTTATTGTTTTTTATTTTTATGTATTTTTCAAAAATCATCTAACGAATTTTCTGATTTCCTTTTATTCCTAAGTCCAGAAAAACAGGGGGAGGAAAGCAGAAAAGCCGATGCGCGGGAAATCAATGATGCATGCACGAGATAGAAGGCGTACCTGACTCCAGCAGTCTACATGCAATTATGATCCGCGCATGAATTTAAACTAGCTATATGGATGCAAAGGCGGGAACCATCCTAAACAGAAGCTCCTATTAACGTGAAGCACCGATTTTATTTGCCTAAGTCCAAGCGTGATCTATAGGAATAGATATTCTTATTAGGACTGTGGACCTAAGACTACCTGGCTCAACGAAATAAAAACCTAAATCTAGGGGCTCAAGCACAGAAATCCACATGAAATCCAAGAAAAGAAAAACGACAAAAACAAAACAATGGTGGGGTCCCCCGAGCACACCAGTGCTCGGTGAAACAGACCTCGCAAAGTCCACAAATCTCTGAAAGTTCGGGTACCTGTATTATTACAATAAAATAATATCTGCTGAAAAGAAATCTAATCTAATCTAAGCTATCTCCACGGCTATTCCGCGGCTTCCGAACTTCGACTCCTCCTCCTCGCGCTCTCCTGCGGCTTCGTAGAGAAAGAAGCTGCCTCCGAATCCCGCGGTTTTTCGGCTTCCGAAGAAGCTGCCTCGGTCCTCGGGCCCTCGCAAGAAATAAAAACCAAAGTGTCAAACCAAGTTATTATAAAAATAAAGGAAAAACAATAAAAGAAACTAAGGCAACTATATGCAAAAATAAACACACAAAAGTAAAACAAAAACAAAACAAAAACAAAAATAAAATAGAATAAAAGAAAATAGAGGAAATCAGAAAGCTGTGAAAAGCCGCGGAAAACTGAAAAGAAAGCCGCAGAAAAAGCTGCGGAAAACAAAATCAAATAAAAAGGAAAAACTAGACTACTAAACTGTGCTCCCCGACAACGGCGCTATTCTGATGAGCCCGAAAAAATAATATCACCAAGACCTAGGTGAAGGTAATAGAACAAAGGTCGTTGCGACTCGGATCTCAGAGAATCGGCTCAATCAAGAAAAATATGTATAGAACCACCAAATAGAGATAAAATCGATCAAAACAAGAAGCGGTCCTCGCTACTTTTATTAACCTGGTATAGTGACCAGAGTCAGACTCAGAGAGCATGAAATGGCCGAGACGGCCTACGAAGTAGTCAGAGTCAAAAATAAGAATAAAATATTTTTTGGTAGATTATAATGATTTTTAAATGTTTTTGTGTTTTTAATTTTATAAAGAAATGTAGAAATAAGCAAATTCAACAAATTATTTAAACACTCAAAAATATACAGAAAATTCAAATAAAATTGTTTTTGTGTGTTTTATGTTTTTTAGTGTTTTTGGTGAATTTTTCAGAATTTTCTAATTTTTATATAATTTTCTAAAAATCCAGAAATGAGAAAACAGAGGATCACTGTACATCCAGACTTGAAAGATCCATTAAAAATATAAAATGGATCCTATAAAAGTCTGAAGGCAATTTTTATGAAAACTATATGCAAAAATTTAACTACAGAATAAGAGTTTGTATTTTTAGATTTTTATAGAATTTTTTAGAATTTTTATAAGATTTTTAGGGTTTTTTGAATTTTTAAGGCTTTATAAATCCAAAAAAGCACAAAAATTGGATAGAAGCTAAAATACACTATTGACTCGACTAAGGAAAGATAGACTCTGCTCCGCTAGTAGAAAAAGCCCTAAACTTAACTGCTTCCGCGCGATCGAGTTCTAGTTTCAAGTCAAATTCTGTAGTTGTCCCTGTCTCGAAAGCACAACTCCCTTGCTTATATATGCCCTAGGAAAGCTCTGGAAAGAATAAGAAAGAGCAGAAAAAGCTACTTATGTCCCGATCTACAAACTTCACCTTCAACAAGCTACGCTTGATTTCAATAATCCTTTCTTTCTATCTTTCATCATGTCTCTTTCTCATCGGCTAAAAAAACAAGAAGAAAATCAAAAGGAAAAAACAGCAGCATAGCATAGTCCACGTTCAAAGCGAATCATTCCGGTGAGACAAGCAGGCGCTATAGCACTTGTTGGTCCTCTTTCACTATCATCCACCTCGAAGAGATCAAAGATCGCGATATGGATCCAAGGCAGAGAGTTCAGAGGGCAGTAGAACTAGATATTAAGGGAGTCAGGTACGCCTTTCTGCTGAAGCCTATGGGTGGAAGAGGATGGAGCTGGTAAAAAAAGTCTTCCTCGCTCTACTTAGAGAAGCAGAGAGGAGAAGTAGGATAATGGAAAATCACTAGTCCACAGCGCTTTCCACCTCGCCCACGGAGCTGCATCCCTACTCACCTGGTCCATGCACATCGCTCTCTCCAAGAGGTTGGCCGCCCATCCCTCATCTTCCCATTTCCAATAAGATTACGCGAAAGAATGAACGCCTGCAAAATGAGAATTTTTAAAATAGTTTTTATATTTTTCTTTGATTTTCTAAGTCAGACAGTAGCAAAAATCATTGTTTTTGAATTTTTAAAAATATCAAAAAGCGTCAAAAATGTCCCAAAGTTTTAGGAAAATTTTTACACAGTGGTAGGAGCCACGTGTCCAAATTTCACCTAATTTGGATTTAATTTGCTATTTTATTTAATAAAAATAAGGCACACAGCTCACAATGACCTAAATGCAAAGAAAAGTATTTCCAGGACCAAACAGTAAAAAACACAGAAAGTTCAGGGGCCCTTGTGCAAAAAGTCCACAAAATCACGCGCAAGGCATGTGTGTCAGGCACAGAGGGGCATAAGTGTCATTCCAATTTAAAAATATGTAAACAGTAACACACAGGAAATATAGGACCAAATGTGCAAATAACTTAAATCCTCACGTGTCGATGCATGTGGCTCACATATGTAAGGACTGAAATGCAAATATCAGAAACATAGAGGTCCAATGTGCAAAATAACCTAATTAAAAACAACGTGCGAAAATATTTACAGGACTGACAAGTAAATGTAAAAGCAGGAAGGGCCTAAGTATAGTTTACCCTTTTATTCACGATCCAACGGCCAAGCGTCAGCCACTTACAATCTAACAGCTGGGAACGGAGGATAACGCTTCGGCGACGGACGCCTCAGATTCGACCCTCAGATGGATCGGATGGATGAGATCCTCGGTTGATGAACGGCTGGGATTAGAACTGCAACGAGGCTCGATCCAACGGCTGGACGACTCCCTGGAAGAACGTCGTTGAACTCGCCTCCGGCGAAGTTCGATCGGCCAATATGCACGGTGTGGAGGTCCTCCAGCGCTGCTCCGATGGGCAAAATGACGCTCGAGGATGTCCGCAGCGGATGCTGGTCTTCGATGAGGCTGAGAAGTCCTAGAACGTCCTAGCGGCGAGATGGACTTGGAGTAGCTGTTCTTCACTAGTCAGGCTTCCAGATGAAGCCCATTTGGCGTTTTAACCTGCACAAGTGAACCACGGGGTCGAGGGCAAACTGTCTCAACCCGTTAGAGCACGAGAAAGGTGGAGGGCGAGGCGGTGTGGAGTCCTCCGGTGAAGCGGTGGCGGAGGAGGACGATAGCCCTGCTCCGGGGCAAGCCAGGGGGAATGAAGGGGCGCAATAGGTGGAGAGGAGTCTGGTGAAGGCGGTAGAGTGGTCGGAATGGCAAAAGGGTAGTCGGAGCGGAGTGGGTTGGCCGGCGAAGGCCGACGGCGCAAATCTAAAAATCCTAAAATTAATCGAAGCTAAAGAAGATCTGACCTAATGGATGGCTGAAGTCGACTGGGCTGGAGCTTAGGAAGCTCCGGGAGTCATTGCCTCCAGGGTTCGTCAGGTCCTGAGGCTTGGCGCACCTCGCGGCGGTGCACGATGAAGAGCTTCGCCGGATCAGTGGTTCCCGGTTGCCCAGGCCTCGCTGCAACCCTCCTCCGCGCGGCTGTCACTCAGGCGAGGGAGAGGAGCTCACTGGCGATGAGGGGGAAAGCCAAAGATGGCGTGAAAAGTGTGGCAGAGGTGGAGCTAAATAGTGGTGCAGGTCCGAGAAGATGGGATCGGGCCGGGTTCCGTGAAGCACGGATCCCTAGGCAATACTCCGAGCGAGGGTTTTAGATCAACAAGGGTCAATTGGTGCCCGGGGTTTTGATAAATGGAGGTCGGATCGCGTCAGCAAAATTCGGAGAAATCGGGTCGAACGCAGGATCCGCTTGAAAAGGGGTCCGTGGGGGAGAGATGACCGGGGGTCAACAATCCCCCGTGGACCAATGGGAGGCCGCCAATTATAAATATTTTAGAAATTTAATTAAAAATAGCAAATGCTTTTATTTCGAAAAACTTTAAACATGAAAAATGTTTATTATTTTTCGAATTATTTTTTAGTGATTTTTAATTATTTTTTTGACAAATAAATAACGTATTTACATTATATTATTATTATATATAGGTATATACATATATGTATTTTAATTTTTAATTTTAATTATTTATTTTTATATAATTTTTCCAATTTTATATTTTATTAATTTATAACATAAAATTTGGAATAAAAAGGTATTTTTATTTTATTTTCATTATTTATTTACATTAGTTAAATAAATAGGTTTATATACATATTTACATAGTATATGTACAAGGTAGAAATTGATTTTTATTATTTTTATTTTTATTTTTCTGATTTGTATTTTATTTATTTACACCATGAAATATGGAATATAGAAATATTTTTATTGGATTTTTATTAATTATTTACAAGGAGGAAATAAATAGGTATGTTATTCTATATACATGGTCTATATACACTGATGAGAGAGGTTTTATTTATTTTTATTTTTCTTTTTTTTTCCCATTTTTATTTTAGTTTTTTTTATAAATATGTACAAAATATAAGAAACATTTTTTTATTTTTATTTAGAGGAAAATAATATTATTTATATACATAGGTATATGTACACCATGAATGACCCTATCTCCCTCTACTTGGATTCTTTTGCGGCCAGGCCCATGTTGAGCCCTCCCTTGGGATTAGGTCACTCAATATTTATTCTAAATATTTTCTTTTTTTTATTTCTTTATTCTTTTATTTATGCACAAAAACATGCTAATTATCATTATTTACACAATGCATGCATGTTGACAATTTATGCTATTTACAGGTATTTACAATGTGTTTTGCCAAGGTTTTGTAGCTAAAATAAAAGAATAAAGAGTGATGAATGGGTATTCATCACGCACGCTGGTGATGCACCCGCGCGCAAGGGGACTAGTCACTGGAGACCGGCGGTCGCCGGGCGTGCAGCCACTGGCTGTTGTAGCCGTTAGCGCACGGGGGGAGGGGGAGGAGTGCGCTGAGGCGGACGGTGGCGCGGGATAGAGTAAACCATGAGGAGGAGGAGAGTGGCCGGCAGCGGGCTGGAGGAGCACCGTGAGGAGGAGGACGTACTAGAGAACAACGGTTGTGCGCGGTTGCTGGCTGTACACACAGTCGTTATGCGCGGTTGCTGGCAATCGTCGGGATCGAGGAAGAGGAGAACGTCGGGTGCAGGGAGTTGTTGATGCATATGCCTTCATCTTCATCTACATGAGACCAGAGAGAGAGGGAGAATAAAGAGAGAGAGGGAGCAAGAGAGAATCATGAGTGCAAGGGGGGGCTTTCCTTCATATGTCATGCCTCTTTTTATAGATGAATGTTTGCTTGTAATGAAGGGACACATCCCATGCACATGAAGACAAAACAATAATTTCATTCATGCATGGGGAAGGGGGAAGGATATGGACGGCTACCTCTTCATGGTGATGGGGAAGAGAGAGAGAGAGTAAATAAAGAGGGGGCACATGCATGTATGTGAATGGCTCTAGACATGGTATTAAAGAGTGGAAAATTTTCACTTTCAATCCTTCCCTTTTCTTTCCAACAAAGTATCAATGGAATTTATAGTGCCAAATCAACTTGTTGGATGCTATATTATTACATCCATTGCACTTCCATTTTCTCTTTTACTGTAGATGATTTATTCATGGAAATTTAGTATTAAATATTTTCTCACCATATATAATCAGTAAATAATATGTGAATGGATATTTTTGAGAATATTTTATCTGGGTATCACGATTTTCTCCTCTGCAATTATGGAATAAATAACATGTGAGTTATGCAAGATTGCAGATTATATGTCAAATATTAGGCTTTGTTTTTCGCATAATTGTATCATATTATACCAATATATATTGTAATCATCAATATGTATTAGAAGACTGGAATTTGATCTTCAGGTTTAATAGTCATCTACATGGATATTGATGCAATTGTTGCAACAATCTCTATTAGATAGATAGACTTCATATTTTCAGTGGGAGAGCCCTTAGTCTTAGAGAATGTCTCTATGACCTAGATATTAGAATGCAGTCATTGTTTGTTTCTAACTATTGGGAATAAACATGTATTCTGGAATAGACCTATCATAAAAAGTTATGATGGATATATTTCAGATAGTAATCTAACATCTAGTGGAATCTACTAAATTAGAAAATTAATGAATGGTTCATTAATATTTCTAATACTGAAATTAAATCTTAAAAAGATCAATAGGAAAATGAAGATCATTTGATAATGGTCTGGCATCGAGTCTTGGACATAAGTCTATTGATGAAATCAATAGATAAGTAAGAAATGAAACTTTAGAGTGTCTAAAATTTTAAAGCTTACATACTTGTGAATATTGTATTAAAAAAGTAGAAATGTCCAATGTACCCTTCTTTGAGAATGGTGTTAGATGCCGAGGTATTCAAGATCTCATAAATATTGATGTATGTGGATCATCTATATCATGATAAACATTGATGATATGTGATATCATTAGATGATTATTTGTGATATGAGACTTCTTCCCTTCACCTTAGAAACCTTTGAAATGTTCAAAGATTTCATAATTTTGGTTTATAACCAAAGTTTTAAGGAAGAATGAAATGAATTTGATCTAACATAGGTAGCAAGTATCTATTAGATGAATTCAAGGAATACCTTATACAGATATGAATAACATTCATATCTCATTCCTCCTAATACACCTAAACTCAATAGAGTCATAGGGAGATACAATTGTATCATGTGTGACATGATTTGAGCAATGATGAATCTTAACATAATTACTTCTTAGTTTCCAAGGTATATATGTAGTAGAAACTACAATATATATCCTTAATAAGGTTCCATGCTATTAAGCTAGAATCTAACACTAGAGAGTGCTACTTCATTAGGAAAATAAAGGATGGTATTGGATACCTACTTTATGACCTTGAGATTCTTAAAAGGTCTCATCTCTGAGAATATGATTCTTAGAGGATGACTCTCTTAAGAATCAAGATGGAAATGAATTAAAGGAACTCATTTAATCTTGAGAAGATAATGAGGCTCCTGAAATCGGAAACTAAAAGAACAATTAAAGATGAAACACTAATACCTCTTCAAATAAGTTTGAGGATGTATTCCATGTGTCAGTTAAGTCTGACAATGATCTTACTTCATGTGATAAAGCTTCTAAAGATCATGACATGGAAAGATGGATGTTAGCAAGTGTTGTATATGGACCCTCGAGGATCCACCTATATAGGTAAGATCCATTAAGATGTAAATGGATCTTCAAGAGAAAGAGGGAACCTGGTGAGAAGGTAGAGACTTTCAATGCATGGCTCGTATCCACAAGATACACGTGAAGAAAGAAGACATCTCTTACGATGGGACTTGCTTTCTAGTGACCATCCTTAAACCCATTAGAATATTTCTAACCTTAGCTACACAACTTGACTTTGTCATCATTAAGATGGATGTCAAGATTGCATTCCTCTATGAATATCTCTCTGAGGATATTCACATGAAGTAGCCCCATGGCTTCATGGATGAGGAAAGCAAGGTGTGCAAGCTAAAGAACTCCATCTATGGACTCAAATAAGCTTCTTGTAGTTGGAACATAAGATTTAATGAAATTATAAATGTTATGATTTCAGATAGAATCTTGATGTACCATCTGGAGCTTAGTGAGAGTGTCATTGTGTTCATCATGCTAAATGTAGATGATATCCTGATCATTTGGAATGATATAAGTTTAATAATAAGTGTTTATAATATGGTTGCTCCATACCTTGGATATGATCTCAAGGATACCTCTTGGATCTTAATTATGAAGATGTTCAGACGACTAAGAGAAGAGGGTATTGGGACCGTCACATTAGTAGTACACCTTGGACAAATTCCATTCTTGAAAAAATCCAAGAAAGGCTTCTTTCCCTCAAGATATGGTACTAACCTTTCTAAATGGATAGCACCTCAAGGAGTTTAGGAGGTGAATGCTAAAACTGCTTGCCCTTGTGCATCAGTTACGAGAAGCTGGATGTATGCTATATTTATGTACAAAAGCCAGATGTCTGCCATACAGTGGGAGTAGTAAAATGTTACTAATCCCACTATGGAAACAAAACACTTTATTGCAGTAATAACACTATCTTCAAAGATGAAAAGATTTTTAAGATAGTGATCTCAAAGTCTTATCATCTAGAACTTAAGACTTTATAGATAGTGATCTAAAAGGTCTTATGCAGATACCTTAGGGGATAGAGATCTCCGGGAATAAGGGTATTCTGATAAGGATAATGGAAATTACATACTGGTTATAATAATAATTGAGTTGTAGTGTCAAGGACACTATAACTAACAAAATTGAGTATTGGTTACATAAGATGCAACATTCGCATTGGATGTGAGACTGTTGCTAGGAGATATGCAAGTGTTGTAAACGGACTTGGTGTAGTCTCTTGGGAGCAGGGTGACCGATCAGCTTACCTAGCTATTTTTCTAAATAGCCTATGATTGTCACATGAGTATGGGTTTAAATGATTAGCCCATTAATGGCTCTTTGGGCTAGTGGGAGATTGTTGGACATGCGAGCCCACGACAAGCAATTATGCAATAAATATTATTGAAAATATCATTCTCTGATCTGAAATGAAGAATAACTAATTTGCATAATAGGTCTCTTAGTACAATTAGGGTTATGTACCATGGCCATCTTGATGATCATACAACTGTTGATTCAATTATTGAATCATAGAGGCCGATGCTTGGATGAATATCTAAAGCGTTAGATTGAGGACTCATCAAGCACCGTCAAATGATTATTAAGAGAGGATCTCCATCCTGAGAAGGATATGGCAATCCTTTCTCTAAAGGATGATATCTACCCAACCTCTTGATGCAGGTCCTCTACATAGGAATAGAGATTCGAAGGTGTTAGATTAGTTAGGTCAAAGATTGACTTAATGAGATCGAGATAACCAAAGTCCTATGTCGTATGCTGTCACGATATAGGCATGCATCCTCTGATGTGTTACTATATGTCTGAGTATGTACATTTTGCATACCAATAGGTTGATCACCTAATTAAGGTCTATACATCGGCGCGCTAGTGTGCATATAAGGGCATATGAGTAATACGATCTCTCAAAGGGATCATACAGGTTCATTACTGAACCGGAAGACATAAGCTCTAGCCTGACATGATTATTAAGAGAGGATCTCCAGCCTGAGAAGGAGATGACAATCTTTTCTCTAAAGGTTGATATCTAACCAACCTCTTGATGTATGTCCTCTACATAGGAATAGAGATTCGGAGGTGTTGGATTAGTTAGGTCAAAGATTAACTTAATGAGATCGAGATAACCAAAGTCCTATGTCGTATGCTATCACGATATAGGCATGCATCCTCTGACCGGAGACAGATGTGTTACTATATGTCTGAGTATGTACATTTGGCAGACCAATAGGTTGATGACCTAATTAAGGTCTATACACCGACGTGTTGGTGTGCATATAAGGCCATATAAGTAATATGATCTCTCAAAGGGATCATACATGTTCATTACTGAACCAGAAGGCATGAGCTCACTCATGAGATATTGGGAAGAATCAAATTTTGCGTGTGTTCATCTCTCTTTGGAAGCTTGACTGAATTTATAGGGATTGATATATGCTTTTGGAAAGTATATGATCAACACCTAGGTATGATATATGCTTTTGGAAATTATATGATCGATACCGACTATCAATGATCGAATGAGAAACTTAATGATAAATCCTTGAAGTAGACATTGTAAAATTGATCTTATACTTCTGGTTTATTCTGGGTCTTCCAGTATGTAGTACAGGTATTAGGAATACCTGAGGGTGATGTGATCATAAACGATTGTATAACTATGACGCTTCCATTCTTAAGGAGTGATAGAACGGGTCTGGATTTTAGTGACTCCTCTCAGCAGAGAAGTAATCTAATCTTAGTCCAAGTGTTGGAAAGCGATCTGAATGTGATTCAAATGCAAGGAGAAGATTGGATCTACGACCTTGATTTAATCAAGCATCTATGGGAGGTCCGCAAGATATGGATTTGAGATGTGACTTCAATATCCAAGTCACTATATGTGGAACAATACAATCACCATGTCCTTATCTCCAAGTATTCGTGGAGAAAGCACATTATCCTTGAAAGAGTTCATGGATAATCCCATTGTTGATATATGTATCCGAGCGTTGAGAAATTGGATAATTAAATGTGATTTAATTATCATGAATAACATGAATTTGATTCATATTATGAAGAGAGTTATCTTTGATAATTAAATGTGATTTAATTATCAAAGATGTGAATAATGTGAATATGATTCATATTATCTGGGCATATGAGAATAGAGATCCAAGATGATTAAATGTGATTTAATTATCACGGATATGAATAATGTGGATAGCACTATCCATATTAATCATATATATATTATAAATGTAATTTATAATATATAAGAGAGAGCTATATGCAATTTACATTTGTTGATTAAATGTTAATGTGAATTGGATTCACATTGGACATTAAATTGAAAATGTAATTCACATTTTATTTTGGGTTGTGAATGTGATTCACAAATTTCCAATGGCATGATTGCAATGTTCACAAAATAAATTGGATTTATTTGTGAAATAATTTGCAACAAAAGTTGTTGCAAATATTGGAGAGAATCATGAGATAATGCAATCTCATGTAATAAGGAAGAGAGATCCACCTTCCAAATAGGAAGAGTGGACGATCACAATTCCTATAAGGAATGTGGTGGTCGTCCACCCTCCTTATGGAAGGAGGCTTGCCTCCTTCCTATTTCTCCAATGAAGATTGATTTAATATGAATCAAATTTTATTCAATATATATTTGGTTTAATTAAATTAATTATTGTTATGCTTTTAACAACAAGATCATGGCTATTAAAAGAAACACAAATCATTTCAGCCATTGCATTTGTATTGTCCATGGATTGAGATCCATGGATCCCAAAGTATTATAAATAGAAGGGTACCCCTTGCTCTTCTTATGTTTACAGCATATGTTCTCTCTCTCTCTCTCATTATCTCTACATGCCAACTTCATCTCTCTCCCTCTCTCTTATGGTTGTCCACCATGGATGCCCTAGAGAGAGTCTCCATCGCCGCAGCGTCGTTGTTATGTAGCCGGATCATTTGCTCGTAGATCTCCTTATCCTTCAGTGTGCCTCACTCGTGAATAAGACGTCATATCTCGTGTGATGAGATTTGAAGATTTGCCACTTGGAACATCAACATGGATTGCAAGAAGCACGCGTCTCATCCACGCGCTCGTAAGCATCTCTTCCGTCGGATCAGACTTGAGGCAGGAGGTATCTCCGTTTAGAGACTCGATCGCAACCACGCTTCAAGATGTAACCCTAATACTTGTTTGTGGTTTAGATGAAACGATTCGAGAAGTATTATTGGATCATGTGGTTTCATCGCATGAAATTTTTTTAAATTCCGCTGCCTCGAGCAATTAGTGCGACTAGTCGGTCCCGATCACATAAGATGTGATCCTCATGCTTCCATGATGCACTTAAGGATCTCACCATGTCCTTCAGCCACAACAATCACTATAATGTCTGTGGTTGTTTGCAACACCAGGGGCCTTAACAAGCCTCAAAAGTTCAGAGAAATCCTTCGGGAGATGCAATTTGGGAATGCAGAAATAATTAGTCTGCTAGAAACGAAGACCATACCAACAAATAGAGAAATGTTTGCTAAGCGATTGCATGAGGGGTGGTCTTACATCCATAACAACACCAATCTAGGAAGAATTTACTTCTTGTGGAAGACTGGTTGCTGGTCCTGTTCCCCCTTGGTCGTCAACCCACAGGCAATCACTATGGCATGCTCCAATCATGGAGTTTTACCCTCCACATTTCAGTCATCTATGGTGATAAATGTGCTTTTGCTTGGAGGGATCGCTAGGAGCATCTGTCACTGAATGCCAGTAACCCAGTGGTGCCTTGGTTGGTGCTTGGTGACTTCAACGTCGTTCGGTTTTCAACGGAAAAAAAGGGAGGGCGTGCCCCGCCAACTCAACGTATGGAGGACTTCAATCGATGCATTGTTGATTGTAACCTCCTCGAGCTGGAGTCAACTGGAAACATTTGCTCATGGTTGAACTCCTTTATCGATCCTTCTAGGATCGTAGCGAGGTTAGATCGGGCGCTTGGAAATGTGGGATGGATCACTAAATTCCCATGTGCGAAGCTTAACTACTCCCTCTTCCCTCCAGCGACCACCTTCTCCTCAGTGTTGAGTTCTCATGCAGTGGTAGTCGCCCAATGCCATTTCGATACTTCGACTACTGGGCTTCTAGGCCTGGTTTCCAGTATGCTTTTTCCAAGGGCTGGGACACCCTTGTCCGTGGAAACCCCCTATTCTGCCTGGCTCGAAAGTTGGCAAATGTAAAGATCTCCCTAAAGGAATGGGCTTCTAGAGAGGATAACATCTTTGAAGAAGTTAACGCAGTAGAGAACTTCTTGAACTCTATCAATGCAGCGCATAGGGAGGACCCCCTGGACCCTTGCCTAACCCATCTGGAATCGGAGGTTAAAATTCACCTTGATGCGCTTGACTCCGACCTCGAATGGGCTTGGAAACAGAAGAGTCGCATAAATTGGTTAAAACTTGAGATCGAAATACAAAATTTTTCCATATAGCTGCAAAAATGAGAGTCTCCAAAAAAATCACATGCACTTTCTACTTGACGCGCGGGGGCAGAAGATTGATCGTCCTGTGGAGATCTTTGAAGTTGCCCCCCCCCCCCCCCCCACATTCCAAAGAGGGTTCTCACCTCCCAGGCTAGGTCCTGGCTTATAAGGCCTTTCACGTAGGAAGAAATTTGGAGCACCTTGCGGGTTGCGCCTTCATTCTAGGTGCCTGGCCCTGATGGTTTCAATGCCGCTTTTTTCAAGAGGCGCTAGTGTACAGTGAGAGAGGCGGTTTGCTCTACGATCAAATTCCTATATAGGGACAGATACATGGTGAGACACGTCAACTGTACTTTCCTTACTCTGGTGCCTAAAGTGAGATCCCCATGGCTATGGGAGACTTCAGGCCGATCTCGTGTTGTAACATGATCTACAAGATATTTGCTAAGGTGTTGGCTACTAGGTTGGGTGTAGTCCTCCCTCAGTTGATCTTGCCAAATTAACGGCATTTATCAAAGGCCGTTCAATCAGCGACAATATAGACTTGCACAGGAGGTCCTAAGGGGATTTGATCGGCGTGGAAGCTCATGCAAGGCATGCTTCAAAATTGACCTCTCCAAGACCTTCGACTCTGTCGAGCATTCCTTCCTTCTTGATGCTCTAAAGGCTATGGGATTCTGTGATGGGTGGATTGGCTGGATTGAAACTTGCATAACCACCCCCTCTTATTTGATAATGGTAAATGGCTTCCCCTACGGGTATTTCAGAGGATCTCGTGGGTTGCGGCAAGGGGATCCAGTAAGCCCCCTTATTTTTATGGTGGCCATGGAGTCCCTCACAAGCTTGGTGGAATCTGCAGAGGGGAGCCTCAAGTCCTTGGGTAGGGTTCGCGCAACTGCACCGCCCCACCTAATATATGCTGACGATATGCTCTTCTTCTGCAGAGGGAATATGCATTCCCTCCTATCCATCAAGGACATTCTCAGCTCCTTTCATGCTACTTCTAGGTTAATGCTCAATCCTATGAAGAGCAAAGTCTTCCACCCAAAGAGCTTCCGAAGTGATTTTGCCTCCACATTGAGACTTGGTATCCTTACCCAGTCCCTCCCTACTACCTACTTGGGGCTTCCCCTTGGGGCGGATCATAGGTCTGGAAGTGATTGCAAAGACTTGGAGGAGAGGGTGAGGGCCTTGCTGGAAGGCAAAGGCCCTCTCTCTTGCCGGTCGTATACATATGTTAAATTCTATGATTAAGGGGGTCCTGTTGTACTGGATAGTGGGCTCTCTAATCCCTTTGGGTGTTGCGAAGATGATTGATGGGTTGTATGTGGATTTTGTTTGGGGATATCGGGGACATCGCATCGCGTGGGATACCATTTGCCTTCCTAAGTTGGAGGGTGGTCTTGGGATCACTTCTCTCACTTCGATGTGTGCTGCTGTGATTGTCTCTTGGGTGTGGAATCTTCTTTCATGGGATTCCTCGATATGGGCCTTGTACATGCGTAGGAAGTATCTCCACTCAGGCTCCTTCTGGGACATTCAACTGGTCGGCTCTGATTCAAGACTCTGGAGAGCTATTCTAAAGACATGGGGCTCCCTACGGCTGGAAATCAGTGGGGATGTACCTCCCCCACAAATGGGCCCACTCTTCTAAAGGTTTCTCCTTCTCTGATGCTTTGGACCTTGTGCGACCACATGCAATCAGTCCCCCTTGGGTGGCTACCGTCTAGGAAAAATGCTCTCCACCGAAGTTCTCCTACACGCTTTATCGTGCAGTTCTAAATCGCCTCCCCACTATTGATAGGCTCTCATCCTGGGGAATCTGTGAGCATACTACCTGCTATCTTTGTTATTCTGCCCTGGAGTCTAGGGGTGTTCAAAATATTTGGGTCAAACGGGTACCCGACCCAACCCAGTTTTTTTGACCCTAAAATCACGGGTACCCGAACAAAGTATTTGGGTCGGGTACCCATGATAAGCCGACCCGCTCATGGTTGGGTACCCATGGAAAAACCCATTGGAAAACCCGAGTACCCGGTGGAAACTTTGGGTTTGCCCCGCATGGCTGCAACCAAATCGAATCGGGCCACCGCGTCCAACCTTTCTGAAGGTCACGAGTAGATCTTACTCGGTTCCTCCCATTAGGCCACGCGAGTGAAGACAAGAGGGAGGAGAGATGCCCAACAGCAGCAGCTACTGCTATCATACGTGTGTGCGGAGATGGGTGTGGTTGACCCATCATGGAGAGAAAATTGCTCTGCAGTTGTTGCTAGGGTCGTTGCCAACGCGTGAAGGGAGAGGAAAGGAGAGGCAGTTGCCGGGGGGACTGGGGGGCTGCCCGTCGCGAGATAGAGGAGAGGGGATCTGCGATGGTGGTAATTGATTGGGGGAAGGGAGAACCATGAAAATGGGGGGAGAAGGGGAACCCGTTGGATTATCTTGATCCAACGGTCCCAATTGCAATTGGGTATAGCAAGGGCTGCAACCTTTTGGAGTTCAGGAGAAGTGGATAACCATTCGATCTTGATTGATCAAATGGTTAAAAAGATTCTGGGGTAGAAATTGGGCCTGCTTTGATAGAAGGGAAGATTCATTTAACCGATAATGGGTTTGCTGTAAAATATTTCTGGACTTTTGTCTACGCGTCCTTTATATTTTGATAATTGTAATATATACGATTTCTTGAAACTTTTTATTTGCACTGAGAACTATTATAATTTGCCAATAATATGACTTGTACACAAAATAGAAGACTTAACAAAATAAATAATATGTGACTAGTACACTTGATACGGAAGTGTAAAAAGGTACATGTGATAAAGAATGTCAAAGTTTATCTATTTTAATAAGTTCTACTTTTAATTACGTTGTGGATGTTTGTTGTAGTGACCCGTGGGTACCCGCGGGTACCCGTTACCCATTCATATAATTCGGGTACCCGTTAAAATCGGGTACCCGCTGAAATGGGTCGGGTCGACCCGTTGACCCGGTAGTAATGGGTAATCGGGTACCCGTTAAAACCGGGTACCCGCCCCATGAACACCCCTACTGGAGTCTCATGACCACCTCTTCTTCAGCTGCCCTGTGGCTTGGAACCTTTGGTGTGGGGCATGTGATGCCTCTGGCCTGGGCTTGCCTCCGGCCCTCCCCCTTATGGATATTGTCTGCTGGATTGTAAGCTCGGAGAATGCTGCTAATAGAAAGCGGTTGAGCAACCTCATTGGCCCAGTGGTGTGGAGCATCTGGAAGGAAAGAAATTTCAGATAGACAGCCTTGAGACCTAGCGGACATGATGGAATTCTGCACCAGAATGTGCGCAACAGCAGTGAAGGTGGTATTCTTCATCAGATCATTCAAACTGCAAAGATAATTTGGGACACTGTGACTACCTGAGTTTTTCTCTTTGGCCCATCGGGTCATCCTTACAACTTTATACCATTTTTTGGATTGAAATACAAAGTTTACTTACTTACAAAAAAAAATAAAACCCATCGTATTTAGGTGAGCTTTCCACGGCGACAGCATGGTCGAGGCTGAGACCTGAAGGTGATGTGAGATAGATAATAACACAAGATACAATGCAGACCGTAGCGGTGCAGATAACTTCTGTAAATTGGTCCTGCAGTTCCAGTTCCCCGGTTTATTCACCCATCATATCGGATCCTCTTCCTGTTTATTTTGCCTTTAGTCTGTATTTTCACAGTATATATTCACTGTAGTCTAACAGTAAAGACCATAATCTTTCGATGCCAAATCTTGTGGGGCGTAGGTTCCTGACGGGTTAGACGGTAGACCCCTGCAAGACCTAAGCCAATGGAGTCACCATCAGCTCAGCTTACCAATATTCCAATCCTTGACCTATTTTAGCAGAAAGACATGTTTTTCTTGTATGCATTTTCGCTCTCATCACACTAATACCCCATGACGTAGCTTTGTAATTCCTAAAGCTTAATTGGGTTGATTTCGTATGTGTGCACACCCCAAAATATGCACATATGAGTAAGTAAATGTTCATGTATGTATTAATCTATGTGTATATATATATATATATAGATTACATCCACCCTCAACCTACATATGCACGTGTTTGCATGCATGTGAGTGTATGTATGTACTGATATGTATCTATGTGTGTATGTATTTATCGATACGTGCATATATGAACATTTATATACGTGTAGGCCTGCACATGTACGTGCATGTGTGCAAGTGTCTGTGTTTGTATGTGCGTGTGAATACAGACACGTGCAAGTTAATGATTTATGCATCAATGTTATAACTCATAAGTATAAATATGCCTCATTGCACATATATCTTAGCTTTGTAATTTATCGGTATTTTTTTACTATACATTTTTTCAGACATGGTAGGTCATAGTTTAGAAGACAGTCATCAAATAAATGGTCAGGATGAACGGTTTTTTACAACTGAAAATGATGGCAGGACAGTTCTCTGATGCGTGTTACCTCTTAACATGGGAGAGTAGATCCCCTGTTGTACAGTAAAGGGCTATTGTTGCGGGAACGCGCACGAGCCACTCGATCAGTAACGCGAGAATGCGCACGTGCGTGTTCCAGCATTACAACAGTCGTCTGTTGTACAGCAGAGGATTTGCTCTACTTAACATCGTGATCTTTTTTATTTATCAGCTAGGATATATATAACATTTTAGTTAAAAATTTTGCTATAAAGGGCACGGGTGTGCCTAAAGGCTTATATGTGGGCTCTGTTTGAGTTGGACCTCACACGTCACCCACCCGCAAGGGACGACGGAATCCAGACCCACAAGGCCTGAGGTACCGTTTGGATGACGGGCTACCTGCGGGTTAGGGGAGTTTACCCCCCTTAACCCACATCCCCCTCTCTCCCCGTGGGCCCCACTTTATTCCTTTTTTAAAAAATTAAATAAATCAATTTTACATCATCAATCATATCAAGAAATAATATATTATACCATCATATCATATAAAAATTATAAACTACTACACTTTACTCACTTTTCCAAACTTCCATACAATCACATCGCAATAACTGCTCACTTTTTCAAACTTCAATACAATCATATCACCCCAAACCCACTTCTAACCCACCCCCAGTTTAACCCTCTATCCAAACACCAAAATCTAAAAACGGGTTACCCTCTACCAGTTTAACTTGTCTTAACCCGCCAACCAAACGCAGCCTGATGAGAGTTTTTCGAAATAGCATAAAGCCCAATAGGCCCACCGAAAATTTCCAAGGCCCAACATCAACGACTGGCAGTATGATGGAAGAGGAAGGGTTTAAATATGTATTATGTCTCGTCCTTGTGTTTATTTATTTCTAAATCCTTACCATCAAAATCAACTGTTGGACTGAATGACTTCCCATCAAAATTCGAATATAACGATCTAGGCTAACTGCAGTGTATGATGTAATTACAAACCGGAAGCTCGACCGAAAAGGCGGGCTTAGGCCAGTCGCACAGTGCATTGTTTTGTGGCACTCATTGCCCCACTAAGAACCCCATGGCCATTATTAGAGAGGAGTCACCCAAGCATACGTTAGTCATTCATTCACTCTCATCGTCGAGTATGTCATCTACTACCTAAGTCAGCTTGCTAACTTTTGATCTTTGACCTCATAATCACGATAATTTAATTAGATGATGATGTCGTCATTAATTTATACCGGATTAAAGCGAAACAGTAAAGAGAATATGATTGAACAAGCTGATCAAGTCAGAATGGATTAAGGCATGTATAAAATACACACTCAGGTGTACTTGTAGTAGATACTAGATACATACTACGTATATATCTTACTATATAATAAAATATTTTCTTGCATACTCAACATCAAATGTTATATATAAAATATTTAAACAAAATACTGTATAGCTTAAGAGTAGTTTAATAGCATTTAATCCAATCTTACAAGAAGATGTGGCGGAGTAGTTGGTAAGTGGTTTGTGATCGGTGATGATTTTTAAGGTTTAACTCTCATCGACAGTATTATTTTTGTGTGAATTAAAATTTAAATTATACTTCTATTTCAATTTAGCGTTGAATAAATCGGACTTGGAATCAGAGTATAAAAAACCGGATCGGATCGGCCGGTCGGACCGATTGGACTGGGAACCGACCTCGACCCGGTCGGTTCGGCCGGTTTTAGGTAATTAATTTTTAAAAAAAAGAAAATAAAAAATCGGGTCAGACCGGTGGTCGGACCGGGTTGACCCGGACGGTTGGACCGGGTTGACCCGGATTGACCCGGATTGATGGTTTAGTATATTTTAAAAAATAAATGTTTAAATAATGAAATAATAGGGTTTTTATCACTTGTACCCGTCTTAAATTGTACAATTTCAGTTACGTCCCTCTTTTTTTTGGAATATAACGTGTGCCACTACTTTCTTGGGGTAATTTTCTAAAAGCAACTATAAATAAATTATTACAATATTATATTCATATATAATGCTAGAAAATGTGACTACCTTTGTAAAGTTTTATTCAAAATAGACAATCATGTTTTTATATTGAAAGATTTGACATTTTAAATAATTATTTCATTGATATATAAATACATATTTACATATATCTATCCGGTTTTATCGGTTCAAAAAACCGGTTCGACCAGTAAATTAAGCCCGGTCCGGTTTTTTCCGAGTCGATATGAATGATGACTTCATGCTGACATCATCACCGGTCCGACCGGTTTGGACCGACGGTCCGACCCGGTTGGACCAAACCGAAGACTAACCGGTTCAATGTCCGGTCCGGTTTTTAAAACCTTGCTTGGAATGAATGATCAATCAGACCGGTGTGCCGATACTATGCGAATCAAACGGGTGAAAATCAGTGAACCAGACCGGTGGAGATCCGGTTCACCGATCCGGTCCGGTTTTAATGGCAATAATGTAAACTGCAAAATGAGATCCGATGGTGCGGCGCAAGTGGGAAACAAAACCCACTGCCAACAAGCGAAACAAAAGGCGACAGCCAACCATTTGCATGTATCTAATTATATATTTTTAATATTTATAGTTATAGTTATTCTAATATGATGATCACAGTATGGGTCGCTCCACTCCAACACGGCAGGTCTCCTAACTTAACCACGTTCTTTCTACTGTCACTCCCAACCCACCACACCCCCCTATCTGATCTCTGTATATATAATAATACAGTATAATGGATTTCGGATACCCTCCGAATATGATGGTCCAATAATACGCATGTCATAATCCAACTATAATTTCTGTTAGGATTATCTACCTTTTTCCTGAACAGTTCATTAGTATTATATTATTATATTCTCAATTTTAGTATTATAATGGTGTTCCCATTGAAACTCTTGTCGTTCCCTCACAATATGCCCATGGAAGTTCTCACGTTCCCTCACAATATGCTCATGGAAGTTCTCCCTTCGCTTACTCCGCCTTTGATTCTTCTCTTCGTCGACTTCATAGCACGATTCGCTCATTCGATCTCAATTGTTTCTCCGGAAAGGACATCGTCCGTCCAAAAATCCAAAATATTTTGGTGAGTGTTCTTTTTAGCAAAATAATTGAGGATATTGAGGTGAAATTGGACATGATCGTTAGACAAAAGGTAATTTTTCAGTGTCTTGAGGATTTTCTCCTTGCTAATTCTATTGACGGACTTGGTCTACATATGTCACCGACGGAGTATCGCAGTATTCTCATATATCGCTTCATTATTCCTTTATTTCCAGCTGGTGAGATTTACCCAGTTTGCCGTAAGGCATGCTTAGACATTTTTGGGGATCATGCAATTCATTGCAAGGAGCTTCCGGGTTTTAAGTATAGACACGATCTTGTTAGAGATGTTTATTTGATGTACTCAGATGTGCAGATGTTGCTACTAAGAAAGAGGCACATGTGAACTTTTTAACTGGTATGTATGAGAGAAGATCCACACTTAGACATGATGATATTTTGATTATTGTATGGGTTGGAGAGAAACATGCTTGTGTTGATTTGGTAGGAGTTTCTCCGTTGGTGGGGTTGAAGAGTAGGATCTCACAGCGGGGCACACTGTCCTTAAAGGTGCTTCAGCAAAAATGGTGAAGCACGAGAAAGCGTATGTGCATTGAGAATCATCATACCTTCATCGCTGAGGGGTCAAAAAGTCATGAGCAGTAATGTGATGGTTCCTAAGTTTATGGATGTAGTATTTAGAATGATTTATTTTGCACGGCGCTCAATATTTTGAAATTTTTAACATTAATAAACTATTCTGAATATTATTTCCACTTTACAATAGTATTTTTGGGGTGATGCGCATATAGTCTAGGATGCTTATCAAATTGATTTTGCTTAGATTTGAGTATGTTCATTTCGAATATTTATCACATCCAAGATAAATTTGCAAAGTCTCATTTTGGATTTGATTTTGAATTTTGAAGTTTTAATGTTAGATTAAATATAATGATTTTAAGTATGTAAAAAATGTGTATGAAATAAAATGTTACAAAAAAAATATTTTTGTTTATAAATCTACATTTGCAACTGTAAATGAATGAATTATGAAATAAGAAGAAGGAACTCATAGTTACAAAAAAATAGGAAATCCATTAATTCAAAAAGATGAGAGGAACTCATTGGTTTCAATGCATCAACTATTGAAAGATTAGATTTTTTGAGGTGGATTTGGTCTCTAGTTTTTTGAATAGAAACTACGCCGCTCTATCACAAGACCATTGAAGTGAGTTTGAACAAGCAGTGTAATTCTTCGTCTGTTTGCCCATGTAAACAAGATCATTCATAATTTCTGAAAATACTAAGTACAATAATTAATGAAACATAAACAAAATTTATCAAAGCATTTATTTATTTTCTTAAGGTCGCCGCTATGCGTTTTTTAGAAAAACAATCAATCAATGTCAATGATCATTTATATCATAAGATGAGATTTAAACCAACGATTAAATTAATTATTTAGACGATATCGTGTGTGTATTTTCCCCTATCTTTTTTTTTTGCAGAAGAAGATCACGTGCCGGTGAACATTGAATGATTTAACGAGGTTATGGTGATATAATACATACAAATATCCCTAAGAATTGTAAATACATATTACCTTCTCTTATCAAAATACAAAGAAAGATTGTTCGTTCATTCACGATAATGCACGAAAAATGACATTATGAATTGTGGATATGTCATTCTAGACGTAAGATGCAAAATTATATACTTTAAAATTACATACATGTGTGTTAACCGGACTTAAGTGTTAGGATTAAAGTCATATTAGGTTTAGAAATCTTTATGAGGATGGGACTCCTAATCCTAATAATAGTTGAGTTGTATTCTATTTATATTTCTATTGGGAATAAGACTATGGGTTGTAACTAAGCTATATATAGAGATGGGTGTAGGCATTGCCTCGACGCCACTACACGAACAATGTAATCCCTAGAGAAAGGGGATAGAGAGAAAGATGAGAGGAAGAGAGCGACGGAACGGAGAGAGTTGTACCCGTTCTTATTTTAGTGATGTTTCTTCTTCGATGGTCGCGAGATGTGACCGACCACCGTTGTATCTGGTTGTTCTTTCTTTCATGTGCTTTCGTGGTGGTGATCGATTGCGCATCGTGCATACATATTTGTATAAGGTGGTTGTATCCCAACAATCGGTATCTGAGCGGAGACGATACCGACGAGTCATGTCCCATCATTCAGATTGTTGAATCTCGATCGTCGGTATAGAGCTAGGACCATCCTCTCATCATAGAAAATTCCTTTTCCAGCAATCTTGATATCTTATTCAGAGTCGTATTCTACTTCTGCTTTTTATGGGTTCCTCGTTAATTTTGCATCTCTTTTTTGTTTTTAATAATAATTTTATAAGAAAATTTAGCCATGATTTGTAATTTGAATTTGTTATGTGATAATATAGGATTTTTATCTTATGTGCATTGATTTATTATATTGTGCATAATTTGAGATTAAAATCTTGAAAATGATATAAATTTGAAGTATATGTCGGAATCATATTTTAAGACAATACATGGACCACACCTTACCTTTTTGTCAAAAAATCAATGGGCATAGTTTTAAATACCTTCAATGGCAAATGAAGTTTAGCTCACGATGATCGGGCTAACTTTTATCCGGAATTATCCCTCATTTTATTCTTGAATCCTTATCATTCACTTTGTCTGATGGAAGAGTTGGTTTTTCTTAAAAAAAGGAATAATATCATGTCCATGTAAAGTGACTAAGAAGATTTATTTTGAATGGTCCTAGCATTTTTGAACATCTAATCCTCTTTTGATGGTGGTGATGGGAAGACTGATTATTTTAACATCAGTATTGATTTGTATCAAGGTTCAAGGTCAAGTTCATTCCTTTTTACTTTGATTATGGATGAGTTGACATGTCACATTCAGAATGGGATACGTTGGTGTATGTTGTTCATCGATGATATTGTGTTGACTGATGAGACAAGAGACGGACTAAATGAGACGTTGGAGGTATTGTAGACATACCTTAGAAGCTAATGGATTTCGTATAAATAAGTCTAAGAGTGAATGTATGGAGTACACATTTGATGGGGAACAAAGGCGAAGGACTTGAGGTGAAGATTGGAGATAATAACATTCAGAAGGAAAATCTTTTAGATACTTGGGATCTATTTTGCGACAGGATGGGGAAATTGATGGAGTTGTTATTCATAGAATAAATGCAGGTTGGTTAAAGTGGAGAGGTCTCATTGTTCTTTGTGATAAGAAAATTCCTTTGAAAGTCAAAGGAAAGTATTACAAAGCAATTATGAGACCTGCTATGCTCTATGGATCAAAACATTAGCCTATGAACCATAGACATGTGAAGAAATTGACAATAGAAAAAAGGGTTTTTTATCACTTGTGCCCCTCCGAGATATCGCAATTTCAGTTATGCCCCTATCTTTTTGGTAATATCAGTTGTGCCCCTCACTTCTTGCTAATCTATCACTTGTGCCCATCGGGTTAGTGATCGTCCATAACCAACACAAACGAACATTAACTTCAAGGACACAAATGGAATTAAATTTAAAAAAAGAGGATTGAAAAGTCCTCCTCCACCCCCGTCTTCTTCATCCCTTCTCTTCCTCCTCTCCCATCTTCTTCCTCTTCCTCCTCCTCTTCCTCCCTTCTCTTCCTCCTCCACAGCTCCTCCCTCCTCATCCTTGATCTCTCCTGCAGCCGCCCCTGAGCCTCCGGCTCCGCTCACGTGCCTCGCCTCTGTCCCTGTCCTCCTCCTCCCCCCGCACCTCCCCCCTCCGTCCATCGCACCTCCCCTCCGCCCCCCGTACTCCCCCCCTCCCCCCGCACCTCCCTTCCACTCCCATCACCTCCCTTCGCCCACCGCACCTCCCTCCACCCATCGTCCCCACGCCCATGCGACCCCATGCCTCCTGCCTCCTTCCCCCGCCCCTGCTCCCCCAGGCCCCGCGACCCTGCGACCCCTACGCCCCCTGCCCTGCCTCCCCCCGCGCCCCCTAGCCCCGCCGCCCTTAGGTCGCCCCCCTGCTTGCCTCCCCTCCACCGCCAGGTCGCCCCCTAGCCTCGCCGCCCCCGTGCCCCCAGGTCACCCCCTAGCCCGCCGCCCCCAGGTCACCCCCCAGGACTTTCAGTATTTAGATAATTTTTGATTAATTGATTCTTGAAAATTCACCGAAAAATTCAATAAAATTCTCCATTTGATCCGTAATGAGTGATATATCCGTGAAAATGCAAAAATTTTAAAGATTCGATGGATGCATGAAGGTGTAACTAAGAGAGAGAAATTATGAAGAGAAAGGAAGAAGAACAAATGGAGGAGGAAGAAGATGAAGAAGAAGTCTGGACAATAATACAACTCGTAACTGCACCAAGGTTTGAAAAAATCATGGTTAAGTCAACTCATTGACGGCCAATCTAACGGAAAGGTACAAGTGATAACGGAGAAAGAAGTGAGGGGCACAACTGATATTACGAAAAAGATAGGGACATAACTGAAATTGTGATATCTCGGAGGGGCACAAGTGATAAAAACCTTAGAAAAAATAAAAATACTAAGGTGGATGTATGATCATACACGAAAAGATCGGATTTGGCTTGATGCGATCAAAAGGAAAGTTGGTGTGACTCTGTTAGATGATAAGATGAGAGAAAAGCACTTAAGATGGCTTGGTTATTGCAAAGGAAGTCAGTTGATGCACCAATTAGAAGATGTGAGATTTGGGATATTGAGCAAGTTATGAGAGGGCAAGGAAGGCCCAAGAGTGTTGGAATGATACTATCCAAAGGGATCTTAATTAATTGAATTTAAGCCCGAGAATGACCCAAAATAGATATGAATGAAGGCAAAAAATCAATGTGGCCAACCCTATTCAGTTGTGTGGGAAAATACTTTGTTGTTGGTGTTGTGAATGTCCAAGATATATCCATTTTAAAAGAGTTTCAAACGTCATAGAAAGATTTGGAATGTCCTTAAAATATAGGGAAGAAATTCCCTTGTTGTAGTGATGATGCCTATCATCATCATCAAATAGGAGTGTATGATGCCAAAATAGATACAGTCTTTAGAGATTCCAGATAAAGTGAGCACTATAACTATGAGAACAATGGGAAATGAAGTTAAAAGCCAAGGTAAAAATTTGAAGAATCTAAAGAACATGCATGCATGGGTATGTGGACATGATGGACATTTCAAGAATTGTGTTAAGCTCCTCCTTTTCAGATTGCACGACGAACAAAGCGCCTAGGCCAAACTAGCTTATTTAGCATGCTTTCCTCGTCTATGGTCGAGAAAGTATTTCTCCATTCTTTACTCACCTCCCGGAAGTTAAAGTAGGTTAGATAATATAGTTTACAAGGTCAAAAAGATCTCCTCTCCTCTTGTGTCTCCTTCCAAAAAAATCTTTATAAGGATGGAAGTTCAAGATAAAATTAAGGATGAACGTTATAATTTTAAGAATGAGTAATAATAAATGTGCAAATAATAGCTTGTTTTAAAAGGATGCGTTGCACGACATGGAAAAATGGCATGAATATCCTCATCCTCACTTTAGAGCTCGCTTTTTAGTTTAGATAACAAATAGCCAACTCATTCGGGCAAAATCTCGTGTAAAAGCCTACTCCATGAACAATCGATCGTTCAATGCCACCTCCTTACATCTCGTGGCAGGTATGCCACCAGTGGAGCGGTAGAGCTGCTTGCCTTGCCTCAAGTCTTATTCTAGATTGCTCCTGGAAGTGATTGATCCTCATCGATCAAGTCCCTTTCGGGATAGTCAGGCTTGGGAGAAAAAGCATCAGCATAGTCATGTTCGTGCTAATTATAACATATAAGACATTATCTCCATTCACATGAATTATTTTTCGCTCTTTTTTCATGTACCCAATCGAATTTATATGGGAGGATAAATTCTTATTCATGGTAAGTCCTTTTTACATGGACCTTATTTCTGACTATTTGACAAGCATAATGTAATAATTATTAAAAAATTCGTAATTAATTAAATAAACATCAAGGGAAAGAAATTAAAAAAATAGGCATCAATCGGCACCTGTGGTGCCGATTTGGGGCGCCCCCTCCAAATCGGCACCTCAGGTGCCGATTTGAGACATACCCGTTGGCGTCCTCTCCAAATCGGCACCTCAGGTGCCGATTTGGGAGGCGCGCCAACGGATATCTTCCAAATCGGCACCTGAGGTGCCGATTTGGGAGAGGGCCGTTGGAAATTTGCCAACGGTCCCCTCCTCCCCATTTCCTATATAAAACGCCCCCCCTCATTCCATCCTCCTCACAATTTCCCCCTCTCCTTCTCCTTCTTCATCTTCTCGCCATTCATTCTCTCTGGTTCCCTCATTCTGTATTCTGAAGTGCGATTGCTGCTCTCGATCGACTAATCTTATTCAAGTAAGAATAAGATATTTTTGTTTGTAGATTTTTGTTCTGCGTTTTTTGCAGGGTTCTATCAGTGAGGACGCTATATCAGTGAGGACGCTATATTATTATATTTTGGATAACATTTCTTGTAGAAGACACGCATCTTTCAGGTAATTTTATTCAAGATTTTTTATTAAATTTAATAAGTAATTAGTTGTGCAAAATTGATGATTAGTTAAAACATATTTCAAAATTAAGTAAGTAGGGGACAGTAGACATTTTATGAAGAGATTTTTGTAATAGTTATTTAAATCGAAATTAAGTAAGTAGGGGACAGTAGACATTTTATTAGGAGATTTTTGTAATAATAATTAAAAAAAATTGAAATCAGTTAAGGACAGTTGACATTTTATTATGAGATTTTTTGTAATAATTATTAAAAAAATTGAAATTAATTCAATAGGGGACATTACACATTACATTAGCATTTCATTTATTTAGATTTAAAAGTGCACATTTAGATTTGGAATCGAGCGCCGAGAGGGTCTCTATACAGCGCTGGCAGGACTCACTGTGGTGAGCACCGATGAGGCCCCAAGACCGAACTTTTAGATTCCATTTCTGAGTGATTAGTATATCAATTGAATTATTGATTATTAAAGATAACAGCCGACTGAAATGTTAATTAAAGTAATTGTTACATCCGATTATTAAGTAATTATTTTGTGTAATTAAACTAATTAAATCATTATTTTATTCGTATAGTTGGCCCCCAACACCGCTCATGTATTAATATATTGGGGAGGATCGATTGATGTCTCTGATGACCACGTAGAATATATTGGGGGCAAGAAACGGATGGTTACATTACCATGCCAATTAACTTACATTGGCTTACTGTCTCGAGTTTCCGAAGTCACTGATCTCCCGCTCGACAAGTATATACTTACATTAACTTGTAAGTGGTTGTATGAGGGATCAACTTTCTTTGCAGTACCGATTGACGATGATGAATCAACATTAGCAATGTTGAGTTCAATCGTCGATGTGAGATTTATCCATCTTTTCGTACAAGCTACTCCCTTTAATATGGAAAATATGCCGTCATCTTCGAGGTAAAATTATTCACATTCAAATTATATAACATTTTCACCATTTATATTTAAACTGACAAAAATTTAAATAAATCAGGCCAACAAATGAGACCATGTTTGAGGATATCGAAGGGCCATCACAAGTAAATGTAGAAGATGACTTAGTGACAGAAATATCTGAAGAAAATGAGGAGTCCGAAAATGAGGAGTCAGAAAATGAGACTCAAACATTAGATGAAAATGAGGAGTCTGAAAATGACGAGCCAGAAAATGATACTCAAATATTAGAAGAAAATATTGGTGGTAATACCTGTCATGATTTTGGTTATGGTTCGTTAGTTCTAGCCCTTGGTGATGAGGATAGGGGGAACTCATATTCTGCTAATAACGATGATGCTGAAGAAGAACCGATGGAGGAGTTGCCGAACGTTTTTGATCATGAAATCGCAGAAGCAGAAGATGTAATATTTGTAGAGAGTCAATCAGAATCCACCGATGATTCCGGATTAAATTATTGGTTAGGTAGGAGTTATAAGTCAAAAAGAGATCTGCAATACGATTTACAGAAGTGGAGCATGGAAAATCATGTGCAATACAAACCCAAGGCGTCAAACAAGAATATTTTCACGGTTGTTTGTATTTATGATGATTGTGGGTGGCGTTTACATGCATCAGAAAGAAAATCGCGAGGAGATTGGTACGTTTCAGGATATAGGGGGAAGCACACATGCAGAAATCCTGTCCTTTTAGTAAAACATCGTCAATGCACCTCTATTTTTGTAGCGCGGTATATTTTATCTTCCTTTAAAGCAAAAGTTAGTATGACCCCAGGAGCGATAATGTACAAGATAAAGGACGAGTTGAAAACTGAAATCAACTACATGACAGCCTGGAATGCTAGACGTCGTGCAATGGATATAGTTTATGGAAATGAGGTTGAATCATATCGTGATCTCCGGAGATTCATTCGTGCTTTAGAAAGACATAACCCTGGCACATATACGTGGTTCAAGACAGTAGAAGGCCAAACCGTCGGCACTATACATTTTCAGAGAGTGTTTGTAGCATTTGCAGCGTGTCGTAGAGCGTTCAGATTTTGTCGACCTGTTTTGTCCATTGACGGAACACATTTATACGGGAGATACGCTGGTCACATGTACGTAGCCACAGCAATTGACGCCAATAATGGTCTTTTTCCGTTGGCATTTGTCAATAATTTAATTTCATTGTTAATCTATCATTTTCCTTACAATTTTTTATTGTTATTTTTTCATGACATTTGTGATTATTAATGTAGATGGCACAGATGGATAGGCTTCCTGGACCAGTAGATACCTCAGTATTGTATATGCAGAATGACCATCGATCATCACAACCCACTAGTTCGGTAAGTACTTTTTATAAGTTTTAAAATTTACTAGTTCGGTAATACTGTTTCTCATTTTTTTATTTAATATATTTTACAGATTCGATTTGTAGAGCATAATGAGTTACTGAACTCCATTTCTGACCAGAAGAGTAGCGTAGTTGAACGATTAATAGAAGCGTCTGGTTTTTCATGTGTGGTGAACATGAGAAGAGTTCAAATGGATCCATCATTACTGACCATCTTACTAGAGAGATGGAGACCTGAGACACACACATTTCACCTACGCTTAGGAGAGGCTACTATTACTCTTCAGGATATGGGATTAATTAGTGGTTTAAAGGTTGATGGGCTACCTGTAACTGGTCCGGATTCTCCGCCTGGTGGATGGGATGCAGAGTGCATGAGTTTGTTAGGAGTAGTACCCACTCGGATAAAGAGTGGAAAGGTGAAGTTGTCTTGGATACGCGACGTCTTCTTTAGGACAGAACATCCGTTGCAAGGTATTGATGACGAACAACAAGCGACTCGTGTGGTTAGAGCACTCATCTTTTATCATATAGGATGTAGTGTACTTGCAGACAGCAGCGGAGATATGGTACCTCTAAGGTATGCGTTAATGATTGACTGTATTACATTACTAATTGTTGTTGTATTCTTAGATTTGATTAATTTTTTAGGTACCTATTACACTTACGTGAACTGCAAGAATGTGCTCAACTAGCTTGGGGTGCTGCTGCTTTGGCGCATATGTATTCAGAACTCGATAGGGGTGCAAAGATCGGCACGTCTAGGATATATGGTTTTTTCTCAATTTTACAGGTATGTAGAGTACCCCTACATGTCTCAATTTGTTTTATTTGCATCTTCTAATATTTTTAATTACAGGTTTGGGCATGTGAGCATGTACATATTGGACGGCCGATAGTACGTGCTGGTGCTCAGATAACTGGAGGTTCATTAGCGTTGAAGTGGATAGGAGTGCGCAGTTTCAAAGAGAACGTGCATACGGCAACATTAGCATTCTATCGTAACGAGCTCGATACACAAGAACCTCATCAGGTATAAAAACTGTAATACTCATATTAATTTTATTGTAAACTATAATATCTAATTTTTTTACTAAATTACAGATGATTTGGACACCATACGCTGAAGTTGAGATATCACAATTGCATCCTATCTGCAGAAGTGGACAACATGTATGGATGAGTCGTGTTCCACTTATTTGTTACGATCTTGTAGTGATGCACCTACCTGATCGTGTGATGCGACAATTTGGGATGCGTCAGCACCTTCCTGTTTCTGTGGAGAGGATAAATGCTATATCTAGACGTAACAAAATCCGAAGTGGGGACATCCTAAACTGGGCTACTATACATCGACAGTACGTGGATCGTTGGGCTGATAGGGAAGACACAGTTGTTCATGAGCACCCGGATTCTGATACCGATCTTTATATGCAATGGTATTGGAATATAACAAGAAGATGGATCCAAACACAGATTCCTCCTCCTGTAGTAGCTTACCGACCACACGGACAAATGGAAAGACGTCTGGTATGTTTAAAAACTCTACTTATTCTATTGAGATTCAATTAAATTATTCTTAACATATTTGTAAATGGACTAGGTGGATACGATTGTACAAGGAAGAAATAGTATGGAACAACTTAGACGATCAACAGACTTACCTACCGACATGAGGACGACAGTCGAAAATACAATTAGCATGTTCGATGAAACACTGAACATGTTCTCCTTGATGTATCCCTTCCATCAATATGGGCATCAACAATTCATGCCATCACAGGAGCATCATACTTCGGGAGCATCAGGTTTTGTAATTTTTTCTTACAAATGTAAACTAATTTCTTATCTTAAAATCGTGAATTTATAAATTTCTATGTTGCAAATTGTACAGGAAGGGAGTACACGGAATATGGTGGGGAGGGGACGCAACCACCACCGATGTTTGCTAGTTCAGGTTTTAGTTATTTGTTTATGTATAGTCAATTCTTATTCATATATCGATTTTTAGACATATAAATACAGCTCCTCATAAAATATAGCAGGACTCGGTGAGCAGGCATTTTCCCAAGGTCAGACAATGGAGGAGTCAATATTTGGCACCTCAGGAATGACATCTGCAGAATATGGCGGGCAAGGGTACTCATCAGGTCTTCAAGGACTCGCATCTCAATATGACCAAACTGGATTTGGAGCTTCAGGTAATAGAATGACTAAATTAAATAACTAATTTTTATCTTATGTATTATTTTCTAAAAGTTGAATATCTAATTCTTGCAGGATATGGAGAAGCTTTTAGTCAATCTCAATTTGCAGGATCATCATTTGCCGGTCCTTCGAGTCAGGAATACATCGGACAGGAAGTTCCACCAATTCAACCAGGATTTGTATCTACAGGTAAAATTGTACTTAATTTATTACATTGCATTCTCTTCTTACTTATTAGGTAATTTATGTGACATATAATGTAATTAACATCTTTCAGGTATGAGCTATACCGAGTATGTATTTAGAGGGTCTCAAATCGGTGAAGCCGGATTTAGAGGTTCAGGTATAAATATATTATAGAATATACAAACTCAATTCAATACGTTATGTTTAAATTTTGTGATACTTATAACAATGAAAATGTCTAAATCTTGTAGGACCATCACTTGTTGGACCTTCGAGTCAATTTGACTCTAGACCCTCTCAGCTCATATCGTCTACTCAATACAGTTCAGAAGATTTGCAGTCGCAGATATTTGATAGTGTTCGGCAAATGGAGGTAACTGATTTTGATAGACAGTTGTTTGGTATATCCACGATACCACAACAACGTCCGGAGCTGCCTCGAAGACCTTCTCCCGGAGTAAGGATCACTGAGCCTCCTCCATCAGAGCCGCATCGCCATTTAACAAGTGTACGAACGTCAAGGAATCAGGAATCACAAACAATCGAACCGCCACGGAGGTCGTCAGCTAGACCGCATCCTCCAGGGCACGTTCCAACACATTCAGAACAAATGTCCAAGCAGAAGAAGAAGAAGACAACACATGAGGAGACCCACAAAAAATTAAGAGATGGAGGGAAAGGAAACGACAAGGGAGGTGGTGCAGGAGGTGGAGGAGGAGGTCTGAAGGGATTTCTGAAGATATGGAAAGTTTAAGTTATTGTAAATTTTTTTCTTATTATTTGTAAACTCATATTTCTTCTCTTATGAATTTAATAAAATACTTGTAATTTTTTTAAATTAATTCATGTCAAGTTGTACCTTGTTGAGTTCACATATATCAATGATAAATGATGTTGTTCACACTCTCAATTTCTTTATATTTACTACAATATTGTTGACATGTTAATTATAAATATTCTAAGTATGTATCAATAATGAACAATATACTAAAAAAATAGAGATATACTTAACATTTTACAATAACGTTATCGGGAAGAAGATGAGACCACGAAGCTCTACTGATAGATCAAAAATAGTGTGATGAAGGAAAATATTGATGAAGGAAAAAATAGTGCCGATTTGGAGGGGCCGCCCCAAATCGGCACTTGAGGTGCCGATTTGGAGGGGGCGCCCCAAATCGGCACCTCAGGTGCCGATTGATGCCTATTTTTGTAATTTCTTTCCCTTGATGCTTATTTAATTAATTACGAATTTTTTAATAATTATTTAAAAAAATTTCCCCGTTCTTTCTACTGTCACTCCCAACCCACCACACCACCCTATCTCTGTATATATATAATAATAGAGTAATAATGGATTTCGGATACCCTCCGAATATGATGGTCCAATAATACGCATGTCATAACCCAACTTTAATTTCTGTTAGAATTATCTACCTTTTTCCTGAACAGTTATTATAATATTCTCATTTTTAGTGTTATAATGGTGTTCCCATTGAAACTCGTGTCGTTCCCTCACAATATGCTCATGGAAGTTCTCACGTTCCCTCGCAATATGCTCATGGAAGTTCTCCCTTCGCTGACTCCGTCTTTGATTCTTCTCTTCATCGACTTCATAGTATGATTCGCTCATTCGATCTCAATTGTTTCTTCATCCAAAGATCCAAAATATTTTGACGAGTGCTTTTTTTAGCGAAATAATTGAGGATATTGAGGTGAAATTGGACATGATCGTTAGACAAAAGGTAATTTTTCAGTGTCTTGAGGATTTTCTCCTTGCTAATTCTATTGACGGACTTGGTCTACATATGTCACCGACGGAGTATCGCAGTATCCTCATATATCGCTTCATTATTCCTTTATTTCCAGCTGGTGAGATTTACCCAGTTTGTCGTAAGGCATGCTTAGACATTTGCAAGGAGCTTCCGGGTTTTAAGTATAGACACGATCTTGTTAGAGATGTTTATTTGATGTACTCAGATGTGCAGATGTTGCTACTAAGAAAGAGGCACATGTGAACTTTTTAACTGGTATGTATGAGAGAAGATCCACACTTAGACCTGATGATATTTTGATTATTGTATGGGTTGGAGAGAAACATGCTTGTGTTGATTTGGTAGGAGTTTCTCCGTTGGTGGGGTTGAAAAGTAGGATCTCACAGCGGGGCACACTGTCCTTAAAGGTGCTTCAGCAAAAATGGTGAAGCACGAGAAAGCGTATGTGCATTGAGAATCATCATACCTTCATCGCTGAGGGGTCAAAAAGTCATGAGCAGTAATGTGATGGTTCCTAAGTTTATGGATGTAGTATTTAGAATGATTTATTTTGCACGGCGCTCAATATTTTGAAAATTTAACATTAATAAACTATTCTGAAGATTATTTCCACTTTACAATAGTATTTTTGGGGTGATGCGCATATAGTCTAGGATGCTTATCAAATTGATTTTGCTTAGATTTGAGTATGTTCATTTCGAATATTTATCACATCCAAGATAAATTTGCAAAGTCTCATTTTGGATTTGATTTTGAATTTTGAAGTTTTAATGTTAGATTAAATATAATGATTTTAAGTATGTAAAAAATGTGTATGAAATAAAATGTTACAAAAAAAATATTTTTGTTTATAAATCTACATTTGCAACTGTAAATGAATGAATTATGAAATAAGAAGAAGGAACTCATAGTTACAAAAAAAATAGGAAATCCATTAATTCAAAAAGATGAGAGGAACTCATTGGTTTCAATGCATCAACTATTGAAAGATTAGATTTTTTGAGGTGGATTTGGTCTCTAGTTTTTTGAATAGAAACTACGCCGCTCTATCACGAGACTATTGAAGTGAGTTTGAACAAGCAGTGTAATTCTTCGTCTGTTTGCCCATGTAAACAAGATCATTCATAATTTCTGAAAATACCAAGTACAATAATTAATGAAACATAAACAAAATTTATCAAAGCATTTATTTATTTTCTTAAGGTCGCCGCTATGCGTTTTATAGAAAAACAATCAATCAATATCAATGATCATTTATATCATAAGATGAGATTTAAACCAACGATTAAATTAATTATTTAGACGATCGTCAGATCGTGTGTGTATTTTCCCCTATCTTTTTTTTTGCAGAAGAAGATTACGTGCCGCTGAAAATTGAATGATTTAACGAGGTTATGGTGATATAATACATACAAATATCCCTAAGAATTGTAAATACATATTACCTTCTCTTATCAAAATACAAAGAAAGATTGTTCGTTCATTCACGATAATGCACGAAAAATGACATTATGAATTGTGGATATGTCATTCTAGACGTAAGATGCAAAATTATATACTTTAAAATTACATACATGTGTGTTAACCGGACTTAAGTGTTAGGATTAAAGTCATATTAGGTTTAGAAATCTTAATGAGGATGGGACTCCTATTCCTAATAATAGTTGAGTTGTATTCTATTTATATTCCTATTGGGAATAAGACTATGGGTTGTAACTAAGCTATATATAAAGATGGGTGTAGGCATTGCCTCGACGCCACTACACGAACAATGTAATCCCTAGAGAAAGGGGATAGAGAGAAAGATGAGAGGAAGAGAGCGACGGAACGGAGAGAGTTGTACCCGTTCTTATTTTAGTGATGTTTCTTCTTCGATGGTCGCGAGATGTGACCGACCACCGTTGTATCTGGTTGTTCTTTCTTTCATGTGCTTTCGTGGTGGTGATCGATTGCGCATCGTGCATACATATTTGTATAAGGTGGTTATATCCCAACAATCGGTATCTGAGTGGAGACGATACCGACGAGTCATGTCCCATCATTAAGATTGTTGAATCTCGATCGTCGGTATAGAGCTAGGACCATCCTCTCATCATAGAAAATTCCTTTTCCAGCAATCTTGATATCTTATTCTGAGTTGTATTCTACTTCTGCTTTTTATGGGTTCCTCGTTAATTTTGCATCTCTTTTTTGTTTTTAATAATAATTTTATAAGAAAATTTAGCCATGATTTGTAATTTGAATTTGTTATGTGATAATATAGGATTTTTATCTTATGTGCATTGATTTATTATATTGTGCATAATTTGAGATTAAAATCTTGAAAATGATATAAATTTGAAGTATATGTCGGAATCATATTTTAAGACAATACATGGACCACACCTTACCTTTTTGTCAAAAAATCAATGGGCATAGTTTTAAATACCTTCAATGGCAAATGAAGTTTAGCTCACGATGATCGGGCTAACTTTTATCCGGAATTATCCTTCATTTTATTCTTGAATCCTTGTCATTCACTTTGGCTGATGGAAGAGTTGGTTTTTCTTAAAAAAAGGAATAATATCATGTCCATGTAAAGTGACTAAGAAGATTTATTTTGAATGGTCCTAGCATTTTTGAACATCTAATCCTCTTTTGATGGTGGTGATGGGAAGACTGATTATTTTAACATCAGTATTGATTTGTATCAAGGTTCAAGGTCAAGTTCATTGCTTTTTACTTTGATTATGGATGAGTTGACATGTCACATTCAGAATGGGATACGTTGGTGTATGTTGTTCATCGATGATATTGTGTTGACTGATGAGACAAGAGACGGACTAAATGAGACGTTGGAGGTATTGTAGACATACCTTAGAAGCTAATGGATTTCGTATAAATAAGTCTAAGAGTGAATGTATGGAGTACACATTTGATGGGAACAAAGGCGAAGGACTTGAGGTGAAGATTGGAGATAATAACATTCAGAAGGAAAATCTTTTAGATACTTGGGATCTATTTTACGACAGGATGGGGAAATTGATGGAGTTGTTATATTCATAGAATAAATGCAGGTTGGTTAAAGTGGAGAGGTCTCATTGTTCTTTGTGATAAGAAAATTCCTTTGAAAGTCAAAGGAAAGTATTATAAAGCAATTATGAGACCTGCTATGCTCTATGGATCAAAACATTAGCCTATGAACCATAGACATGTGAAGAAATTGACAATAGAAAAAAGGGTTTTTTATCACTTGTGCCCCTCCGAGATATCGCAATTTCAGTTATGCCCCTATCTTTTTGGTAATATCAGTTGTGCCCCTCACTTCTTGCTAATCTATCACTTGTGCCCATCGGGTTAGTGATCGTCCATAACCAACACAAACGAACATTAACTTCAAGGACACAAATGGAATTAAATTTAAAAAAAGAGGATTGAAAAGTCCTCCTCCACCCCTGTCTTCTTCATCCCTTCTCTTCCTCCTCTCCCATCTTCTTCCTCTTCCTCCTCCTCTTCCTCCCTTCTCTTCCTCCTCCACAGCTCCTCCCTCCTCATCCTTGATCTCTCCTGCAGCCGCCCCTGAGCCTCTGGCTCCGCTCACGTGCCTCGCCTCTGTCCCTGTCCTCCTCCTCCTCCTCCTCCGCCCCCCGCACCTCCCCCCTCCGCCCCTCGCACCTCCCCTCCGCCCCCCGTACTCCCCCCCTCCCCCCGCACCTCCCTTCCACTCCCATCACCTCCCTCCGCCCACCGCACCTCCCTCCACCCACCGTCCCCACGCCCATGCGACCCCATGCCTCCTGCCTCCTTCCCCCGCCCCTGCGCCCCCAGGCCCCGCGACCCTGCGACCCCTACGCACCCTACCCTGCCTCCCCCCGTGCCCCCTAGCCCCGCCGCCCTTAGGTCGCCCCCCTGCTTGCCTCCCCTCCACCGCCAGGTCGCCCCCTAGCCTCGCCGCCCCCGTGCCCCCAGGTCGCCCCCTAGCCCGCCGCCCCCAGGTCACCCCCCAGGACTTTCAGTATTTAGATAATTTTTGCTTAATTGATTCTTGAAAATTCACCGAAAAATTCAATAAAATTCTCCATTTGATCCGTAATGAGTGATATATCCGTGAAAATGCAAAAATTTTAAAGATTCGATGGATGCATGAAGGTGTAACTAAGAGAGAGAAATTATGAAGAGAAAGGAAGAAGAACAAATGGAGGAGGAAGAAGATGAAGAAGAAGTCTGGACAATAATACAACTCGTAACTGCACCAAGGTTTGAAAAAATCATGGTTAAGTCAACTCATTGACGGCCAATCTAACGGAAAGGTACAAGTGATAACGGAGAAAGAAGTGAGGGGCACAACTGATATTACGAAAAAGATAGGGACATAACTGAAATTGTGATATCTCGGAGGGGCACAAGTGATAAAAACCTTAGAAAAAATGAAAATACTAAGGTGGATGTATGATCATACACGAAAAGATCGGATTTGGCTTGATGCGATCAAAAGGAAAGTTGGTGTGACTCTGTTAGATGATAAGATGAGAGAAAAGCACTTAAGATGGCTTGGTTATTGCAAAGGAAGACAGTTGATGCACCAATTAGAAGATGTGAGATTTGGGATATTGAGCAAGTTATGAGAGGGCAAGGAAGGCCCAAGAGTGTTGGAATGATACTATCCAAAGGGATCTTAATTATTTGAATTTAAGCCCGAGAATGACCCAAAATAGATATGAATGAAGGCAAAAAATCAATGTGGCCAACCCTATTCAGTTGTGTGGGAAAATACTTTGTTGTTGGTGTTGTGAATGTCCAAGATATATCCATTTTAAAAGAGTTTCAAACGTCATAGAAAGATTTGGAATGTCCTTAAAATATAGGAAAGAAATTCCCTTGTTGTAGTGATGATGCCTATCATCATCATCAAATAGGAGTGTATGATGCCAAAATAGATACAGTCTTTAGAGATTCCAGATAAAGTGAGCACTATAACTATGAGAACAATGGGAAATGAAGCTAAAAGCCAAGGTAAAAATTTGAAGAATCTAAAGAACATGCATGCATGGGTATGTGGACATGATGGACATTTCAAGAATTGTGTTAAGCTCCTCCTTTTCAGATTGCACGACGAACAAAGCGCCTAGGCCAAACTAGCTTATTTAGCATGCTTTCCTCGTCTATGGTCGAGAAAGTATTTCTCCATTCTTTACTCACCTCCCGGAAGTTAAAGTAGGTTAGATAATATAGTTTACAAGGTCAAAAAGATCTCCTCTCCTTTTGTGTCTCCTTCCAAAAAAATCTTTATAAGGATGGAAGTTCAAGATAAAATTAAGGATGAACGTTATAATTTTAAGAATGAGTAATAATAAATGTGCAAATAATAGCTTGTTTTAAAAGGATGCGTTGCACGACATGGAAAAATGGCATGAATATCCTCATCCTCACTTTAGAGCTCGCTTTTTAGTTTAGATAACAAATAGCCAACTCATTCGGGCAAAATCTCGTGTAAAAGCCTACTCCATGAACAATCGATCGTTCAATGCCACCTCCTTACATCTCGTGGCAGGTATGCCACCAGTGGAGCGGTAGAGCTGCTTGCCTTGCCTCAAGTCTTATTCTAGATTGCTCCTGGAAGTGATTGATCCTCATCGATCAAGTCCCTTTCAGGATAGTCAGGCTTGGGAGAAAAAGCATCAGCATAGTCATGTTCGTGCTAATTATAACATATAAGACATTATCTCCATTCACATGAATTATTTTTCGCTCTTTTTTCATGTACCCAATCGAATTTATATAGGAGGATAAATTCTTATTCATGGTAAGTCCTTTTTACATGGACCTTATTTCTGACTATTTGACAAGCATAATGTAATAATGTAAAGCTAACATCATGTTGACATATGCATGATATAAGACAAAACCTTTCCAACTTGTCCCAAAAGCATAATAATGATCATGATAATCTAAATCCATCACCATATAGTGCACATGCAAAGAAGTTGATTTCTTTAATAACAAGTAAGCCTTAATTTAAACGAGCAAGCAGCCAATCCCCTCGTTTGCTACTGTGCTCCGCGGATATATTTTACAATATCTCGTCACCCCAACTTTCTCCCGGCAGCGTAGCTTTCGAACTCCGCCTGCTCATTCCTACTAGAAAAAGGCAGGGGCGCTTCCGCAATTTCCGCACAAAGAAAGGGCAGCTGGGCGGTGGCCTTGTGCTTCGTGTGTGGGGAGCCTGTGGGTCGGTCAGGACACGCCGCAGGAGCACGATAGCTGCGCGGCACCGGCCATAAACGGCTTGGAAACCCAGATCTTTGAGGGACGGGTCAAATGTCAATCTTCACGCATCCCATTCCAATTATATTTAATTATTATTATTATTTGTTGCCTACTCATACTGATTGAAGAGGACATAGAGTGGAGGCCGGATAAAAGTATAATAATAATAAGGGATTTTTATCCGACAGACTCTATAATACTTTTACGAGCTTTGATACATCGTAATTCCTCCTTCGACTCCGTAAACTTGCTTCGTCTTATCTCACAGACCCTGCCGTAAGTTTTAACTTTATTTAAGTCAATTGCTTGAGTTAGTCTAACCAATGGACATCTGACGGTGGATCTCTTCTTCCCCTTCTTCTCCAAGCACATCGACATCTAGAGCGTGTGGTGCATCTTCGTCGAGCTGCTCACCGGGAAGCCCCTCTTCCCCGACAAGAACGTGGTGCACCAACTGGATATCATGACGGATTTGCTCGGTAATCCTTCCGCGGAATCCATTGCCAGGATTCGGAACGACAAGGCCATGAGGTACTTGAGCGGCATGCGAGCGAAGCCGCGGGTTCCTTTGTCCCAGAAGTTCCCCGGTCGGGTGGAGGCGGTAGGGAGGTCGGTCGGAGGCGGCAGGGTGGTCAAGGGAGGGGAGGTCGGGCGGAGGGGAGGGGAGGTCAAGGGAGGAGAGGAGGGGATGTCGTGGAGGAGACTTGGAGGAGAAAGGAAGAAGAGATGCTATTTTTGTAATTTTGAGAAACAAAATGGACATTATGGAAATAGAATTCACTGAATCCGGTTAGTTTTAACAGCCAAGTGGATGGGAGTTAACCGCAAAGTTTACACGGTAAGAGTTAGCAAGTTTACGGGGTCAAACGAGGAATTGCGATGTTTCAAAAGTCGATAGGTAATTGACAAAGATTATAGAGTCTGCCGGGTAAAAATCCCTGATAATAATTGGTAGGATAAAAAAGAAGGATAATTTTGATGGTTGTGGTAAAGGAATCTACACATAATAGTGATTGTAGAAATGGATCAGTCCAACCTAGTTGACCAATGCGATTCACGAGCTCGGTTAATATTAAACTAGACTTGGGTAAAAAAATGTATCATCAAATAAATGGGTTGGACTTCGGCCGAACTTAGCCTAAACTTGTAATTGCACCAACCCAACCAAATGAGGACCCAATAGATGATTCATATAATAACACATGAACCAATATAGTTATATTCTGGTTCTTAAGGGTGCGTTTGGTTGGGGGGTTACCTCCACTTTGGATGGGTAACCCCCCAAAACCCTCACTTTTAACCTACTAGTGGGGTCCACTCTTTTTCCATCAAAAAAATTATATATTATACCATCATATCATCTAAAAATCATAAAATATTCAACTTATACTCATTATTCCAAACATCAATACAATCACATCAAAACAACCACCCACTTTTTCAAATTTCAATACAATCATATCATAATAACTACCACCTTTTTCAAATTCCAATACAATCACAGCACACAGACAATCCCAACCCTTAACCCACCAACCAAACACACAAACACAAAATCGGGTTATCCACCCCTGGATAACCCACGAACCAAACACGCCCTAAGTATTAAGACCAATTTCTATTATGCATCTACACATAATGTCTACTTTTTTTCCTTGGAACAAGCTCATGGTTAGTATTTCTCCCTCATCTTCGTTATTGCGTTACTTTCTTACTAGAAGACGATTATCGCCTTTCCATGGTTCATTTTATGTCTCGTAGATAAAACTTTTTTTCATCCATGGATCGTTGGTTTTAACTTAATACTTCCGATCTAAATAAACATTAATTGTGCTTAATTAAATTACAACTTTATTGATCGATTTATTTGTCATTGTAGTTCATTTTTTATTGATAACTGATTTCTGTGCTACACTAAGAATGACATATTAATCAAGGAAACCTGCATTTGATCAGTTATATCGATCTCGATAAGTCAATTTTTTGACCTAATTTATCCAATACATCCGAATCTTTATTCTTATGTTGAAGCCCTCATCAAGAGATCGGTCAGATGTCAGCCTTTAGAGTAAGGATTTCCATCTCCTACTTGGGTAGGAGATCCTTTCTTGATGACCACTTGACAAATGTGGTTGAGTCCTCACTATAACACTTTATATATTCAATACTGCATCAGTCTTTATGATCCAACATTTGGATGAATAGTTGTATGATACAAAAACAACCATGGTACATAATCATAATTGTACGAAAGGGACCTACTATGCTATTTTTTATTCTTCATTTCAGATTAAGGAGTGATTTACAATAACTTTTATCACATAATGGCTCGACATGGGCACTTATGTCCTACAAAGATAAGCACTGGGCAATCTTAAGATTTTTGATCAATTGTAAAATAAATTGGGCATGCCCAACCAAAGCCCGACCCATAAGAATTGGGTCAGGCTCGGGCTTGTGCCGAAAAAAAAACACGAGCCTTAGTCCTGTCTGAGGGTTCAAATTCTTAGATGAGCTTGGGCCCAGACCCTCCAAGGTCCGGTCTATACTCATCTCTAAATAAAACATTCATGATTTTTATCAACAATTTACAAACAAAAATAGATCAAAAGGAAGGAAATAAAATAATATTCATATGATGAACTGCATGTCCATGTAGTTTGTACATGTGTCTGGCATTAAGTTTTGCACACAACATTGTTGTTTTTGCATTTCCCTTATTTTTGTACATATTAACGAGTCAATTAAATTTTTCCGACTTGGTCTGGATTAGGTATCATAAGTATATTATAAATTATTCTTATTCCTTTTTTCTACATACATATGTACATACATATATATAATTCCTTGATTCTTTTTCTTCTAGATTTTCTTATTTCCTTCTTTTTATGTATTTTATATATTTAGATGGTGTTCTTATTTTATGCAATCTATTTGCAAGAATAAGATATTAAAAATTAGTTACAATCGTAAAATCGAGGGGCTTCTTTCGGAGGGATTTTTTTCTTTTGCAACAGTTGCCAAGCGATGATGTAGAAGATGAAAATGATAATACAAGAATATTAAAGGATGAGTATTGAGTTTTAAATATTTTTATTTCATTTTGATCCTTTTTACCATTATAGCTCTCAAGTTGACCTCTTGATCTCACGATCAAGGGCAAAAGTGTCTGTACCGTCTCTATGAAATTATGAAATAAGTATGGGACAAGTATTATATGCAAAGTTTGAAAAAGAGTGAGCATAAACATCTCATAATCGTGTGTGTAGAGGATTGATCCTGTAAGAGCTAAAAACTGTGAGAGCATGACAACAATGATTCTGAACCATTAGATTCTGTCATCGCTTTCCTCATTGATTGGAAGATGAGAGAGAAGAGCATAATCTAGTGGTCCAGATTCATTGCTCCCATTCTCTCACAAATTTTGGCTCACATCATAGTATTATTACAAAATGGGTAGCACGTAGATTTCTCCAAAGAAATAAAGGAAAAAATCCAAACGCACTAAAAAGACACAAGCTTAACGAATAAGTAAATTAAAAAATGACAATTTTAAAAAATAACGTCATTTCTCACAACAACAATTTTAGATTATTCGGCAATAATACAAGGAGACTTTTCCCTGGTGGGGCATGGGCCCATCAGAAATGCCCAGTTAGGGCATGACAAGGTGAAATTTCCATGTCAGATCGTGGATTGGCAAATGGTTCGTCGATCAGCTCGCATAATGCCAATTCAACGCCCGTTCTCGAGGCCACTCCCGTTCCCAAGGGCTCAACGCCCATGCCCTGGATTCTCGGAAGCGCTTAGTCGGCGAACCGTTTGCCAATCGGCAAACGGTTCGCCGAATAAACCTCTCCCCCGCGCCTATTTAAGTGGCCCCATTCCTCCTCCTCACTCTCTCAACCCTCTATCTCTCTCTCGCTCCTCTCTCAGCCATCTCGCTCGCTCGCTCAATTTCTCCCTCAATCCTTTCTTTGGTGCTCTATTCCCTCTCTCATTTCCCTCTCCCAACAATCTCTCTCAACTAAGGTATGATTTATTATTTATGTTTTCCATTTATATTCTTAGCTTAAAAAGTCCTTCTAGTATAATAATTTTTTGTAGTGTCCCTCACAACAATAGTTTATTGTAACATTATAATTCCATATAAAAATTATTGTCGATGCAGATAGAATTGTTGTTAATATACCATAGTTTGTTGTAACAATTGTTGAAACGTTATTGCATGTCTAAGTTTATATTAAAGGACGATGTTTGTAATATATTTTTAGTGCTCACAAATATGAAAATGTCCATCCAATTACTAATGATGTAAATAAATTAAGTGGTACATAAATTACCATTTAATTATTAATAACTTAATAAGTATGAATCTATCCTATCATTAATCATCCTCCAAATAATTTAATTAATATGTAGTTGTCATGGTAAATAATACTGGGTTACTTAAGGTAATTACTAATATTTATAATTGGACATTTTAAGGTAATTACTAATAATTTCGTAATTAAGGTATTTATTAATAATCATGTAATTAAATAATTTAATAAGAAAATTCCCAAAAAAATAATTACCAATAATTTCATAATTAAGGTAATCACTAATAATTTCTTAGTTAAGGTAATTACTAATAATGTCCTAATTAAGGTAATTACTAATAATTTCTTAATTAAGGTAATTACTAATAATTTCTTAATTAAGGTAATTACTAATAATCATGTGATTAAATAATTAAAGAAAATTTCCAAATAATAATTACTAATAATTTCTTAATTAAGGTAATTACTAATAATCATGTATTTAAATAATTAAATAAGAAAATTCCTAAATAATAATTACTAATAATTCCTTAATTAAGGTAATTACTAATAATCATGTAATTACATAATTAAATAAGAAAATCCCCAAATAATGATTACTAATAATGTCTTAATTAAGGTAATTAGTAATAATTTATTAATTAAGGTAGTTACTAATAATTTCTTAATTAAGGTAATTAATAATGATCACGTAAATAAATAATTTAATAAGAAAATTCTCAATAATAATTACTAATAATTTCTTAATTAAGGTAATTACTAATAATCAGGTAGTTAATTAATTTAATAAGAAAATTCTCAAATAATAATCACTATTTCTTAATTAAGATAATTATTAATAATTTATTACATAAGGTAATTTCTAATAATCATATAATTAAATAATTTAATAAGAAAATTCTCAAATAATAATTAGTAATAATTTCTTAATTAAGGTAATTAGTAATAATTTCTTAATTAAGATAATTACTAATAATTTCTTAATTAAGGTAATTACTAATAATCTGGTAATTACATAATTTAATAAAAAATCCAAATAATAATTACTAAGAATTTCTTAATTAAGGTAACTAGTAATGATTTCTTAATTAAGGTGATTATTTACAATTTCTTAATTAAGGTAATTATCAATAATCAACTAATCAATTTTATTCAATCCATTGATTGATTAAATTTACAAAAAGAAAACTCTAATGAACCTGTTTCATATATAATGGCCAACATTACACCATTGCTTGCTCGTAGCTACATCTGTTGACGGGAACGAGCACCTATTTTCGGTAGCCTTCGCAGTGGTGGAAAAAGAAACTTCAATTATATGGGAGTTTTTTTTACATAAGTTGTCATATTTAATCCAATGGAAGGGTATTTGATTTTAAGCGGTCGTTTCAATGATTTAAAGACTTTGTTGTCCAAGTATTTTCCAGCTGATCGCGGGCTTTGACATCGATTCTGCCTGAGACACATGTAAGCAAACATGCATACGACAGGTCATGACAGATGGGTGCAAGGAAAATTTTACAGTGCAGGTGCGGTCACCAACACAAATGCCCATGATCAGATCATGAGATAAATCCGTTGTGATGATCCAGAGGCCTATGACTGGATTATTCGTCAGGAAGATGGTGATCGGAGTTATTGGGCATTGTCTTAAGACCGAGACCATTGTTATGGGAATACTACGATAAATCTTTCAGAATGCTTCAACGGTGTTTTAAAGGGCATGCGTGGCCTTCCTATCTTGACCATGATTTTGGCAATCTTCTATCGTCTAAATATGTATTTCGTCGCACGTCGCATACAAAGTGCAACTACCACCACTGAGATGATGCCAAGATACAACAAGGTGATCGGCGAAAATGTTGAGCTAGCACACACTTACGATGTCGAGCAATTTTCTCATACAGTATTCGAGGTGAAATGTTGCGAAGGAAATTACCGAGTTACACTCAACGCGACCGAATCCGAATGCACATGTGGCTTCATGCAGTGTTTTCACCTCACATCCTCGCATGTCATTGTGATTTTTGGTCATGTTAATGTTGGCATCGAGCACGTTCAAAATTGTTCGTAGTATTTTACTTCCGCAGCATTTCACCAAACATACGCAGCTGAATTTTCAACAATTCATTATCGTCGATATTGGCCGACAAATGTACCTCAGGCCATCCTGATGCCTTCGAACGTGGAAGTAGGACCCGGTCAGCCACGATCGTAGAGGATACAAAAAAGTATGGATGAAATGGGTCGTGTCAATGTCAGGTGCGGTATATGTAAGCAGTTTGGTCATACCCAGTGACTAGCCCGGGCGGTGAATGTAACATTGATTTATAATGTTAATTGTGGAATTTTTTGGTGCAATATATATATATAGGGTAAAATGGGGATGCCCTCAGGGGGTAGCTAACTTAGCTACCCCCGCCCCATTTTCTCCATGTTTTTATTTTTTTTTGAAAATTTCTTCCATGAATATTCATCAATATATCCCTATATTGTGTCATTAAAATTTCATGTGAAACAGAGACTCCTATGGCCTCCATCCAAACAGTCATTCTTTTAACAGTTACAGGATTTTTTAAATCGACTCCGTCTGGATGGAGGTCGTAGGAGTCTCTGTTTTGTATGAAATTTTAATGACATAATATAGGGATATTACATAATTTTTATTTTCAAAAAAAATATGGATAAAATAGGGCAGGGGGAGCTAAGTTAACTCCCCCTACGGGGCATATACATTTTACCCATATATATATATATATATATATGAAAATCTGCAGGAAGTTTTCATCTTTTATTTTAACTTTATAATGAGATAGGAATGGATTCATCTCCGGAACTTGTTGATGCTTCGGTTCTCGTACAACAGAACAATCACATATATGTATTACCACTTAATGAGGATGCCAAGGTAACAACCTTAAAAGATTATGTATTTCTTAAAGAACAATGCATATCTACTAAGAAAGTTAAATATTACATCATGTTATATGATTTTTCATAATTATATATTCATCAAGCATGGTCGCGTACTCAATAAGATACTCATGAAACTTCGGAGTGTTATATTCGATCAGTTGCTCGAGGTGGCTGGCATGATCAGTTGCTCGAGGTGGCTGGCATGTGTTGTGTCATCAGCATGAGAAGGGTAAATGTTGATCAGTCACTTCTGATGACCCTCTTGGAACGACGGAGACTGGAGACACACACCTTCCATCTACAATACAGTGAAGCTACCATGACATTGAAGGATGTCTCCATCCTCACAAGTCTTTGCATTGATGGATCTCTTGTGACAGGCTACGAGCACCCTCCACGATATAACTGGGGAGCATATTACGTACAATGTCTCGGTGACGATGGAGGAGGAGAAAATTTGTCAAGCCAACGGTTGAAGCTCACTTGGATTCTCGACACTATTCTCTCGAATGCGAAACTTTGAGAGGAAGATGGGGATCGGTTGGAGGGAATTGTTCAGGATTTCATTTTATACCAGATCAGAGAGTCTTTTTTCTCGGACTCCACTAGTGATAAGGTACCATTATGGTACCTCCAGTTACTCGAGAAATTCCAACAATGTGGACAGATGGCTTGGGGGCAACAATTATTGCACAATTATATCAGCAATCGGACGATTGCTCATTAGGTAAATCCAAGAGATGTTATGGTTTTCTAACCTTATTGCAGGCTTGATCCTATGAGCACATATACATCGGGGTGCCTCGACTATATCGAATGGATCCAGATGTTTTGAACCATAGTCCATACACTCGCAGGTATGAGATATAAATACTCTAAATTTTGATTATTTGATATAATATTAATACGTAATTAAAACATATGGGCATCGGGGCGAAGGTCGTTCAATCAAAACGTCCAAACTACAAACCGGCATTCTACCGCAATGAGTTAAATGCATAGGACGGGCATCAGGTACGATTCGTACATGTACTATTTTATTAGATTAGTATGAAAGTGTAAAGTTTGGACTTTTAACAGATGAGGTGTCCTCCATTTTACACGAATATCATAAATATCCTACCTGCTATCTGTCGAGAAGGACATGAAGTATTTAGGTCTCAGACGGTGCTGATTTGCTTTAACGTAGCAGTGATTCACATGCCAGATCATGTTAGGAAACAATTTGATCTGCGACCCCATATCCCAGATCGGACTCGTCAATGGGATAACGATCCAATTGATTGGGCCAATCGACTCTGAGAACAGACGTCCGGTGGAATCAACGTCGACAAACAGTTGTGATGGAAAGAGCTTTGGCAGAATCTGGCAAGCAACGACTGTAGGCATACATGCAGTGGTACTGGAAGATTACATGACGTTGGATATATACTTTAATCCCAGCACCATGATTTACATGCGAGCCTTACGCCTCCAGATTTAGGCCAAGGGTAAGTGTTTAACTTTTTACTAAGAAATGATGTAATGTGTGCGATTAAAAAACACTATGTCTTGTATGAATTACTTACATGTGCAGAGTGTATATGAAGCTCGTGGGATTCTTGAGGATTACAAACAAAGCTCAGAATTGTAGAACGTAATTGGCTTACTTGACTCCACATTACAGAACTTTGGATTGGAAGATCAAATGAGCCAGTATCATCTGAGGTACTCTTACTCTACTAAATCTTCCACGGTCCCTTTCCATGACCCTAAACCCTAACGACAACATGAGGCTGCTGCATAAACATCTTCTTTTCACGTGCAATAACAGTATATCTGCTGGTAGAAATGATGTGAAGGCGGGATCATCTCAGACATACTTTACGCAACCTTTGTAAGCTGGTGATTTTTGAGGTCTAAACCTGATCCTGCCCCCACTGTTGGACATGCGAGACCACAACGAGCCATTATGCAATAAATGTAGTTATGGATATCATTCCTGATCTAAAATAAATAATGAATAATTTATATAATAGGTCCCTTATTACAATTAAGGTTACATACCATGGCCATCTTGATGATCATACAACTGTTGATTCAATTGTTGAATCATAAAGGTTGTTGCTTGGATGAATATCTAAAGAGTTAGATTGAGGACTCATCAAGCACTAGCAAATGATTATTAAGAGAGGATCTCCAGCCTGAGAATGGGATGACAATCCTTTCTCTAATGGTTGATATTTGACTGACCTCTTGATGCATGTCCTTTACATAGGAATAGAGATTCGTAAGTATCAGATTAGTTAGGTCAAAGAGTTGACTTAACGATATCGAGATAACCAAAGTCCTATATTGTATGTTGTCATGATATAGGCATGTATCCTCTGATTGACGACATATGTGTTACTATTTGTCTAAGTTTGTACAGTTGGCAGATTAATTGGTTGATGACTTAATCGAGGTCTATATACTAGCGCGTTGGTGTACATATAAGGGCATATGAGTAAGTACAATCTCTCAAAGAGATCATACATGTTCATTACTGAACCGGAAGACATGAGCTAACTCATGAGATATTGGGAAGAATCAAAGTTCGTGCACGATCGCCTCGCTTTAGAAGCTTGACTGAATTTGTAGGTTTAATATATGCTTTTAGAAAGTAAATAATCAATACATGGACATGATATATGCTTTTGGAAAGGATATGATTGATACCGACTCCCAATAATCGAATGAGAAACTTAATGATAAAACCTAAAGAAGACAATCTAAATATATCTTAAACGTCAGGTATTTCTATGGGTCTTCCAGTATGGAGGATGTACATGTATTAGGAATACCTGAGGGTGGTGTGATCATAAACGATTGTATAACCATGACACTTCCATTCCCAGGGAGTGATGAAATGGGTCTGGATTTTAGTAACTTCTCTTAGTAGAGAAGTGATCTGATCTTGGTCCTAATGTTGGACATTGATCTGAATATGATTCATATGCAATGAGAAGATTAGATTTGCAATCTTGATTTAATCAAGCATCTATTAAAGGCCCGCAAGATCTGGATTTGAGATAAGATCTCTATATCTAAGTCACTATATGTGGAATAATACAATCGCAATGTCCTTATCTCCAAGTTCCGCGGAGAAAGCGCATTATCCTTGAAATAGTTCATAGTTTGATATATGTGTTCGAGCATTGAGAAAATTGATAATCAAATGTAATTTACTTATAATGAATAATATTGATTTGATTCATATTATACGGAGAGTTATCTGAGATAATTAAATATGATTTAATTATCAAAGATGTGAATGATATGAATGTCATTCATATTATTTGGGCACGTGAGAATAGAGATCCAAGATGATTAAATATGATTTAATTCTCATGGATATGAATAATGTGGATAGCATTATCCATATTATTCATATATATTATAGATGTGATTTATAATGTATTAGAGAGATTCTATTGTGATTTATATTTGTTGATTAATTATTTATGTGAATTGGATTTACATTAGATAATTAATAGAAATTATAATTTACATTTTATTTTAGGTTGTGAATGCGATTCACATATTTCTAATGACATGATTGCAATATTTCACAAGATAATTATGAATTAGTTTTGTGAGATAATTTACAACAAGTGTTGTTGTAAATCTCAGAGATTTCATGAGATAATTTAATCTCATGAATTGGAAGAAGATCGCCTCCTTCCAATTCAAGGAGGTGGACGACCACCAAGTCGTAAAGGGATTGGGTGGCTGTCCCTCCTTTTTAGGGATGAGGGCATTCTCCCTCCTCATTGTCTCCAAGATTAGTTTTAATTTGAAATTAATTTATATTAATTTATCAATATATATCTAATTTAAATTAAATTACTTTATTTGTATTTTTTTACAATAAACCAAGACCATTGAAAGAAACACAAATCAATCTTATCCATTGATTTTATGTTATCTATAGATTGAGATCCATGGACACCCAAAACCCTATATAAGAAGATGCACCCCTTGATCTTCAAGTTACAACAAGAGAACAACAACTAAGGCACTCTCCCTCTCTCTTCTTTGCATGCCAAGTATTTCTTTCTCTCTCTCATTGTGGCTGTCCACCATGGAGCCCTATAGAGAGTCGCAATCACCGCAACATTATTGTTATGTTATCGGATTGTTTGCTCATGGATCTTTGATTTCTTCGATGCACCTCACTTGTGAAGAAGACGTCGGATCTCGTGTTATGAGATCAGGATATTCGCCTCTTGGATCATCAACATGGATTGCGAGGAGCACACGTTTCATCAAAGTGCTCGCAAGCATCTCCTCCGCCGGATCGGACTCGAGAAAGGAGCACATGTTTCAACAATGTACATAATTAATCCTTTTAATTTTATTTCTTCTTCATTTGTGTTCTTTGATGAGAGTTTTATTAAGCGACACAAAGATCCAAATCCATATTAAAACAGAAATCAAAGAAATTGACTGAGTCCAAGTGTCCGTTGTGAGTCTGTACAAAAATCATGTATTTCAAACTTCTATTTTATTTTCCTATTTTCTTATTTATTAAAAATCCAGAAAATTAGGTTAGTATGTAAATAATTTTCTTGTATTTTTATCGTATTTTTTATAGATTTTTTATCCTCTTTAAAACCACCAAAAAATTACAAAACTTCAAAAAGATGGTTTTCTATACACATGGAGAACCACCAAAAATATCACATCGCACATATGACCTCTTTTGCTCATGATCCTTCATAAAATTGTAGAACTCGTCGAGACGAACAACTTTTGAGAAGGGAATTTTTCGATCCGAGGCCTTCTCCTATTTCTTTTCTATTTTCTTCTACCTTTTTAATTTTGAATTTTTTTGGGGTGCCACGTGGTAGCTCCTGGGCGTGCCATGTGGCACCCCACTTTCTCTCTCCAGGCCACCTCGAGTCACGTGACCTCACCTTCTTCCACCTCCAGCCGTTTCCAACGCCCCTCCCCCCGCCGCCGTTTCTCCTCCTCCTCCTCCTTCCTTGTAACCGCCGCCGCCACCTCCTCGTAATGGCGGTCGCCGCCTTCACTCTCCGATCGTTACAAGGCTGGCCCTCACCCGCGTAACCGCCCTCTCCCGCTCCTATAAAAACCTGGCTCCATTATCTTCCACCTATCTACCACAGGGAGGAGGGTCCAGCCGTCTTGGTGACAGCAAGGCCGCCGTCAGCAAAAGCCTCCAGGTGTGATCCACGGCGGGAATCCTCCGTGTTGTTGTCCCTCTTGGAGCAACCAAGCTCCCTCCTTCGCCAAGGAGCTCGAGCGATCACCGGAGTTAGCAAAGCAACTCCATCTCAAGCGAACTCGACACACAAAACCCCATTCCATTTTCTTCCATTTTTTTGTTCTCTTTCGTTGCAGGATCATCCACGCACCTTCGATCCTACCGCCGCACCCGCCTGCCGCCGGGGGTGCCACCCTCCACCATCAGCTCCTGGAGAACTGTGGTTGCATCAGCCTCCTCCGCCCAACGTATAGGGACTGTGGCCGCATCAGCCCCCTCCGCCATCGGCTTGCAACGCCTACCACGGCTCGCAGTCGGCCTACCCTCGTGTTTCTTCCTGCCTCGTAGCCGGCCTGCGCGCCCACCGCCTCTGCTTCTCCGCGTGCTCGCCCACCGCCTTTGCTTCTCTGCGCGCTCGCCCACCACCTCCGCCTTGGGTTCCCGGCCATCATCTCTGCATCCTAACCATCGGATCGGGCTCCTTGTCCTTCATCCAATGGCCCTAATCGAGCCACGTCAATCGGCGCCCGAACCTCCTGTCAGCCTCGAGGCTCGGGGTTTCCGAGCCTCCACCCCAGATCTCCTGAGCCTCCGCCTCGCCGCCACGTGGAGCCACGATCCCGAACCTCAGGCCCGCCTCCGAGCTCCTGGCTTGGAAAAATTGCAGACATACCCTCGAAAGTTTCAGAAATTACAAATATACCCCCGCCAGGATTAAATTACAGAGGAGCCTCTCCAGCTTTATGAAATTACATATAAGACCCTTCAAGGACCTTTTTAAAGGAGAAACTTTATTTTATTTATATTTTAGTCCCTGCAAATTCATTATAACATATCTTTCTCATACGAGCTCCGTTTTTAGCATATAATAAGTCATTTTGAAGCTCTTTTTATGCTCTATCACTTAGCATAGTTTGTGGACAGATATGAGGTTGTTTATTGATAATTATTATTTGAGGATCTCTGTTGACATATGTAGGCTAATTGCGGCATATTTGTACTTGAGAAATTAACGACATCATTTGCAGGAATTCGGATGAGGATGTCAATTCGATTAATTTCTTGTGATCTTTGTTGACTATTCTCAATAGTTTAATATTCATAAGGGATTCATTTTAGATTATTGTCAACTATTCGAGGAATTGAATCAATAAAATTTGGAGGCTAGATGTTTCGCTTCAACTACTGTGAACATCAATTGATTTATTAACCTGAAGCATTAAGTCAAGATCGATCCATTTTGATTTGTGATCAATTTTGCGAAATTATAGATCAGATTATTTAGGGATTTAATACGTTTAAAATTACAGATCCTGGGCATAATCTTCTCTGTTTATTTTCTTTGCATTGCATCTTCATCACTGCATTGTATTATATTGTCCCAACACAGAAATTAATCAAGCATTAATTAATTATTTAATTTAATTTAAAACCAGGCAACTAAGAATCACCGTTCCCTGTGTTCGACCTTGGTATACTTGCCTAGTAAAAATATTCCACAATATTCAAAGATTGTGGTTTTTGCTGAATCGAATTTGCCTCCTATACTACGACAATTCCTGATTCTTAAAGAGGCAAATTCGCGTTCATCAAATGGTGTCGTTGTCGGAGAACAGTGAATTTTTAGGGTTTTAAATCATTTTTTTATAATTAATATTTGTTAAATTAATTTTTATGTCACTTTTTCCTTTTGCATTTTATTGTGCATTTCTCTCTTACTTCTAATACTAACCGCAATTTCTCTCTTCATAGACTAGTGAGAGCAAAACTTTGGGATCTAGATCAAGGATCTGCCAGGACGGAGATTGAATTTTAATTTTTGTGAGAGAGATCTTAGTCTAAATTTAAAATTTCGGCATTATTCACGGGGTCCCTCTCTCTTTGTACCCTGTTAATTGTAATATTCATGACTGGACTCTCTATGGCATGGCGTAGGATTTAGGAGCGTGTACGCTAGCTTAGATTTTTATCCTTGATTGTTTCGTAATTTTTAGGTCGCACTTCTACACTAACTATACACACTAGTAGATCGTTCAACTTAGTCAAATCTTTAAATCAATTCTTTCCCGCTAATAAAACTATCTGTTTAGGGTAATTTCATCTGTGCATATTATTTAGTGTAAATTTAAAAATTCAGTGTACTATTGATAAGCCGCGAAATCAGCCCTCTAATATCGTCTAATTAACACTTGAGATGTCATTGCAGTCAGGCCGAATTGGGTCATCAAAAGACCATCTGATTGATATGTCAATAAGAATCAAACGGTCATATTTATTTTTTTACTTGGCAAGAAATCAAGGTCAAACTCAGGGACACGAGCCTCTCTCGTATTATCCATATTTTTAGCTATTTAACTAAGTGTTGAATTAAAGAAGTATAGGTCAAATCATGCAAGAAGACACAATAATGCATTAAAGAAAAGAATAAACATGCATTTTTATTTTAATTTTTATCATGCAAATAAATGCAATGAAATGTATCACAAATAATATGCCCTAGTACAAAATGATGAGCAAATTAAACAACGAGTCAATTTCTAGTTTAATTCATGGGTCAAGCTTGATGGACAAATTAAGCAAGGCATAAGCTTAGGCACTAAGGGACACATGGCTTCTAAAATATTACATCAAAAATTTTGTATCCAAAATAACAATTGAGCATTCCATTAGAAAGTTCATCAAACAAGCTTTAAAATGAAACTGAAATCAACTCAATCGGAAATACGGAGCTCAAGATATGCATGAAAGAAAACAAGGGCATAACTGAAAGAAAACATGAAATAAAATTACAAACAGGTCCCTGAGAGGGACTAAAATGGAAATATGAAAAAGATTGGGACCTTCACTGTAAAATACCCACACGCACAAGGGCATTTTTGCAATTTCTGAAACCCACGAGGGTTTATATGCAAAATATCCAAGATACACGTGAGTTGCACGTGCTATCAGGACCTGAATGCAAAATGGAGAAGTCGGCGGGGCTGCTGCGCAAATTACCCAGATGGCATGTGCTATGCACGTGCCATCCAGGCTCGGAGAGATGCTCAGGCTCGGCAGAGGCTCGATACAGCTTCGGATCATCTTCTGGCTCAGCGTAGGCTCGGTCAGGCTCGGAAGCGGCTCGGGAGCTCCAAGCCTGGAGGGTCGAGGACGAAGGCTCGGGGCAGCTTTGGATTGACGCGTGGCTAATCGTATGCCATCCAATCATGGAGATCGGATGGCTCCTATCTGCTCCTAGAATCGTTGGCGTGGCTTCATCAGGACCGTTGGATGAACTCCGGTGAAGAGCATCCAACGGTGCCTGCTCCTCCATCTTCCTCTACAGCTGGCAGCGGATTCAGAGCTCCGGCGAAGGAACTCCTCCTCCGCTGCTCCATCTCGAAAATGGCAGACCTCCCCGGAGCTCCTTGGACTGTCGTCGAGGAAGATGGGAGCTCGAGGAAGGTCTAGGAGCCTCTGGAGCAGTGCATCCGAGCTCGGGTGATTGCTGCAGAGTCGACGAAGCTGGCTCCGACGGAGCTCCGGCCATTGCAAGCGTTAAGGACATGCGTCGTTAGGTACATAGCCGAAGCGTATGGAAGACGTGTGCGTGAGTGAATGGGAGCTCAGGGAGGTGAAGAAGATGGGAGCTCTGAGCTCCTCCGCCGTGGGTGGCGGAGGAGATGGGTCGACGGTGGCGAAGGTGTGGAAGAATGGAGAAGAATGATCGGATGAAGCACGTGAAAGTAGTGTGCATGGCAGAGCTCGTATGGAGTTCAATGGAAGGTGAAAAGCTTCGAAAGGGACCTAATTAATTGGGCAAAAATCGAAGAAGAAGAAGAAGGTTAAGATGCTTACCTGGTCGGGGATGGAGGCAGAAGCTTGTGCGTGAGCTCCAAGGCGGAGCTCTGGTCTTCGCTAGACCTCTGCAGCCACTGGAGGCAGCTCAAGCGGGCTGGGCACGCCGCAGCACTGCCGTGATCGGCGGAGGATCTCACCAGGCAGGATGGTCGTCTTCGCTCTATCCTCGCTCCTCCCCCTGTCACAGGGAGGAGGAGGGTTGGGCCTCCTACCGCGTAAAGGTGGACAACCGTAATCGAAGGAGGGAGCGAGGTATTTGAAGGGTGAAGGCAGCGGTTCCGGTGATGGCAGTGGTGACTTTAGTGGAGGATATGGAGTGACTGGAGGAATATCGTGGAGGATGGTCGTGCCCGCGAGGATGAGGGGGAGTGGGCTCGGTTGTGGGGTGGTTAAGAAGGGAATATGTCGTCGGAGATGGTAGGAAAATTAAGAAGGGCGAGGAGCGTCGCGAAGATGGGGAACGTGGGAGAGAGGGGGTATCGGGAGGTTGACAAAGACCGACGGCCGTTGGATCTGGAGATCCAACGGCTGACGAGTGGGCGCGAAAGAACGGGTGCGATTAGATCTGAGGCGAAGTGATCGAAGGTTGCGGAGCTGCCACGTGTCGCTATGAAGGCGAAGCGCAAGCGGACGACCGCGATGTGATGGAGGTGCAAATCAAATGGCTGAGGTGCGATGTTGGAAGCAACGGCTGTGATGGATGGATGAAGGCGCAATCAGGTGGCGCTCAATGCGACGCGTGGCGAAAGGAGAGTAAGGCGGGAATGAGTGGTGGTGATGAAGCCATGGGAGAGATCTGACGGTGAGGGAGAATGGCGTACGTGGAGCTCATCTAACCGTTGGATCAAGAATAGATCCAATGGCCCTGGGCGAGGGCGGAAGAGACAAAGAGGCCGGGCCATGTGGCTCCACCAGAACGGGCCACGTGGCCTAATAAGATTGTTTAGAGAGAAATTTTGATTTTTGAGGGATTAGAAGGCCGAAATTGATAAAACTCAAAACATGAAATTGTAGATCTTGATGATATCTACAAGTTTCATGTTGACTAAAAGTGGAGATGAGGTCATCTGTAGATACAAAATATTTTTAAGGGTATTTTTAAGGCTAAAAATACCACAGATTTTAGTTTTGAGATTTTTTGTGATTTTTAACTTATTAAGGACTCTAATAATTACAGGACTTTAACTGGATTTTATTGACACAAATTTAAGCAAGGAGGTTAATAGTGGAAAATTAAGATGATGAAATTGGGTTTCATCATCCCCTATACTTAAACTATGCTCGTCCTCGAGCATCAAAGAGAATGATTAAGCTGGATTAACCCCCTTGTGCAAGTGAGTACATGATCTAATTTGTTCAAGTCTACTCAACTTTAGAGGTCCAAAATTCAAGAGTTCAATCCAGCCTTAGTCAAGAGGAACCCAATTCCTCTAGTTCTTCAGACTCTCTCTGATGTACATATATACTAAGGATATGAAATTTAGTGTTGACTGCGATCGCGAGAGTAGAGTCAAATCTTCACCCAAGGTCTTGGTCCAAGAAATTCTCCTAAGGACCCAATCCTCAACACTAGGGAATAAATCTAATCTTGCATCCAGTCCACCGTCTCTTTAGTTGTCAAACTTAGAAAATGTAGATGGAAGGCTAGTAGAGGAGGGCATGGGATTGTGTCATTTTCTTCTCTCCCTCTCATTGGAACAAGGATTCTCTCTAGTGCCTTTGTACGCAACACAATTATTTTTGGTGTTGATCAGTGCGTCCGTCAAGAGAAGTTGGAGTCGTCTGCACTTGTTTTCCTGGGAATACACCGGGGTGTGTCTTTTTTGGGTACCTATCATACCTTCTACACCCAAACTTGTAGCATTTACGATGCATAGCCCTTTTTTGGTGCAAGCCCGACTCCTGGTCCTAATAGCGGTGGTCCAAGTGGACAGTTTGAAATATTTGGGAGCGCTCGCCTTTGGTGGAAGCTCTTTGATTTTTGACTTTGTGGAATGAGAGCTTTTCTTTGGAATTTCATTGCTTTGTATAATTTTGGCTAGCTCCACTACTTTTACCAAGAGTTGGCGCACACTGATCAACGATTTTTTTATTTGATTCACACCCTGGCACTTAGGTCAATGTCAAGAGATTAGTATAAGAACCAAGTTCTCATACTGGCTAAAATTGCTGACACTCAGGTTTCATGAAGCCTTCAAAGATTTTATCCCATCCTCGAGCATCATTAGATCAAATCCAGACTCAAATCCCTCATCCCAATCCCTCAGATGAACAGTCAACTCATCTCATCAAAACTGCAGTCGTGCATGTGATGTGCTGATCATATTCTTAAAGGTCTGAGACTAAGCATGAAATATAGCATGCAAATCCAGAAAACTAGGGGAATATGGGTGATTAAGTCTATATGACCCTGATGGCTAAGGCTGGTTAACCTAAAATCTCAAAGACCTCATAAAGCTAAGTTTCCTTGAACATTTCAGATCCTGGGTGGAAATGTGAAAGTAGAGGATTAATCCAACACCTTCATTTAAACAAAACATTTTTTTTACTTCAAGAGATATTAGGACTGCCTAAACTCAATTAAGCATCTGCATTCAGCCATTATGGATGTAAGTACATGCCCAAGCCCGTTGCTTGAGGATGGGGCCTTACGCGATGTCCTCTAAACCATCCAATCTGCTAAGGGCGAACTCTCACTGAACGCGGCTACTTAATTGGGCTTAGTAGAAACTAATGGCTCCTGGAGGGTTTTTGGGTTTTTCTCATTTTTATGGATTTTAATAGAAGGTTAAAACACAGGTTAGACTCAACTTTCCTTGAAAAAATGATAGAAAATTTTTCAAAACTATGTCACACAAATAAAAATTTTCAAACATTTTCAAAAGATTTTTCAAAATAAGAAAAACTCATTTTTCAAATCATTTTCAAAAATAATTTTTATAAAAATAGTGTAATATAGTATAGAAAAGCCATGAAAAACATTTGAGTCCTCTTAGTTCGAAGGATTTTACATTAGTCAAAAAGTTTTAAATTTTTCAAAATTTTCAGATTATAGCTAAAGTAAGTATACTGTATATACGGTATACCTCCCTATACTTAAACTTTGCTATGTCCTCATAGCACTAAATGATACAAGTCCATAGGTCCATTTAAATATAGAGAAATATACGGGAACCAAGGAGGGCTCCCCCTATACTTAGGTTAGAAATAACCTAAGTATAAAGGCAAGGAAAGATGAGTAGAGAATATCACAGGGACTCGGGTCCCCCTATACTTAGGCTGAGATTAGCCTAAGTATAAAGATGAGAGTTGATGTTGGAAGAGACCCAAGGTGAACGAAGAAGAAGGATGGAATTACAAGTGAGCGGATGAATCTACGGAGATGAATGGAGTGTTTACGGCTCTAGGGAGTGGATCTACGCAAACATGGCTCAATCAAGCATACAACACCCTTTAATTTCACCAACTCACACATGAAACCAACCGATGTTGGTTTATTATCTTGTCGGTTTTATTGATGATAAAACTTTAGATTTTACGCAGAGAAAAATGTTAAGTGAAAATCAATGCGCAGACGAGGGTGTTGCTCTCCCAAAATAAAATTTTACTCCATTTTCGATTGACTTGCAATTAACAGTCCCAGTTATTATTTAAAGTTGTCACTAAATTAAGGTTAGCACATAAATCAAGAAATCATCGTCTATCGTTCATTCCCATTTTCCATTAACCTAGGTGACGAGTCGCTAAATACGATGTTTAATTCGTGTTCGGTGTGGTACGTGTACTTAGCGGTTCGGTCAGAACCGAGAGAAGGATCTCCGTGAAGAGTGTCTCGGCTTAATTTATATCCCGGGCAAGTTCGGGGTCGAACTCAGGGAGGCAAAGGAACAACTTCAGGTTTAATTCAAAAACTTAGGTCTAGATATCCAATGCGGTATTTTTTTATATTTTTTTATGCAAATACAAATGCCAAATGCGAATGTGGTTGAATTAAGATACTACGAAAGCATACAATGTAGCCTAATTTAATTTAATGCGAGATTAATTCAATTAAACCAAATTATATTTTTCCAGTAAACTTAATCCAATGACGAATGCAAAACATATTTTTTTAGATTTTCAGGGTTAAAATGCAACAATGAAAAATACATACTTTTTATGGCTTTTTTCGTAATTTCTCATACAAACATTAAGCACAAATTATGAAAAAATTACTGGAACTAAAACATGATGCAAGGAGACTACAGTAATTTTTTTGGAATTTTTTGACAAGTTATGAATTTTTTATGGATTTTTTAGTAAAAATAGAGTGGCAGTGAGTAAATAATTTCTAATAAATCCACATTGTGAAATTAATTAGAGTGCGAATTATGCCAAAAAGATATTTTCATGTAGAATCCAGAAGATTTGAAATTTTGCAAAAAGGATATACATGGATTTAATTAAAAATCAAACACTAAATTCACTCTACAAATTATTCCAGGCACAAGACATCTCCATTTTAGATGAAATTTGGATAGTAAGTTCATCACATATCAAGGCATCATACATAATTTTTGTGAAATTTTTAAAGCAACCACGTGTGAGATATAAATTTAAGAGCACAGATTGGGTAAAGTATGCAAAATTTCAATTGAACAATTTTAATTAATTACCCATATCTCACAAAAATACAAATAAATACCCACAATGTAGAGAATTAGTTGCTCGATATGAAAGCATTTTTCATTGAATAAAAAGATGCAAATACAAGGTCCAAATTCAAGTGCGAACACAGGGGTGTCTTTGCAAATTCAGAAAACAATAGTCACAATACAAGGACTAACTTGTAATTATAAAAATTTCAAAAAAAACTAATGCAATTTTCACGAAATAAAAAAAATAACCAAAACCTTGTTCTTCTTCCTTGTTGGGCACAGGGAAGAACCCAACGGAGGAGGCGGCGGAGGCGGCCCCGCGCACGGACGCGAGGACGGCGAGGCGTGCGGCTGGTCGGCGGAGGCTGTCGGCGAGGGCTGGCGGCGGAGAGGGCGGATGGTCGGGGTGCGGGACGCGGCCGCGACGCGAGATCGGGCGGAGGGAGGCGCGGCGAAGCCGCTGCTGGAGCGGCGTGGTGGGCCGCCGCTGGTCGGCTGGGGCGGCGGCGCCGCGAGGGGAGCGGCGTGGCCGCGCTGGAGGAGCGGCCACCCGTGGTGGCGGCTATGGAGGAAGGGGCGGCGGTGCCGCTGCCCTTGAGGAAGGGGGGACGGCAGCACTGCTGCTCCGTTAATTTTTTTTGATTTTTTTATTTTTTTAATTCTTTTTACTGCTGTAATAAAAAGAGACTTTTTGTTTTAATTTTTTATTTTTTTAAAACAGAGAATGAACATGATGAGAGAAAGAGAAAAAAAGGGTTGATGGTGGTGAGGATGATGAACTAAATAAATGAAAGATGTTGGGTGGTGAATGTGATAAAAAAATTGTAAAGATAAAAATAATGACAACAAGATGAAAATACTTACCTAAGATGGAGATGGTTGTGATGGTGATGGGATGATATAAAAAAATGGTATAGTGGAGGTGATATGTGGTGGCTAAACAACAAGAAAAAATGTTAGATAAAATAAAACAAGAAGAGATATGAGAGGGATAACTTACCTGATGTTCGCCGGATTGGCGGAGCAGCTACGTTGGACTCCTGTCATCGCCTCGATCCGATTGGAGAAATAAAATCGGAGAAGCTAACGAGCTCGATGGGAAACTCGTGACGCGGAGCGGAGCTCCGCGGATCTCGCCTGAAGGAGATCGTCGCTTGAGAAAGATGTCTCGCCGCTGTCACCAACAAAACACTCCAAGCTCTCTCCCTTTTCTATTAGAATGGTGGATAGGCAAAAAATGAGGATGGAGATGTGTATAAAAGGGATGGAAGGAATGGAGGTTAGAATGGAAGTGGAGTAGAATGGGAGGTTAAATTAGTGGCGGAGTTGAATGGGAAGTTAGATGGATAATGGTGTTGAATGGAGGTTGATGAAATAAGAGAAGTTAGTGTAGAGAATATGATTAGATAAATGAAAATAAAAGTAGGATACTAAAAAGAGAAAATAAAATAAAGAGAAGAAAAAGAGTGGGGAATTTACAAAAAGAAGATATACAACATGTACATATTTTTTGTTTGCTTTTCTTTTTATATTTTTTCTCTTTTTAATAGTAGCTATGTACAATAGGAAAATACAATAAAATACTACAATCAAAATACAACACCACAATGATTTTTTTGGATTTTTAGTAATTAAGAAAGATAAAATAAAAAATGAAGAAAGAAAGAATATATACATAATATACAATGTACATCTAGGTCCTAAAACCCAACTTTTGCAAACGAGCTCCGATTTTAATGAAACCACATCCGTTGGATAGATAATTTTCTAACTTGAATTTTGAAAGTGAGTTTGGTGAATTTGAAGTTCATACGGAGCGGGAATTTAGCTTGGAAGTTGGTCTTTACGGCTTTTTCCCATTGGGATCTAGGAGCATTTATTTGAGATATAATTTCTTTTATATTTTTGTATTTTTATGTACATTATTATGAACAAGTTAGAGAAAGAATTAGCCAAAAAGGAGTTGAAATGAAATTATTAAAAATACATGAAGTTTTGGGCTATTTACAAGTAAAAAACTCCTTTATTTTTGCGGCTTTTTATGTGTAATTTATTTTGTACAATCTAATATACAATAATTAGTGTATTTTATTTACAAGAGTCATTTTGTTCATTTATGGATTTTATGGATATTTATTTGGGATTTTACTCAAGGATTTTGCTAAGATCAAGATATTGCAATAATGAATCGTGGATTCATCACCCCCCTATACTTAAACTTTGCTAGTCCTCGAGCAAATAAAGAATGAATAAGTTGGATTAACCCCTGACTGTGCATGTGAATACAAGACTTGATCCGTTCAAGAACTCTCGGTTTTAGAGATCCTAAAATTCTAAGCTGAACCAAGCTCTAGTCAAAAGGTATCCAATTTCCCTAATCATCAGACTCTCTTTGTATACATATATATAAGGGATATGACTTTAAGTGTTGACCGCAGTTACAAGAGTAGAGTCACCACGTCACCCAAGGTTCCAGTCCAAGAGACTCTCCTAAGGACCCGATCCTCAACACTAGGGAATAAACCATTTCTTGCATCCAATCCACCGTCTCTATAGTTGTCAGACTTAAAAGTGTAGATGGAAGGCCAGTTGATGGAGGGCATAGGATTGTGTCATTTCTTCCCTCCCTCTCATTGGAACAAGGATCCTCTCAAGTTCCTTATTACGCAACGCATATTTTTGGTGTTGATCAGTGCGTCCGTCAAGAGAAGTTGGAGCTGTCTGCACTTGTTTTCCTGGGAGTACACCGGGGTGTGCCTTTTTTTAGTACCTATCGTACCTTCTACACCCAGACTTGTAGCATTTACGATGCAGAGCCCTTTTTTGGTGCAAGCCCGACTCCTGGTCCTAATAGCGGTGGTCCAAGTGGACACTTTGAAATGGTTGGGAGCGCTCGCCTTTAGTGGAAGCTCTTTTGATAATTGACTTTGTGGAATGAGAGCTTTTCTTTGATATTTCATTGCTTTGTAGTATTTTTGGCTAGCTCCACTGCTTTTACCAAGAGTTGGCGCACACTGATCAACAATTTTTTTATTTTATCACACCCTGGCATATAGGTAAATATCAAGAGATAGTACAAGAACCATGTTCTCATACTGGCTAAAGATGATGACACTCAGGTTTCATGAAGCCTTCATTGATTTTATCCCATCCTCGAGCATCATCAAATCAAATCCAAACTCAAATCCCTCATCCCAGTTCCTCAAGTGAAATTTCAACTCATCTCATCATAACTGCAGTCGTGTATGTGAGGTGCTGATCATATTCTTAAGGTAGAGACTAAGCATGCAATATAGCACACAAATCTTCCAAACTAGGGAAATGTGAATAATTAAGTCCAACACCCTAATGACTAATGATGGTTAACTCAAAAATCTCAAGACCTCATAAACCAAGTGTTCTTGAACATCATTAGTCTTGTGTGAAAGTGAATTGTGTCGGGAATTAAATCAACTTATTAGTTAGTTTTTTTAAGATTAGAAAAGTTTTTTTTCAAAAAGTTTTTTTTTGACAAACAAAAGAAAAGAAAAGTTTTTCTCTTTTTTTTCAAGTTTTTTTTGAAAAACATTGGTAAATAAGAAAGGACTTCTTCTTTTTTTTGAAAAAGTTTTTTTAAGCAAATAATGAAAATAGTTTTTTTAAGTTTTTTTCAAAGAGAGTTTTTTTAGGAAGAAAAAAAATTTTTGAAAAGTTTTTTGAAGAGTTTTTTTGAATTTTTTTTACCCACCCCATAATTATTGTATAATATATACAAAAATACATGAAAGTACGAGGTATGGGTAAAGTATATATATAATATATACATGTCCCCCTATACTTAGCTTGTGCTATGTCCTCATGGCACTAGGTGACAAAAAGACATAGCTCGTACTAAGTATAAGTGGGTGAAAAGAATAGAAGTGAAAGAAAAAAAATGTGGATAATACACAACGGGCATCGGCCCCCCTATACTTAGGCTCTGGTCAGCCTAAGTATTGGAAAGAACACAAGAATGGGGGACTGATGAGAATGGGAAAGAATATACGAAAAGAAAATAAAAAGAAGAGAAGGAGCAAATCGGGTCACTCACCCCCCTATACTTAGGATCTAGTCATCCTAAGTATAGCCACAAAATGAAAACGATACGGAACTGGGGCGAGTGATGCGAATCATGAGGGAGGGAGGTGAATAAAGAAAGGAAAATATGTACAAGGAGGAGGAAGAATATACAAGGATCAAGAAGGTTTGTGACGGATCTTCTTGCGGGAGCGATGGGGTGGGTAGTATACACATGTGTCGCTGTCAGAATCGTCCTCCAAAGAATAATAGTGAGGTGTGGGGAACGTCCAACGGGGGTCGACATACGGCTGCTTGCTCAAGTATGGCTTCAGAACATCCGAACTGAGCTCACTCATATAGATCACCTCATCCGGACCTGATGAGGACTCCTCAGAATGTTCCTTCTCTAAAACATCGAAGGTAACCTTCTTAGTCGGTTTTCTAGAACCTGAAGCATCAAGAGGAAGAGGAGATTGATACGTCTTAAGGAGTTCAGGGGAACACCTCAAGGAATCAACACCCGTCTTCTTCTTACCAGATGTCCGACTAGAGGATGGAGCAACCGATTTATCAAGATTGGTCAATTTGATCCCAGTTGTCTCCTTTGGTGTATGTCCTGGATGTGGTGTGTGTGAGGTTCTGACCAGAGGTTCATCATCAGATGAGTCACCATATGCATTGTAATACTCCTGCAGGGTCAGCACACGTCTCTGATAAGGCACAGTGTTCTCAGTTGGCTTGATATTATTGGGTTCTTGTGTCCGATCATCGAAATGATCAAGGCAATCCACAAAGGTCATGTCCGACTCAATGATAGCTTCTGGTCGTGAGTCCTCTCTAGAAGCTGTCGCGGTGGTGGTGCAAGCAGTAGGCGGTGTGTGGCTGTAGGAAGTCTCTAAACCAATGGTCGTATGGACAGTCGGTATCTCAGGTGTATTAAAGAGACGAGACTCATCTGTCTCTCGAAGATCACGACTGTCTGCAACTTTACGGGTTACCTTGGAATATCGTGTGTCCTCGAAGATCGGGTGAGTTCGGAGTGCTCCCAATGCAGAGAAATCGATCTCTCGAGTCTTACAATCTATAGTTGCCTTAGCCAAGGCTAAGAATGGCTTCCAAAGAATGATCGGAGACTGAGTGAACTCTCCTCGGTGCTCAATGTCAATGATCGTGAAGTCGATCTCCAGTAGAGCACCTTGGAAAGTGACGATGACTGAAATGGTTCCTCTCGACCGTTTATTGGTCCGATCTGCCAACTGAATGATCTCTCTTGACTTCTTGGCAGATCCGAGTTTGAGCTTGGCAAATACGGAGGTCGGGAGGATATTAATTGGTAAGTCATCATCGATTCTTGCATGGGTGAATGTGATATCTTTGATTTCACAATCAAATCTAGGTAACCGCTTTACTCTGCGGCTCTTGGTTTTTCTCCCTATCATCAAAGATGTGGCCATAGACACTATATGTATCTCAGTCCTTGTTCTCTTATTGCCCGACCTTTTAGGCATCAATTTATTTCTCACAAATCTTTTAAGGTCGGGAAAGTGCTCAATGGCCATTATTAAGGGAAGCTCAAAAATCAGCTTTCTATCCAATGCTTCCCTAATCGCAGGATCCAATTTTTTTAGATCTTTTCCTTTTTCAATTTTTATGGTATTTTCTGAGTTTTCAATTTTTATGGTCTTTTTGGTAGGTGAAGGAGGACTAGGAGAATGTACAGACTCTGGTTTGGAGGGAAAGTGGTTAGTAGAAGAGGGAGGTAGAAGGGACTCCAGTTGTACATGACGTGTGGTCAATCCAGTGTCTTCCAGGTTTTCAAGATTCAATCCGCGAAATCCATGATCCACATTCCTACATGGACTCTTGATCGATCTACAAATGTCATACTCCAATAAGTTCTCATTACACCTCATAAGATAAGTCTGTGCAATTGGAGGATACTGCTGAGAATTCAGGCTCTTATACTCAACACACCTTGACTCAGGCGTGTAATACTGGGTTGAGTATGGCCCTTCTGTATGGCAGATGTTGGTCGGAGCCTCATAAGGTGGAGTCAGTAGATAGGGAGTCTGTAGATCGGTCGCATGAATCCAATCCCCTGTATATGTCGGCTCTCCGAATGGGTGATATGGAGGTTGGTCAATGTGGTCTCTATCACTTAGGTCAATCAAGTCAGGAAGATCGTATGGTGCAGGCTTCTCCATTCGGTTTGTCTGATCGACCAAGTTGTACCCTAAGGTTAAGTCGGGATGTGTATATAGCAATTGTTGTTCTGTCCCAACTCGAGGTGAAAGTGAGGTATGTGGGGTCAACTGATTATGCCAATCATTCATCTCAGCAGTCGCTTGCTCTTCGATTTGTTCCTTGATTCCAGCAAGCGGACGAGAATATAGTGAGTCAATCCAGGGTGGTTGTGGGTCAGGGGTGCCAGAATGTGGGGTAGGTGAAAAGGACGAAGAAGTGGAGAAGTCAGTCGGAGTTCTGACTTTGCGGATGGTGTATGGGTATGAGGAGGAATAAGTGGGTGGAGATGATCGGAATATGGTCGAAGAAGGGTGACTTGGATATGATGACCAAAATTCTGACATCTTGGAAGGGAGATGGGAGAATGAAGCGGATCGAGGAAGAAAGCGTGCAAGTGCACCGAATTACACACAAACAAACAAACACAAGAGCAAACCCTGAGTTCACCTACTCAACACAGTGATGGTCGCAAAAGTCCGACCGTTTATCTTTTCAGTTTTAATTAGGTGATAAATCAAGATATAAATCCAATTACGCAAGGCTCAAAAGTAGGTTTTGGGCACTATCCTAGGGATGTGTCCTCACCTCTCAACAATCACAATTAGCCACGCATACAATGAGGGTTTTGCTCTCCCAAAACAAGTGTTAGTTTTAATCAGTGTTTTTTGTCAACTCTGATTAGCAGTCCCGATTTTAAGTTTGGTTATCACTTGATTAGTCCACCAAACAAAGCACGCCTAACGATCAGTCCCGATTTCCTTTTAACCTAAGTTTCAAAAACCAAGGGGAGGGAGTCGAGAAAAGTCGATGCAAATAATGAAATCAATGATGCATGCCCAGTTCAGAAGACTTACAGTGATCCTCGCGCTCTACATGCGGGATGCAAGGCAGAATTGAAATTTTATACTATATGAATGCAAACGAGAAAACCGTTCCTAGACAGGTTGTTCTATTAGCGAGTGATGAAAAAGTTAAATTTGACTAATAGCCCAGCGGTCTAAGTGCGTCTCGTTAAATGTGATGTGTGGTCCTAAAAATTACGAGCACAAGCAATAAAGATATTCTAATAAAATAAGCTCTAAGAGCCGCGAGTGCAAGTCCTATTCTACGTCAAGCAACTACACGACCACGAGCGGGTCCAAAGTCCAGTCCAGATACAAACGCGAGCTCTCAAACAAGAGCCGCTGGAAAGAGCGAATTACCTAAGTTATTACAACACAATAATTACAAAAATTTATAAAAATTCTCTCGAAGATAAATTGATTTTCTTGCTCTTCAGCAGTCGGCGCGCGTCGCATCCGTCGACCTCCGCTGCACTCCAAGTCCACCGGGCCCTCGCAAAGAAAACAAGATTTATATTAGAGAGATAAAAATAAAATATATACAAAAATGAAAAGAAATAATTGCAAAAAATGGAATAAATACAAGTGACTCGGGGGTCAGACTACCCGAGAAAGCCAAAATCTAAATCCAAAATTTTAAATTAATCCCTAAGTCGTTTGCCTCCCCGGCAACGGCGCCATCTGACGAGTCACTAAATACGATGTTTAATTCGTGTTCGTTGTGGTACGTGTACTTAGCGGTTCGGTCAGAACCGAGAGAAGGATCTCCGTGAAGAGTGTCTCGGCTTAATTTATATCCCGGGAAAGTTCGGGGTCGAACTCAGGGAGGCAAAGGAACAACTTCAGGTTTAATTCAAAAACTTAGGTCTAGATATCCAATGCGGTATTTTTTTATATTTTTTATGCAAATACAAATGCCAAATGCGAATGTGGTTGAATTAAGATACTACGAAAGCATACAACTTAGCCTAATTTAATTTAATGCGAGATTAATTCAATTAAGACAAATTATATTTTTCCAGTAAACTTAATCCAATGACAAATGCAAAACATATTTTTTTAGAATTTTAGGGTTAAAATGCAACAATGAAAAATACACACTTTTTATGGGTTTTTTCGTAATTTCTCATACAAACAGTAATCACAAATTATGAAAAAATTACTGGAACTAAAACATGATACAAGGAGACTACAGTATTTTTTTGGAATTTTTTGACAAGTTATGAATTTTTTATGGATTTTTTTAGTGAAAATAGAGTGACGGTGAGTAAATAATTTCTAATAAATCCACATTGTGAAATTAATCAGAGTGCGAATTATGCCAAAAAGATATTTTCATGTAGAATCCAGGAGATTTGAAATTTTGCAAAAAGGATATACGTGGATTTAATTAAAAATCAAACACTAAATTCACTCTACAAATTATTCCAGGCACAAGACATCTCCATTTTAGATGAATTTGGATAGTAAGTTCATCACTATCAAGGCATCATATATATTTTTTGTGGAATTTTTAGAGCAACCATGTGTGAGATATAAATTTAAGAGCACTGATTGCGTAAAATATGCAAAATTTCAGTTGAACAATTTTAATAAATTACCCATATCTCACAAAAATATAAATAAATACACACAATGTAGAGAATTAGTTGCTCAACATGAAAGCATTTTTCATTGAATAAAAAGATGCAAACACAAGGTCCAAATTCAAGTGCGGACACAGGGGTGTCTTTGCAAATTCAGAAAACAATAGTCACAATAAAAAAAGTACAAGGACAGACTTGTAATTATAAAAATTTCAAAAAAACTAATGTAATATTCACGAAATAAAAAAATAACCAAAACCTTGTTCTTCTTCCTTGCTGGGCACGGGGAAGAACCCAACGGAAGAGGTGGCGGAGGCGGCCCTGCGCACGGCCGCGAGGACGGCGAGGCATGCGGCTGGTCGGCGGAGGCTGTCGGCGAGGGCTGGCTGCGGAGAGGGCGGCTGGTCGGGGCACGGGACGCGGCCGCGACGCGAGATCGGGCGGAGGGAGGCGCGACGAAGCCACTGCTGGAGCGGCGTGGCGGGCCGCCGCTGTTCAGCTGGGGCGGCGGCGCCGCGAGGGGAGCGGCGTGGCCGCGCTGGAGGAGCGGCCACCCGCGGTGGCGGCTATGGAGGAAGGGGCGGCTGTGCCGCTGCCCTTGGGGAAGGGGGGTGGCGGCACTGATGCTCCGTTAATTTTTTTTATTTTTTTATTTTTTTTAATTCTTTTTACTGCTTTAATAAAAAGAGACTTTTTTATTTTAATTTTTTTATTTTTTTTAAACAGGGAATGAACATGATGAGAGAAAGAGAAAAAAAGGGTTGATGGTGGTGAGGATGATGAACTAAATAAATGAAAGATGTTGGGTGGTGAATGTGATAAAAAAATTGTAAAGATAAAAATAATGACAACAAGATGAAAATACTTACCTAAGATGGAGATGGTTGTGATGGTGATGGGATGATGTAAAAAAATGGTATAGTGGAGGTGATATGTGGTGGCTAAACAACAAGAAAAAATGTTAGATAAAATAAAACAAGAAGAGATATGAGAGGGATAACTTACCTGATGTTCGCCGGATTGGCGGAGCAGCTACGCTGGACTCCTGTCGTCGCCTCGATCCGATTGGTGAAATAAAATCGGAGAAGCTAACGAGCTCGATGGGGAACTCGTGACGCAGAGCGGAGCTCCGTGGATCTCGCCTGAAGGAGGTCGTCGCTTGAGGAAGATATCTCGCCACTGTCACCAACAAAACACTCCAAGCTCTCTCCCTTTTCTATTAGAATGGCGGATAGGCAAAAAATGAGGATGGAGATGTGTATAAAAGAGATGGAAGGAATGGAGGTTAGAATGGAAGTGGAGTAGAATGGGAGGTTAAATTAGTGGTGGAGTTGAATGGGAAGTTAGATGGATAATGGTGTTGAATGGAGGTTGATGAAATAAGAGAAGTTAGTGTAGAGAATATGATTAGATAAATGAAAATAAAAGTAGGCTACTAAAAAGAGAAAATAAAATAAAGAGAAGAAAAAGAGTGGGGAATTTACAAAAAGAAGATATACAACATGTACATATTTTTTTGTTTGCTTTTCTTTTTATATTTTTTATCTTTTTAATAGTAGCTATGTACAATAGGAAAATACAATAAAATACTACAATCAAAATACAACACCACAATGATTTTTTTGGATTTTTAGTAATTAAGAAAGATAAAATAAAAAATGAAGAAAGAAAGAATATATACATAATATACAATGTACATCTAGGTCTCAAAACCCAACTTTTGCAAACGAGTTCCGATTTTAATGAAACCACTTCCGTTGGATAGATAATTTTCTAACTTGAATTTTAAAACTGAGTTTGGTGAATTTGGAGTTCATACGGAGCGAGAATTTAGCTTGGAAGTTGGTCTTTACGGCTTTTTCTCATTGAGATCTAGGAGCATTTATTTGAGATATAATTTGTTTTGTATTTTTATATTTTTATGTACATTATTATGAACAAGTTAGAGAAAGAATTAGCCAAAAAGGAGTTGAAATGAAATTATTAAAAATACATGAAGTTTTGGGCTATTTACAAGTAAAAAACTCCTTTATTTTTGTGGCTTTTTATGTGTAATTTATTTTGTACAATCTAATATACAATAATTAATGTATTTTATTTACAAGAGTTATTTTGTTAATTTATGGATTTTATGGATATTTATTTGAGATTTTACTCAGTGATTTTGCTAAGATCAAGATATTGCGATGATGAATCGTGGATTCATCACTAGGTGATCAAGCTAGGAGAGTAAACCGAGAAAATCCATGTATTCGATAAAAACCATGATCTAAGTTAAGCGATAAAACATGCAGTGACATGGCAAAAATAAACATGAAAATTTGGATTGTTTGAAAACCAAAAATCAATATGTATGCAAGTCGATCAAAAAGCCGCACCTAACATGCTTCTATTAGCAGTGAAGAATTTCTTTTAAAATGGCTAAGTGAGGCGATGCTACGTGCGTCTTTATTTATAGTGTGTCCTACCTACGAGCAAGCACGTAAAAGATGAAAAAAAATGAAATACGCTCAAAGAGACGCGTGCTTGGTCCTAAGTCGGCACTCAAGTGGGGACTATCCCTATACAACCACATTCGTTCGATTACACTCGCTAGTCTTCGATCGAAGACCGCTGTAAAGGATGAATTATTACAAATATATGAATGGAAATAAAAATGCAAGACATTTTTTCTTTCTTTTCTATTTCTCCGAGCATGCTCCTGCGGCTCCTCTCAGCGGGAAACACCAGCTCCTCACCTCCTTGATTGATCAAGAGCCCTGCCACAGAAACAAGGGTTAGAGATCAAATAAAAAAGGAAAAATTTTATAATGCAAAATTTATGAACAATTTGACCTATAAAATGAAATACTTAACTAAATAAAAAATCCAAATAATATAAGAAATGAGCCGTGTCCCCGACAACGGCGCCATTTGATAAGCCGCAAAATCGGCCCTCTAATATCATCTAATTAACACTTGAGATGTCATTACAGTCGAGCCGAATTGGGTCATCAAAAGACCATCTGATTGATATGTCAATAAGAATCAGATGGTCATATTTATTTTTTACTTGGCAAGAAATCAAGGTCGAACTCAGGGACACGAGCCTCTCTCATATTATCCAGATTTTTAACTATTTAACTAAGTGTTGAATTAAAGAAAGTATAGGTCAAATCATGCAAGAAGACACAACAATGCATTAAAGGAAAGAATAAACATGCATTTTTTATTTTAATTTTTATCATGCAAATAAATGCAATGAAATGTATCACAAATAATATGCCCTAGTACAAAATGATGAGCAAATTAAACAACGAGTTCTGGTTTAATTCATGGGTCAAGCTTGATGGACAAATTAAGCAAGACATAAGCTTAGGCATTAAGGGACACATGGCTTCTAAAATATTACATCAAAAATTTTGTGTCCAAAATAACAATTGAGCATGCCATTAGAAAGTTCATCAAACAAGCTTTAAAATGAAACTGAAATCAACTCAATCGGAAATACGGAGCTCAAGAAACGCATGAAAGAAAGCAAGGGCATAACTGAAAGAAAATATGAAATAAAATTACAAACAGGTCCCTGGGAGGGACTAAAATGGAAATATGAAAAAGATCGGGACCTTCCCTGTAAAATACCCACATGCACAGGGGTATTTTGCAATTTCTGAAACCCGCGAGGGTTTATTTGCAAAATACCCAAGATACGCATGAGTTGCGCGTGCTATCATGACCTGAATGAAAAACGGAGAAGTTAGCGGGGCTTCTGCGCAAATTACCCAGATGGTGTGTGCTATGCACGCGCCATCCAGGCTCGAAGAGACGCTCAGGCTCGGCAGAGGCTCAATACAGCTTCGGATCATCTTCTGGCTCGGCGTAGGCTCGGTCAGGCTCGGAAGCGGCTCAGGAGCTCCAAGCCTAGAGGGTCGAGGACGAAGGCTCGGGGCAGCTCTGGATTGACGTATGGCTAATCGTATGCCATCTGATCACGGAGATCGGATGGCTCCTATCTGCTCCTGGAATCGTTGGCATGGCTTCATAAGGACCGTTGGATGAACTCCGGTGAAGAGCATCCAACGGTGCCTGCTCCTCCATCTTCCTCTGCGGCTGGCGGCGGATTCAGAGCTCCGACGAAGGACCTCCTCCTCCGCCGCTCCATCTCGGAAACAACAGACCTCCCCGGAGCTCCTTGGACTGTCGTCGAGGAAGATGGGAGCTCGAGGAAGGTCCAGGAGCCTCTAGAGCAGTGCATCGGAGCTCAGGTGATTGCTGCAGGGTCGACGAAGCTGGCTCCGACGGAGCTCCGGCCATTGCAAGTGTTAAGGACATGCGTCATTAGGTACATAGCTGAAGCATATGGAAGACGTGTGCGTGAGTGAATGGGAGATCAGGGAGGTGAAGAAGATGGGAGCTCTGAGCTCCTCCGCCGTGGGTGGCGGAGGAGATGGGTCGACGGTGGCGAAGGTGTGGATGAATGGAGAAGAATGATCGGATGAAGCGCATGAAAGGAGTGTGCATGGCGGAGCTCGTATGGAGTTCAATGGAAGGTGAAAAGCTTAGAAAGGGACCTAATTAATTGGGCAAAAAACGAAGAAGCAGGTTAAGATGCTTACCTGGTCGGGGATGGAGGCATAAGCTTGTGTGCGAGCACCAAGGCGGAGCTCTGGTCTTCGCTGGACCTCCACAGCCACTGGAGGCAGCTCAAGCGGGTTGGGCACGTCGCAGCACCGTCGTGATCGACGGAGGGTCTCACCGGGCAGGATGGTCGTCTTCGCTCTATCCTCGCTCCTCCCCCTGTCACAGGGCGGAGGAGGGTTGAGCCTCCTACCGCGTAAAGGTGGACAGCCGTAATCAAAGGAGGGAGCGAGGTATTTGAAGGGTGAAGGCAACTGTTCCGGTGATGGCAGTGGTGACTTTAGTGGAGGATATCGAGTGACTGGAGGAATATCTTGGAGGGTGGTCGTGCCCGCGAGGATGAAGGGTGAGTGGGCTCGGTTGTGGGGTGGTTAAGAAGGGAATATGTCGTCGGAGATGGTAGGAAAAATAAGAAGGGCGAGGAGCGTCGTGAAGATGGGGAATGTGGGAGAGAGGGCTTATCGGGAGGTTGACGAAGACCTATGGCCGTTGGATCTGGAGATCCAACGGCTGACGAGTGGGCGCGAAAGAACGGGTGCGATTAGATCTGAGGCAAAGTGATCGAAGGTTGCGGAGGTGCCACGTGTCGCTCTGAAGGCGAAGCGCGAGCGGACGGCCGCAATGTGATGGAGGTGCAAATCGAATGGCTGAGGTGCGATGTTGGAAGCAGCGGCTGTGATGGATGGATGAAGGTGCAATCGGGTGGCGCTCAATGCGACGCATGGCGAAAGGAGAGTAAGGCGGGAATGAGTGGCGGTGATGAAGCCCTAGGAGAGATCTGACGGCGAGGGAGAATGGCGTACGTGGAGCTCATCTAGCCGTTGGATCAAGAATAGATCCAACGGCCCTGGGCGAGGGCAGAAGAGACAAAGAGGCCGGGCCACGTGGCTCCACCAGAATGGGCCACGTGGCCCAATAAGATTGTTCAGAGAGAAATTTTGATTTTGAGGGGTTAGAAGGCCGAATTTGATAAAACTCAAAACATGAAAGTTGTAGATCTTGATAAGATCTACAAGATTCATGTTGACCAAAAGTGGAGATGAGGTCATCTGTAGATACAAAATATTTTTGAGGGTATTTTTAAGGCTAAAAATACCACGGATTTTAGTTTTGTGATTTTTTTGTGATTTTTAACTTATTAAGGACTCTGATAATTACATGACTTTAACTGAATTTTATTGACACAATTTTAAGAAAGGGGGTTAATAATATAAAATTAAGATGATGAAATTGGGTTTCATCAACTGCATCCCACATGAAGAACACGAGGAGTCACTGTAAAAGCATCCATCAATGATTTACGTTTGCATTGGCTTTTTCGTTTCTCCCTCCTCAAGTTTTACAACTTATGAATTAAAGGAATTGGAACTGCTCGTTAGGCGTGAATTTATGTACTCACATAAACTTCAGTGATAACTTTAATCTAAACCCAGGACTGCTAATCAAGGTGACTGTAAATAAAATTGACATAAAATTAACCTGTGTTTGGTGGAGAGGAACCCACTCATTGTTTGTAAGGACCAGAACGCACACTTAGGACAGAGCCCAAACTGAGAAATTTCACTCAGTCTCCTGGTTTTAAAAAATAATTAGCTACTTTTCATTGAGGGTCTCGGGTAGCCGTTTTACGGGTCCGACTTCCCTTAGCAGAGAGGTGGTTTGGAGGACACTGCGGAAGGCTTCGTCCTCAAGTAACACGGGTAGCCTTTTTAATGGTCTGTACTTACACCTATACTGGCTGAAAGTAGGTGCAACTAGTTGTATGAACTTGGGACAGTCTTTGTGAAATATTTCGGCACCTAACAGCTCCGCTTAATTTTCAAAAATTATTTTGTCATTAAATGAAAGTTGAAAAGATAAGCGGTCGAACGCTAACGTGCCTTCACCAGTGTTGAGTGGATGAATCTACGTGTTTATTTTGTGTTTGATTTGTGTGTGTCAAAGACCTTGCAATCGCAAGCAAATCGTGGTTTGCTGATCATTCCATCCCTCTTGAGAAGATGTCAGCACAGTGGTCTTCTTTCTCGATCTCCACGACCATGTCTCGATATCCTTCTTCTCACACTCCTCAGGGGAACATGATCTTCAAATCAGGTTCCCCTCAGCCATCATTCTCTTCCCTCCCTTACATCCCACCCTATGACCACACTTCTCTATGTAATAGACCTCTCTCACATTATGACAAATTTATGGACATGAGAGAGCGAGACGAATTAAGGATGAACAATAGAGTAACCGATATTGACAGCAGAACACGATTTCCGGTTACTATGATCTCACAGCCTCTTGAACCATCCCCTACTCAGGATGACTATCCTCTTGAGTATAATCAATTTTCCTTCGACAATCCATAAGAAAATTAGAGTCAAGGAAATATAACTCATGACCAGACCATAATGATTATGAACAATCAATACTCTACTCGAGGTTACATACCAGAATCACGACACATGAAGAATGATTATTCAATCACTAGTCATGAGATGTTTGAGGATGAGATTGCTTAGATTAATCATAGAGCAGATACTTTAACTGAGAGAATATATGATCTCATCCAGTCTATGCAGAATTCAAAAGAAGTGAGGCCACCACCATGCGAACCACTGGATCATCATGTGACTCACAATCATGCACAGCCACCGCTGACCTTTGACCCCCTACTGACCACATCATAGAATACTAAAAAAATTGGAAAAATTGAAAATTCAAAAAAAATGGACAATTCTGAAATGGAAGCATTTTGCAAGAGTCTGATCTTAGAGATTCCATTGATCAAAGCCATAGAATATGTGCCCGATCTTAAGAGATTTGTGAAGAGTCGACTAAACCCCAAAAAAGACGGGCAAGAAACGATCAAGAAATGAATATCATGTCATATCTATGGTTAGTTCTTTGGTGATGAATCATAAAATCAAAAGCCGCAAAGTCAAGCGGTTGACTCAGATCACATGTGAAATTGAGGATTCTACATTCACTCATGTTCGGTTAGACGACGACTCCACATTAAACATCCTCCCCAAGTCTGTATTTGATAAACTCAAACTCGAACAACTGACAAAGACTAGGGTGATTGTTCAATTGCCTGATCGATCCACCAAAAGGCCACGGGGGATCATTTCGCTCATCGTAAACTTTCGGGTGATAGACATAAAGTGGACTTTATTGTCCTTGACATTGACCACCCCGGAACATTATCTGAGTCTCCTATCATTTTAGGAAAATCGTTCTTAGCCTCTGCTAAGGTGATTGTGGATTGTGAGACTCAGGTCATCATGTTCCCGAACTCAGACCACAATGAACAAACCCTCAATAACACGTCCTATTTTGAGGAAACCAAACTTGAAACCGACAGTCGTGATTGGAAGATAAACACTTCACATGATTAAAACTCTCCTCATAAAACACCGACACATGCCCTAGGAGAGACAACCATGAGACCGACTATTGGACATGCCTCTGATTCTCACCACACCCCCTACCCTGAAACTGCTACTAATAGGAAAAATTATTTTGGAGCTTATGAAGAATTGGACCATATTTCTGAGGATCGCCACGATAATTTAAGTGGTCCAATCTTTGAGTCGGCAGTGATTCAAGAGATACTTGAGCCATATAAAGAACCGACTCAGGAAATCTCTGATGTCACCAAAAATCAAGATTATCAAGAAGTGACATCAACACCTCTAACCATAACTCACAAAACCACCAAGAACAATCTCCCTCGACCGAAGCAGCGCATGAACCTACAAGAATTGGTCGACTTTTATGGTGATTCATCTGATGAGGAACTCATGAATGCCACACTGGTTACTCAAGAAAGGGAGATGAAGACTGTCCAACTTCCTCCCAATACGTCTCAAGGAAACAAATCGAACAAGAAAGTCACCTTTGACCTTACACACCAGGTGATTTCTAAAGAGTCCTCGTCTGGTCCTGAAGTGGTTCATCAAGTAAGTGCAATAGGTACAGCTCTGATCCAAGGGCACTTATCTCCGATCGACAAAAGTTGGAGATCATCTGCATACGATTACAATTCTCCTGAGGACGACTCTGACGATGGCTGGTCATCTTCACCCTCCCCCTCTTCATCGCCCTCGACATCTCCATACTATCTCCTACTACACTCTCACAAGAAGGTCCGTCGCAAACCTCCTTGACCTATACATTCGTAAATCTACCCAGTTCCCCACGTGTAATTATCAGATTATACTTAGGCTGACCTGAGCCTAAGTATAGGGGGACCGGTACCATTGTTTATACATTACTTCTCTTCTTTTATTTTTAACCCATATATACTTAGTACGAGCTATGTCTACATTTCACTTTGTGCCATGAGGACATAACACAAGCTAAGTATAGGGGGGTGTTTATTTATATTCTATCTACTTTATCCATAGCTCGTACTTTAATCATTTTTCATCTAACATCGGGGATGGGTACAAGTAGTGTATATTAAGTATATAATACCTATTTTTCAAAAAACAAAAAAAAACTTTTTGCATAAAAAAATCACTCCTAGTCTTGCATTTCATCAAGCATTTCATGCATTCCTTGGTTGATATATTCCTGACACATTCACTATCACTCAAGGCTTGAGGATTTTGAGGACACTTGATTTATGAGATCTTGAGAATCTGAGCTAGCCAGCCTTAGTCATCAAAGTTTTGAACTTAATTATCCACATGATAAACACGAAATTGAGAGCGGTCGTATTGATTCACAAGGCGAATCAACAGTCGATGTCTTGACCACTACAAAATCCCGTAATTTAATCAACAATTAACCCACACTAAGATCAATAAATTAGAACTAATGCGGAGTTAAAATTTATTTTTAACTCTACATAAAAGATGTATAGGTGCAAGTATGTAGAGAGTTCGAACACAGGGAGCAAGCAGGGTAGTTCAAGCAAGTGCTAAAGTGTGTGTGTGATGTGTGACGTGTCTACACTAAGCAAGCAAACAAAGCAATTTTTGTGGGTTTTTAATTTTTATATATTTTTTTTTTAATTTTTAATTTTGTATTTGATTTTTAATCTTTTTGATTTTTATATAATTTTATATTTTATATTTTTTTTATTTCTTTTTCAATATTGGAGAATAAAGACAATATAGTGAAAGGCAAGCTAAAATATTTATAAAAATGTGCAAAAATATTCAAAAATTCAGAAATAAAATGTTTTTGGTATTTTTATAAATTTTTACTATTTTTGTGATTTTTGGGAGTTTTTCAATGTATTTTTGATATTTTTAAATACTGAAATAAGGCAGAACAGTGCAAATAAAGCTAGCTGAGAATAAAATGAGATTTAAAAATAGCAACCAGTAGCTCAAAATTTTCACACTATTTTTCTAATGAAAAGGACAAAATAAGGGATAAACAGAACCTGAGTTTATAATTTTTGGAGTTTTATTTGATTTTCTATATTTTTTTGAAGTTTTTGAGTAATTTTAAATTTTTAGTGTTTTTCTTTTGAGATTTTTAGTGATTTTTGGACTGACACTAAAATATGATAAAATAGACACTAGGTGATTTTTTTGGAATTTTTAGAGGTGTTTTAATATTTTTTTGGTATTTTCTAAAGTAGACAGTACACAAAAAGGAAGTTTTTGATTTTTAATAAATATAAAAATAAAGTAAAATCAAAAACTAAATTTGTGGCGTTAAAATACAAGGACACAGGAACTTAAATCTAATTTTGTGGAATTTTTGGGCTTAAAATGATATTTTAAACAATTAGAACAAGAATCCCAACATTAAACAGTCCTGGCAAGGGTATAAAAGCAATTTATAAAACATCCAGGGGCATTCACGCAATTTTCCACAAAATATTGCACTGAATATTTAATTTCTAGCACTAAAAAGCAATTACAAAAGCCGCCTGGGCTTCCTAGAAATTTACCCACCAGGGCGCGTGACTTGCACGCGCCTGGGAAGGACCAAAATGTAATATAACAAAAACCTGGGGGCCTACTTGCAAAATATCCAAAAATATTACACGTGCTGCGAAAGTTTCAAGACTACAACGAAATAAACAAACGAACGAGGGTATCCTTGCAAAATGCCCAACCCCTCACGTGTACAGGTCACGTGAGGTGACGTGGCGAAGGACCCAAATGCAAATAAATAAAGCCTGGGGGTCTCTTTGCAAATATTACAAAACTTTTACACTACAGACAAAAGTTCAAATACTAAATATTAAATACAAAAATGGCGAGGGTGTAGATGCAAAATACCCTCGCTCGGGCGTTCTGATGACGACGCGTGGCGCGAATCCAACGGCGGGGCGACAGGGTGCGATCCAGCGGCTGGAAGCGATCCACTTATACACGTGGCGCACGATGAACGGTCGATGACGCTTCGACGATGCACGGTCTGGATTAGATCCTCCTTGGTTGATCGGACGGTCGAGGTGAAGGACGATCCAACAGGGCTGTGCGATCTGGGGGGGCGCTCCGGGATCCAACGGCTGGGGAGGCCGGTGGAAGAACACGGAGGAGCTCCGACTGGGCGAAGCTCCTCGAGCTCCTCTGTCCGGCTCCGGTGGATTCTAGGCTTCAAAATGGCCGTGAAGCGTCCCCTGGTCCTTCTCTATCGGCTGGTGGCGGCAAAAAGCCTCGGCGGCGGTCGAGGTGCTCAGGCGAAGGTGGCGGAGCTGGGGAGTCCGGCTACGCTCCGGCGAGCGTCAAAACTCGCCTCCAGGCGCCTTCAAGTGGACTTTGACCTGCAAAAATAGTCAAAGGGTCCAGGGCAAACTACCTGGACCCTTAGATGGTCGCGAGGGGGTGCGAATCGACAGGTGGATGCACGGCCGGAGTTGCGCTCCGGCCAAGGTGCTCGATTGGGCGATATGGATGATGGAACTTCGAGATTTTTTTGGGGTTTTTGATCCTTAAGCTAACAGGAACGAAATGGAAGAAGGAAATAAGCGGGGGGATGACCTCGATGGCCGGAGCCAGAGGAAAAAGAGTACCTCGACCGGCGACTTCGCGGGAGGTGGTGGAGACGCCTCCGACCTCGGCGGCCTTGGTTGAAGAGCTCACGTCGGAGCTGTCACCTCCAGGTGGCTCTGGAGCACGGGAGAGGCACGAGGTGGTGGACCGAAGGTGTTCCAAATCGACTTCAAAGTTGGGGCTCCATTTTATGCAGTTTGACTAAGTGGCTGAGGAGCCCCAAAGATCAAGGTGCCCTGATCGCCACAGTGATCCAAAGTCCAAGGTTTCACTTGGACGCGATTCACCGCATAACGAGGAAGAAAAGATGTGAAGAAATCACCACGAAAAAATGCAAGGCACGGCTGGAAAATCTCGACAAAAATGGGTGAAAACCCAGGTCTGACAGGCCACAGGCGGGGGAAGGCAGGCAGTTGACCTAGGGTCAATGCTGACTGCCTCCTGGTTGGTCCACGTGGACCAACCAGGAAAAACCCTGCGAAAAAGTTTTATTAATTCTATTTAAAATACTAAATGGCCGAATTAAATAAAAATTATAAAATAAAAAATGTTTAGAATTTTATGTAGTATTTTATTTTGATTTTTAATTATTTTAAGGAGTTATATTTTTACAAGTTGCCTTTTTAACCCTATATAGGTATAATACCTATGTATTTTGATATTTTATTTTTATTTAGGTATTTTATTTTCATTATTTTTATTTAGTATTTTATAAAATTATAGAATACTTTTATTTACACAAATATATTTTTATTTTATTTTTCTGATTTATTTTGTATATTAAATAAAATATAAAGGTATTTTATATAGGTATAAGTGTAGGTAATGTACCAATGTGTTGACTATATACAAATATTTTTATTTGTATTTTATTTATGTTTTTCTTCTGATTTAAATACACATAATTATTATAAGTAATATTTACAACATTATAAAAATATAAAATTATAGAAATAATAAATAAATAATAAATTGAATATTTTAATATGTACAAGTATACAATGAGGGTCCAAAAGTCAACTTTCAAACCGTAGCTCCGCCAAATGCGAAACCACGCCATTGGATAGATTATTTTATTCTATATACAATTAAAGTGAGTTTGCTACATTTGGAGTTGTCGTTTGTGAGATACGGGTCTGGAAAGTTGGGATTTTGGATTCTTATTCAGACCATATCTTTTTGTCTGTACATTCTTTTTCTGTGAAATCAATTTTGTATTTTTCTTTATGAAATTATCTACAACTTTCATGTACAAAGTTTCTTTATTTGATGTATAAAAAGTGGAACCAAAAATAGGTCCCAAAATGAATAAAGAATGAATAAAATATAAAGGTATTTTATTGGTATTTCTGACCTTATCTCCCCCTACTTTATTCCTTGTCGACCTATTCATCAAGATGTCTAGGTCTCGGGGGTTTTGGGTCATAAAATATTTACAATATTTTGTTCTTTTTCTTTTCTTTATTTATTCTATAATTTTGTCCTTAATTACAGTAATTTATACACTGTCTGGATGCACATGCATGAATGCTAAGATGCTTGATTTAAGGCTATTTACAGGTACTTGCTAGGGTTTTTGGTGCCAAAATGATAGAATAAAGATGATGAAATGTGGATTCATCACCACACTTCCCTGGTTTGAAAGATTTGGGCACTATATTGCACTATTCATCTCTACCTTCAAAAGAATATGATCAACACAATCACTTTCACAATTGCATGATTGATGAGATGAGTTGAAATACCACTTGAGGAACTAGGGCTAGAGATTTGAGTTTAGACCTGATCTAATGATATTTGAGGATGGGATAAAGTTAATGAAGACGTCAGAAAACCTGAGTGTCAACAAAACCTAGCCAGTATGTGAACAAGATTCATATGTTATCTCTTTGATATCTACCTATGTGCCAGGGTGTGATGAAACTTAATGGAAATTGTTGATTAGTGTGCGCCAACTTTTGGTAAAAGCAGTGGAGTTAGCCAACATAAGAAAAGAAAAAGAAATGTCAGAGAAAAGCTCTATCATCCAAAGTCAAATTCCAAATGAGCTTCCACCAATGGCGAGCGCTCCCAAACATTTTCAAAGTGTCCACTTGGACCAAGTGCTAATTAGGACCAAGGAGTCGGGCTGACACCATAAAAGGGCTCTGCATCGTAAGCGATACAAGTCTGGGTGTCGAAGGTATCTTAGATACTCAAAAGAGACACACCCCAGTGTACTCCCAGAAAAACAAGTGCAGACGACTCCAAATTCTCTTGACGGGCACATTGATCAACAAAATAAAAATATACTTGTGTTGAGTTATAAGGCACTCGAGAGGCACCTTGTTCCAATGCCAGGGAGAGAAAATTAGACACAATCTATGCCCTTTATCATCTGATCGTCCGTCTACACTTTCAAGTCTGACAAACTAATGAGACGGTTGACTGAAGCAAGAATAGATTTATTCCCTAGTGTTGAGGATTAGGTCTAGAGGAGAGTCTCTTGGACTGGAACTTTGGGTGATGTCTCGACTCGACTCTCATGAATGCAGTATACTAATGTCATATCCTTATATTATATGTACAAAAAGAGAGTATGATAAATAGAGAAGTTGGATTCCTGTTGATTAAAGCATGGATGAGCCCAGAAGTTAGGATCACTCAAATTGAGGGTTTTCAAAAAAAAGTAAGCCTAGAAAATTCACATGCATAATCAGGGATTTATCCAGCTAAGTCATTCATTCATTGATGCTCGGGGACGAGCATGGTTTAAGTATAGGGGTATGATGAATCCCTATTCATCATGCTAAAATTGGTCAATTAGGCTCTATTTCCCGAAAATTCACATGCATTTAATCATTAATAGAGCATCATTAGCATTCATACATGTGTAAATAATATTTGTATTTCATCATGCATAATTGCATTAAAAATTCCAACTATAAATTAGCTCAAAAAGCCACTAACTTCTCATTTTTTAATTAATTCATCCTAACTCCGATTGATCCCAAATCATCTCCATTGTGTAGATATTACTAACAATATTAAATAAAAATACAAAAATTACTAACTCAAATAAGTGTCAAATAATCCCAAAGTCTGATTTCACTTCTGATGGACTAAAACGAGCATATCTCCCTCATACAGTATCCGATTTTGGTCTACTCACTTTTAAAGTACTTCATTTTCAAATACCTTCAAAACAAGATCAATTTCGTAAATTTCGAAGCTCATAAGTGAAAGTTGGGTTTTGGGCCTCTTTTGTGCATTTTAACTTTTTGCTATTTTTGACCAAAGTTTTTATGTACATAATTAACCCTTTTAATTTTATTTCTTCTTAATTTATGTTCTTTGATGAGATTTTTATCAAGCGACACAAAGATCCAAATTCAGATTAAAATTGAAATCAAAGAAATTGACTGAGTCCAAGTGTCCGTTGTGAGTCTGTACAAAAAAACATGTATTTCACACTTCTATTTTATTTTCCTATTTTGTTATTTATTAAAAATCCAAAAAATTAGATTAGTGTGTAAATAATTTTCTTGTATTTTATCGTATTTTTTATAGATTTTTTATCCTCTTTAAAACTACAAAAAAATTACCAAACTTCAAAAAGCCAGTTTTCTATACACATAGAGAACCACCAAAAATACCACTTTACACAGATGATCTCTTTTGCTCATGAGTCCTTCATGAAAGTTGTAGATCTCATCGAGACAATGACTTTCATGAAGAAAATTTTTCGATTCGAGGTCTTCTCCTATTTCTTTTCTATTTTCTTCTACCTTTTTAATTTTGAAATTTTTTTGGGGTGCCACGTGGCAGCTCCTGGGCATGCCACATGGCACCCTACTTTCTCTCTCCAGGCCACCCCGGGTCATGTGCCCAGCACGCGACCTCACCTTCTTCCACCTCCAGCCGTTTCCAAACCCCCCGTCTTTTCTCCTCCTTCTCCTTCCTCGTAACCGCCGCCGCCACCTCCTCGTAACGACAGTCGTCGCCTTCACTCTCCGGCCATTACGAGGCTGGCCCCCACCCGCGTAACCGCCATCTCTCACTCCTATAAAAACCCGACTCCATCGTCTTTCCACCTATCCGCCACAGGGAGGAGGTTCCAGCCGTCTTGGTGACAGCAAGGCCGCCGCCAACGAAAGCCTCCAAGTGTGATCCACGGCGGGAATCCTCCGTGCTTTTGTCCCTCTTGGAGCAACCAAGCTCGCTCCTTCGCTGAGGAGCTCGAGCGATCACCGAAGTTAGCAAAGCAACTCCATCTCAGGCGAACTCGACACACATAACCCCCATTTAGTTTTCTTCCATTTTTTTGTTCTTTTTTGTTGTAGGATCATCCATGCACCTTCGATCCTACCGCCGCACCCGCCCGCAGCCAGGGGTGCCACCCTCCACCATCAGCCGTCTGGAGAACTGCGGCTGCATCAGCCTCCTCCGCCCAACGTACTGGGACTACGATCGAAGCAGCCCCCTCCGCCATCGGCCTGTTACGCCTACCAAGGCTCGAAGCCGGCCCACCCCCGTGTTTCTTCCCGCCTCGCAGTCGGCCCGTGCGCCCACCGCCTCCGCTCCTCCGCGTGCTTGCCCACCGCCTCCGCCCTGGGTTCCCGACCATCATCTCTGCATCCTAACCGTTGGATTGAGCTCCCTGCCCTTGATCCAACGGCCCTAATCGAGCCACATCAACTGGCGCCCGAACTTCCCGCCAGCCTCGAGGCTCGAGGTTTCTGAGCCTCCGCCCGGATCTCCCGAGCCTCCTCCTCGCCGCCACGTGGAGCCACGGGCCCGAACCTCAGGCCCGCCTCCGAGCCTCCTAGCGCACGTGCTACGTACGTACGCTCGGGGAAAATTGCAGATACACCCTCGAAAGTTTCAGAAATTACAAATATACTTCCGCTAGGGGTAAATTGCAGAGGGGCCTCTCCAACTTTGTGAAATTATAGATAAGCCCCTCCAGGGACCTTTTTGAAAAGAGAAACTTTATTTTATTTACATTTTAATCCCTACAAATTCATTATAGCATATCTTTCTCATACGAACTCCGTTTTTAATATATAATATGTCATTTGAAGCTCTTTTCATGCTCTACCACTTAGCATAGTTTGTGGACAGATATGAGGTTGTTTATTGATAATTAATTTTTGAGGATCTCTGTTGACATATGCTGGCTAATTGTGACATATTTGTGCTTGAGAAATTAACGACATCTTTTGTAGGAATTCGGATGAGGATGTCAATTCGATTAATTTCTTGTGATCTTTGTTGACTATTCTCAATAGTTTAATATTCACAAGGGATTCATTTTAGATTATTGTCAACTATTCGAGTAATTGAATCAAAGAAATTTGGAGGCCAGATATTTTGCTTCAACTATTCTGAACATCAATTGATTTATTAACCTGAAGCATTGAGTCAAGATCGATCCATTTTGATTTGTGATTAATTTTGCAAAAGTATAGATCAGATTATCTAGAGATTTAATACGTTTAAAATCACAGATCCTGAGCATAATCTTCTCTGTTTATTTTCTTTGCATTGCATCTTCATCATTGCATTGTATTATATTGTCCCAACATAGAAATTAATCAAGCATTAATTAATTATTTAATTTAATTTAAAATCATGCAACTAAGAATCACCGTTCCCTGTGTTCGACCTTGGTAGACTTGCCAAGTAAAAATATTCCACAACATTTAAAGATTGTGGTTTTTGCTGAATCGAATTTGCCTCCTATACTACGACAATTCCTGATTCTTAAAGAGGCAAATTCGCGTTCATCAGTAGGACTAATATTTCATCACTCATCTATCAGGCACAGAGAATTTTTTATTCGTAAAAAATTATAACAACAATCTTATCTGTTTAGTAAAATAATAACAACATTATCATTTATTTTAATTTTGGTGCAATGTCATGCATGCGTCAATAATAATACTACAAATGCAGAGAAATATTATGCTCTACATACTTAGAATTTGTATTAGCATGTAATTATTGAAATAATAGTAATTCTATATTAACTCAATGTTAATTTGTAGACGTGGCGAAAATTAACCCGTAAGTTGACGTTGGAGATTGCAATTTTGAATGAACTAAAGAAATCTTCATATTATTATATTTCAAATGATAGCATATTTTTGTAGGTTACCACGGACATTGGTTGCAACTCTTAAACAAATTTAAGATAACTTTATATTATTATATTTCTAATGCTATTGTATTATCGTAGGTTACGGCGAAAACTCGCTTCATAGCTCATAAGTCGGTGCGTCTTCCAGAGAACCGATTCCTAGCGTCTCGTGCTCTGTTCAGTTCTAATGCATCACGTCATGCTCCACTTGCTTCACCACGACCACTGCGAGCTGGAGTTTCTGCAGTCCCACTAGCATGCTGCTCTCTACAGTCGTCCCGAATGGGTGCTCTCCAGAACTCAAAGATAGGAGCTGGCTCTCACGGGCTATCAGATGCTCCTACGGAGAATCCATCAGAGGATCGATCGTTCACTCGACCGGTTTAGTCGATTGAATCCCATTCACAAACTACTCGCCTCGATCAATGCCTCCACCTATGGTTGAGAGTTCCAGAGCGAGACCTCCCTGCTCACGGAAGCATACAACGAGGAGGAAGATCTATACGCTGACTTAGCTGATTTGCATTACACAATAACACTAAAGTATACGCGTCTGAGTGTATTACGAGGAGAGCGACTCCGATCGAGGACATGATTAAGATCATCAATGTACAATAATTTTATTAAAGTTAAGTTTATCTAATGTAATGGTAGAAGTGATCCTTCTACTTTGCAGATGTAACGTTAAATTATCAAATTACAGTGTGAAGTGCGTACTCTATTTTTAAACATGTGTTCGGAAAAAATTGGAGACCCATAATTTATTAACATATATTAAGCATCACATATGTAACTTTATTGTTTGTAATGGATGACAACTTTAATTAACAATTAGCAATATATACCTAATTTCATAATAAAGTATAACGTAATTTTATTGTTAATTTGACAAACACAATATTGGTAAATGGTTACATATCTAATATGTTGTATTGGTAAAGGGTTGCATATGAAGAATACGAGGCTTTGTTAAACACATGCGCAATAGATATGTATTGCTAATTTTTCAAAATTATACTTCTGAAGTGTTTTATTAATAAAAAAAATATATATTATTATGTATTTATATTTTATCTAGTTACAAATATTTGGTGCAATAAATTTAAAAATATTAAAATTATACCGACTTTGATAAATTTTCTCAATAAAATTATTTATTTATTAAGTATTTATGTCTTAATTATATTGTTGATTATGTATAAGTATAAACTACAACATTATAATTATGGAGTTTTTATTTCCAATTTTTTTATATATTATTTTGTTTTCATATTTTTTAACCTAAAAATTTAGTGTAAAATTTACCTTATGCTTGTGGTTCTTTTTTGCTTTATTTAATTTTATAATTTTATAAATCTTTGATATAAGGAATATGAAATATGTAGTAAAATGAAAAAGGTGGGAAATGACGAACCATTTGTCGATCGACGAATGGTTTGTCGACTAGCCATTAATGGCATCACCGACGCTTGCCATATACGGACGCGGAAATTAGGGGCTTTGATCGACGAACGAATTCGCCGATCGGCGAACCATTTGTCGATCCATGCCTTGATAGGGAAATTTCACCCGATCATACCCTGACCGGATATTCTTGGCAAACCCATGTCATGCTAGGGAAAAGTCTCTAATACAAGATCCAAACAGAAGTAAAACGTGAGATTATAGGAGGCAAATCATCTTCTATTCCTAGATGCCATAGGAAGAAAATATCATATGAAATGGAAAGTCCATAGGTGAGTATGTTCTTGAGTATCTTTTTTAAGAGGTAACATATGTCAATTAAATGGTGTTTGTCTGATATCAAATCTCGACAAATATATCTAAGCAAAAATCCTCCGCACCAAAGAAATCAACGTCAAGGAATTAGGCGCAAAAAAAAGGGGTAAAATCCGGGAAAAGTTTGGAATGGTACCGCCGAAACGAACACGTCCGGGTTGGGTTGAAGGCGGGGAACGGTCCGGACAAAGGCAGTCGCGGGAGGCCTCTGTCTGCCTATCTCGTGTCCGCGGGACAACCCAACGTGTGGAGCCGATCCCATTTCCCCCGTCTCCCTCCGTTGATTCGGAATTTGGTGATTAATAATAATTATATTAACAAAGGAGGAAGAGATTGGGAATTGTGATTGGCACATATGACACCACACCACCCACACCACCGAACAGATAAAGGCGAGCTGCGTGTGTGGGTGTGATATGAAACCCTAGAAAAGGGCGTCTCTCTCTCTCTCTCTCGGTCTTCGAAGCAGCACAAAGACCGCGATTTCCCAACGAGGTCCCTGCCTGCCGGTTCTCCAACAACCCAGCACCGTCCCTCGAGATCTCCGCCCAAAGATCCCACCATCACCTAGATCCGCCCTCGATCTGCCCCGTTCCGCCGGATTTCGGCTCTATCGACGCGAATTCGCCGTGGATCCACCGGATCCGTGGCTTCTGGGTCTGGAAAGGAGGTTTCTTTGTCCATGGGGTTCGTCGTCGTAGTCGATTCTGAGCCTCCGAGGGTTGTGAAGTAGCCGCTGTCTCCTGGAAGAAGGATTTGTAGTGGTCAAAGGAGGTGCCCTTTCTTGCGATTGAAGGGGGTGCCTGTACTGTGGAATTTCATGGCTTTCGTGCCTCAAACTCCCGCTGGTGGACAAGGTTTGTTGCTTTTGTGTAGTATTTTGAGATTGATTGGTATGCGAAATTGATTTCGATTGTGAAATTGTAGGTTCGTACGGGGATGCCCTTTATCGGGAGCTATGGCACGCTTGCGCTGGACCTTTGGTCTCTGTTCCTCAGGAAGGCGAGAGGGTTTATTACTTCCCTCAGGGGCATATGGAACAGGTGAAGATCTCGGCGGATTTGCTTCAAAGTTTGGTTTTTTGTGCCCCAACTTTCTTTTCTTGGTCACGAAATTCTTCTACAAAGTTGGGGGTTTACTGTAGATTTTGTTTATCTGTTGAATTTTCTGGATGTGAAGGTTTTTTCAAATCGGTCTAGCTTTCACATATAGTAGATTTATGAACGCCGAGTGTCAGATTTGAATCTCGAGAAATTGGGTGTTTTTAGACATGTAGTGATGCTTATTGCTACTATGAGCGTTTCCTCACTTCCTGTAAGTGGGGAACAATATCATGGTCTGAGGGATCTGTATGTCATAATTGGGACCATATGTGGATGCTGTGCCTGTTAGCTTATTTTCCTAAATTTGGCAAAAAAGTATAATTTTGTAGGTGGTCTGGTAATTTTGTCACGTTAAAGATATTTTGCAGAGATTTGTAAACCGTTGTTGTGTTAAAAATTTGCCGTTTTCATTTGAGGTGTGTTCTTGACAGTTTACCTGACCTGCTGTGTGATCAACTTCTTGCAATGGTTGCATACTGTAATTAGGAGAAACTTCGCTAGTTGCCACTACAAAGATCCACCACTAATTCATTACCGGATGATGGGTTAGGATTGATAGTTGACCCTCTTGCTTTGGCTGGTTTGGTTATCATGGGCCATAATGCTGGAAATTTGTCCATGGCTTCATAATTGAAAGTGATTATAGTTCCATGCCTGCTGTCAAGAAGGCCTTGATGGATATCTATGCAAGGTTTAGTATGTTGCATGATTCTACTCAAACCTTTAATGAGATGGATTGGAGTTCAGTCTAAAAGACTATTTGGTCGGGTTACACGAGACTGGAATTTTACAAGCAAGCGGTAGATTTATTCCATTTGATGCATATTGATTAAGAGGCCACACCTAATGCAATCTCAATTGCCATCATCCTGCATGCCTGCACAAAGTTGAAGAGCTTTGGAAACTGCCAAATTTTGGCAATACAATTAAGACTGTGACCTGCTATCTGAGACAAGTTTGCAACAGTCTTTGGCAATACAATTAAGACTGTGACCTGCTATCTGAGACAAGTTTGCACAGTCTGGTATCCATCTCCGCTAAATGTGGTTCTGCCGTGGTTGGTGCACACAAAGTATTTAAACCAAATCCGTTTAGGAGTCATGGATTTCTATGATAGCCGCATGTGCCTAAAAAGATTGCATTGGGCAAGCACTTTACCTACTTTCTCAAATGGTGTCAGCTGTTGCTTGTCCAAAGCATTCAGCAATTGCAGGTATTCTTCCATTGCTCTATTGATTATAGAGTTTTGCAGTGGGGGAATTTGTCCATTGTTGCATTTTGTATTTGCAGTTGGAGGCAGATACTTCAGCTAGCAATGCTCTTATGTACTAGTACTCGAATTGAAATGCTGGTAGTGTCGAACACATGTTGCAAGCATGCATATGAAAGATGCTATTTCTCGTTTGCCATGAATGTATTATATCCTACATCTCTTGGATTGTTCCATTAATGATCTCAGGTGTAAGCCATATTCAGCGACTTTCAGTATTTTCCGCTTTGTGCTCAGTCGCATCATGTTTTGCTGAGAAAAAGCATCCATGCCTTTGTTTTAGCAATGCTTTTGTACGTTTTTGTGGGAATTGCATAGTGATGGGAAATGCATTTTTGATTATCTGTTGCAACTACGCGGAAGGGTTAGGTATTTGTGGAATTCAATTCTTTCTAATTTTTCAGACAATGAAGAGTGGGAAGATCTGATTTTTTGTTCAAGCGTGTGTTGGGTCAGAGGATTAGACTTGATTATGTTTCATACTGAGTGTTCTTCAAGCATGTGCTAGTCTGAGCTTACCAAAGATAAGGAAGTTCATTCATTTTCTACAAGAGCAGATCTTATTGGTGTACTGACATATGTGAATCTGGAAGTAATATTCATGCATTGAGAAATATTGGAGGCTTTCCTTGGCACAATGCAATGTCACACAACACTATATTGCTGCTTTCACAAGTTATGGATTCTTAAAAGATGCTGAAGTTCTCTTCAATAAAATGAAGAGTAGGGACACTGATTATCAGAACTTGATGGCTTGGTGTTTGCTCGAAATAATTGTTTGATAAGGACTTGGAAAATTTTAATGAGTTACAAAGGTACATATCTAGACCTGTGCATTTGCACCCGCCTTACATCAGTTTACCCTGTGGACGCGCATTGATGATTATCTTTTGCATGGGGCTTTTGGATGCATGAAGCATACAAAATGCATAGTGGCATTGTCACATACACGTCTGTGATTAGAGGTTTTTTTAGGAGTGGAAGGAGAAAAGTATGGGGTTTAGTATTAAAAGCACTGGGGTTAATAGTATTGAATGCTTGAGCAGGATTTGAAGCCTGATTATGTTTCCCTGGCTTGCCTTTTCTCAGCTTTCCTCAAGTTTGGTTTGGCAGAAGGAGGCTAGGAGCTTTTCGACTAAATTGAGAAAACACATGGCATTTTATTGATAACGACACATTTTGCACGTCTTGAAGATATTTTTTCTCGAAGTTGCTTTTCAAGGACGCTTATTTCTTTTTAGCATCCATGCCTAATAGAAGTTAATGCTAATATCTTGGGTGCCTTACCTGGTGTGTGTTAAATTCACAATGAGGTGGATATTGCTCAGTTTGCTGCAGAACAGCTGTTGGACATCGAAGCAGAACATTGGAAATTATGTTGTCTTCTGCACACACACACATTTATGTATGTATGTACATGTTTTGGATGGAGAATGGGGGTATGCTGATAATGTAAGGGGGTTGATGAGAACAAGAGAGCACAAGAACTCAGAAAACAGGTGGTTGCTGTCTGATTGATGTTGAGAAGACGGGGTTTGTATTTATTGTGGTGATTTGGGTTATCCAAAAGGCATTCATTAAGAACATGTTGAGTACTTCAGATAAAGCAATTGAGGGTTTGGGTACGGGTTTGGGTGTTCTTTTATAGGTTGAGTTTAGCATATATAGGACATTTCCTAGTAATTGATGATGATTTTGTGTGTTTGTGTTCTTGTTGACTTATAATGTTAGGAGGTTCTGATTCATCATCTTTGACATAATACTACTTTTGTAAAGGGAACAGTTTTATGTTGATGTCATCTTATCATATTAGGGGATTTTAGCAGTAAGATTTTTGACGTTGCAACTAGAAATAAGGGCTTTCTCTAGCAATGTTAGTGGGATGAGCTTGTCATATGGAATGTGCTGTTAGAAGTTATAGCTAGTCATTGGGAATGTGCTGTTGGAAGTTATCTTACTCTTTCACTTCTCTAAGTTTGTTTGATGCATAGCAAGATATAGTCGGTTGGATATTTTCTGCATTTGGAGAACTGGCCAGTGTAATGATTTTTAACATTCTGCTTGTATTTTCAGCTTGAGGCATCGACTCAACAAGACTAGACAAGCAAATGCCATTGTTTAATCTGCCGCCTAAAATTCTGTCGTGTTGTACACATTCAGTTGCGAGTACGAGTTGTCTTACCATATGTGCTTTGTTTTTAAATATTTAGATCAATTTTGTTTGTCGTAGAGAAGCACTTGAACAACATACTTTTTTGGTCCTCTTTATGCAGGCTGAATCAGAAACGGATGAGGTTTATGCACAAATAACCTTACAGCCAGAACCTAATGTTAGTATTTATTTTTGTTCTTTCTTTTTGTCAGGCTTGCATTTGTGTGTGTGTATATGCTTTTTTATCTTAAAATGATATTTTTAGTCATCTGTTACTGCCAAATTCTCATTCCCTAATGCATGTATGACTTTGTCCCATTCTTTCCAGCAAGGTGAAGTTACCAGCCCAGACTCTCCTCCACCAGAACCTGAGAGGTGCAACGTCCATTCCTTCTGCAAGACACTCACTGCCTCTGACACTAGCACTCATGGTGGATTCTCAGTTCTCCGTAGACATGCTGATGAATGTCTTCCACACTGGTTTGTTCACAACTAATTGACATCACTGAAATAATATTGAGTGGCTTTCATTCATATTTCATCATAAGCTCATTTTTGGTTACCCTGTTCCAGATATGTCACAGCAGCCACCTTGGCAGGAATTGGTTGCTGCAGATTTGCATGGCCAGGAGTGGCATTTTCGTCATATCTTCAGAGGTCTTACTGCTATATTTTAGCCATCTAATGATTTCTCTGAATCAAAGGTTTAAGTTTTGGGTGCCGTTACATTTGAACCAATAGTTAAAAGCTTTGGTAATTTTAGCACGTATTTTTGCATTGTCAAATATGTATGACTTATTAATTTTGTTGATTTTCCCATTTTATTTCATCCAATGTGAGTTTGATAATTAGTCTGTCCTGTGAAATTATGTTACGATTTGTACCATTATGTGAAATACCATGGGCTATCTTATTCATATATTTAATATGCGATCAGGACAACCAAGGCGACATCTGCTCACAACTGGTTGGAGTGTTTTTGTTAGTTCTAAAAGGCTGTGGCTGGAGATGCTTTTATATTTCTCAGGCAAGTAATTTAGTTTTCTTCTTTGTCATTGTTAGCTGGCTGCAGAATCATTCTGATTAGCTACTTGTGTTTTAGCAGAGGAGAGAATGGAGAGTTGCGTGTTGGTGTTAGACGTCTGATGAGACAACTAAGCAACATGCCGTCTTCTGTTATCTCCAGTCACAGCATGCATCTTGGCGTTCTTGCAACTGCATCTCATGCGATATCAACCGGAACACTCTTTTCTGTTTTCTACAAGCCAAGGTTGTTTTTGTTCTCACGCAGTTCTTTAAATTTTACAAGATGACTTATTCTTAGATGTTTGTCATACAACATTGCTAGTTTTGTTTTATGAATTTTATGTAAGGTTTTAATTGATTGCATGCATTTACCACTATCTTTTCTTGTACAATCTTTTTTGGCTTTTTTGATGTTTGTCATAAACCATACAACAATGAGTGATAGTCCTTTTATGATTTCGACTATAGGTTTAATTGATCGTATTCTTTACTCGATATTAAGTTTGATGATTTTTTAACTAATATTGAATAATATCTCTTTCTCTGTCTCTCTTGCCAGAACAAGCCGATCTGAGTTTGTTGTCAGCCTCAACAAGTATATTGATGCTCGAAATAACAAGTTTTCTGTCGGGATGAGGTTTAAAATGAGGTTTGAAGGTGAAGAAGCTCCTGAAAGAAAGTATGTTTTGCGCTTAATTTTTGTTTGCTCTTTCTGTTAAACGGTTACAATTTTAATTAGAGATTTCATATTAATTGCAGTTTAGTGGAACTATAATTGGTGTTGGGGAAAATGTATCTTCCCCCCTGGCCTGATTCAGAATGGAGATCTCCTGAAGGTAAGCTTCTGAAAAATATTACATTACTTATCCTAATCTTGGTATGTCTCAGGAATTATCCTACATATAGGGTCACAGTTCATTTTTTAGTCTCTTCTGGTAATTAGAAAGTTCTGCCTTTTGCAGGTCCAATGGGATGAGCCTTCTTCCATTCCTCGCCCTGACAGAGTTTCACCATGGGAGTTGGAGCCACTGATTGTGACCAATCCTCCTACATCCCAACCTGCATCAAGAATAAAGAAACCACGCCCTTCACCTTTACCCACTGTTCCTGCTGACCTGGCTCCTGTTATTGGTGTGAAAAAATGCCTTGCATTTTGTTATATGAATATATTTATCAGGTTTTAAGATGGTAGAAATGCTAGATAGGGATAGTTTATCTTTTGATACCATTTATCTGAGATGTTATATTATTAGATTCTCTAGGCTTCACTTTAAACTTTGATCTCCCACGGCAATAATTTTTCAAAAAATAATCGGTTTCTTATTTTACATTTTTTTAGCACATTTCTTTGTTTTCTCCTGAAACGTCTGTTCTCTTTTCAGGGTTGTGGAAGCCTCCATCTGAAGTTACACAAGATATTCCATATCCTGCCTTGCATCGAGGTCAAGATACAATGACTGCTTTTACTCCATTCTCTCCAAAACCAAAATTGGGATCTGCTTCTTTCCTGTAGTTCCTCTACAGCTTAATGCACCTGGCAATCAGTTTCTGTGGAGCACTAATGCAGAACTCCACATGGATTCGTTATCCAACAATGCTAACAAAGATTCATGTGAAAAGAGGGTCGGAAAGGGAAATGGATGCAGGTTATTTGGCATTGAGCTGTAAGGTGCTCTAATGTGGAAGAGACTTCGCCTGTAGTTGCTGTAAGCAGATGGTGTTGAAGAGAATCCCGGAATATCATCAGATGCTGACTCTGACAGAAATGCAGATCTATCAGGCATTAACCGCTCTGAACTCAAGGGCAGCAGCGGTGATCCTGAAAAATCATGCATTAAGTCGCAGCAAGAAACATTAAGCCGGCAAGTGCGAAGCTGCACGAAGGTAATAAAATGTGCAAACTATTGGTTTTTCATGGCAGTAGTTCATGCCTATCTACTTCAGATGCTCGGAATTCAGATTAGGTTACTCTGATGTGTTTTTAATATATTTTACGAAACTTAACTTTTACTGTGAACATTTACGATATTGCCTGAAGTTTCAATGATTATATTTCTATGCAGGTTATTATGGAAGGCATGGCCGTGGGTAGAGCAGTTGATCTTGCTAGGCTTGATGGATATGATGATCTGCTCCATAAACTTGAGGTTATGTTTAGCATAGAGGCTGAGCTGACCGGTCCGGCCAAGAAGTGGCAGATCGTTTATGAAGATGAGGAGGGTGATATGATGATGGTTGGGGATGATCCTTGGAAGTAAGTCCTCTAAGCCGCTACTATTATGAGTTCCTATATCCTTCCGTTATATTCAAACGTGACCTTTTAATCCAATCTGTTATATTCCGTGCTGTCCTTTGTAGTGAATTCTGCAGTATAGTTAGGAAGATCTATCTCTATTCAAACGAGGAAGCCAAGAAACTGTCTCCTAGGAAAAGGTTGCCTGACATGGGCAGAGTTGTAAAGACCTTAGCACGAGAAGCAGATGACCAGGCAGCAGATGGTCTGTCTGGCTCCTCGGACAAGTAATCATCTTGAGCACCGTGGCCGGTTCGCATCCTGTTCACCGGCGTAAACTAATATGTACAGAAGTAAATTCGAGCCAGATGGATGATATCGGCTTCCGCTGATCTGTCTAAGGATGAGGAGAAACCATGTGTGGCTGAGAAATCTCCAATGCATTTTGTCTAGTGCCCACAGTTCGTGCATTGCTCCCTGTAGGCCTTATTGACGCCATAATGTATCATCCTCCATGTGGGGGAGGGGGGTGGATCTTGCCCATCGTGGCTGTCCATTCTCCCTTATTGACTCTTGCCTGGTTGGCATGCTTGTCCGCGGGCCAGTACTCTTAATTGGGGGCAAGCGCGGTGGGGGTTTGTTAGCTTGTTCTGACCAGTAGCTATTAGGTTAGACGACTAACCGCGAGCGATGAAAACCAGTGGAGATGTGGGTCTCATTGAGTATTTTCCTCTTTCTTTTTTCTATATATATAAATATAATCATCTATATGTATGTGGGTGCGTCGTGTACGGGGGGCTTTAGTAAAGACTGCCTGGTGCAAATGAAAGTCAATGTACATATCTATTGATGCTGTGGTACCCTCTAATTCTTACAAGAATTCAAGTGCAAGCGTTTTATATGCTTTTTACTGGTGGCGTTCACGTGCTTGATGTGGAAAGTTGTGGGACATGATCACATGAATCTGTGCCTTCCGTTCTATTCGAGTTGGTGGTCCTGAGTCGATTAAGTTTTTTGGGGGGTCAGTCCAGTTGTCCTGCATTGCATGCGCTGATGCAGGAAAATTGGAGGCTTGCTCGTCCTGTCACCGTCTGTATCCGTGTTCACAAAGTCCGTAAGGTATGTCCCTCGGAGGACATGGCAAATAATGATAGATTTGTTATATTAATCTGCTTGAAGATGTCTGCTTTTTACCCAGCAAATCTGTTTATGGATTTGACCTGGTGCTTAATTTGCATGGTTGTACTTGTAAGACCGTGCCGGGGATCTGATGCACGCTCCGTGTCACAGCAATGCTCTTTTATGTCCATTTGCTTCCCTCTCTCTCAACTTCTATTTCTAGTAAAAATTTAATTTCGGTTGCAAAATAAAGGTGCCGTTAGAGAGGATGCCGAATTTAACTTGTTGAGTACCGGGCGATTGATCAATACGAATTGGACCGACGACTTTTTGCGCGCAGTAAAAACGGTAAAATATGAGTTGGAAGTAACAAATGCGACGAGATGCAATATACCATTCCAGTTTATAATTCTACTGTACTGACCCTATCTCAGAAAGCCAAATGTTGGCCCCCAGATTGGTATTGCATCTACATTGAGGTCGGAATTTTCGTATCCGGTTGGAGTAGGCCGATTTAGGGTGGTGAGTAGCCATTGTACAGGACCCTCCGGTTATCTTAAGAACCACAATTCCTTCAACTTAAGAGTTTATCAACTCATGTTGCTTTCTGAGGGTGTGTTTGGATAGTGGGTTTAGGTGGGTTAAACTGGTAGCAGGTAGCCCATTTTTTGGTTTTGATGTTTGGATAGAGGGTTAAACTGGGGGTGGGTTAGAAGTAGGTTTATTGTGATATGATTGTATTGAAGTTTGAAAAAGTGAGTAGTTATCGTGATGTGATTGTATTGGAGTTTGAAAAAGTGAGTAGAAGTGGAGTAGTTTATAATTTTTATATGATATTATAGTATAATATATTATTTTTTTTGATGGAATTGATGATGAGGAATTGATTTATTTAATTTTTTAAAAAGATGAAAAGTGGGCTCCACTTAGAAAAAGAAAGGACTGGGTTAGGGAGGGTAAACCACCCCAGGGAGGTTTACCCCCCTAACCGAACAACCCCTGAGGGTTCGTTTGGTTGCAGGGTTGGGCAGGGTTGGGTTGGGTTGGGATACCCCTGTGAATAGTAAACTGTGAGGAGGATTGGGAGGGTTGGAAGGAGGGGACCCCGGGTTGGGCCAACCCAACCCTGCCCAACCCTGCAACCAAACGAACCCTGAGGGTTTTCTTCTAGAGTTTTTGTTACTTGTACCCCCTCTGAACTTCTGCAATATCAGTTATACCTCCCTTTCTTTGCAAAAAAGCAAGGGGCATAGCTGATATTGTAGAAGTGAAGAGAGGCACACTTGATAAAAACTCTTTTTTGTTTGTGTGCTTGTGTGCATGTGATGAACAAACAAAAACTCTATCGATTAGTCGGAGCAAGCCTCATTACAAAAAACTCTATCAAACTTGTCCTTGTAGCTATGTCCACATTTTATTTACTCACTTTTTCCCTCGCAACATGGACCTGAACCCATAGCTAAACATGCGAGCCTACCTGGGTCTAGGTTTTATGTCTCAGATTTTTGGCATGCATTGGCCCGGCCCAAGGCCCATAAAAATGATGGGTTTGAGCTGTGCCTAATTACATTGGACCAGGTTGATCTTAATGCTCCACTCAAGTTGGAATGGTCGAGGCATGTGAGGAGATGCCAAAAGTAAGGGTATTTTGAAACTCAAAAATTATATCTATATATATATAATTTTTGTGAAAGATTAATTGGTAAAAAAACTTCCCTAATAATCACTTTTTATTTTTTATTATATTGTATATTGAGTCAAACTATTCGCATATACTAGATCCATACATATTTGAATCAAGCACTATTTTTGGTATAACTATTTTTTCTTACTAGGGTTGCTGACCCTAATCATATTCCATTAGAGTTCATACATCACTAGTTCAAAACATATCTGTTTTTTTTATGAAAAGACCTGAGCATAAACTCCAAATATATCTATAATGGCTTAATGACTCGAACATAGATGTAAAATATGCTCGTTCGATAAATTTCATGTCCAATTATATACATGTGTGAGTGAAGGAGTGCATGCATGTAAAATTGCAAAGATGTACACGCATAAGAAGTTGCTTGGTTAATATTTGAGTGGAGATTACATATTTATAAGACAAGGATAACATTCGATCTAAGCTTGTTTTCTATTTTCATTTGCCATAATAGGGATAAAAATATTTCTGACCGCAATGTCCAAAACCCAGCAAAAAAAGACTTGACTAATTAGTCAAGCTTCGATAGAGGAGACCTGGATACACCATAGTTAGATGCTAGACATCTCAATTCTATTGCTAGCAAATATATGACTCCCCAATGAAAGAGTTGCTAGAAAAGAAACCTAGATGTGCCTAGATGGATGAATTGGTACTTTCATCTCCTTAAGTTAGAAGAAATAACACATTACACGCAATGTACATCTAGCTTCACTGTTTAAAAAAAATATGCTTTATGAGTTGTTGGATCTGAATTGACTTTTGAGCCAAACATGAATAGAAACTTGTGGATCTGAATTGACTTCTTCCTTGTTGGATCCTAATCCTGAGGAAGCTCTAGCACATTCTTAATCACAAGATCTAGTCAAGCTCAATTTTCATTTTCTATTCGTGAGATTGGTATGAAATCCAAATTCATTTCACTTTCATATTCACTTACTCTTCAAATAAGTGTTTGCTAAGGGACTAACAAAACTTAAGTGTATAGGGATGATAGACAAAGATTTCATCTACCTAAGACATGAAGATTGAGTTAATTACCTTAACAAGCGCATGCGTTTACATCATAATTCAACATTCTTGTAAATATGTGCATGTAGATAACAAGCATAAATTAACACTAAAAATGCATAAAAATATAAAAGGAATAAACCAAAAAGAAATAAAAAAGCGGACAGATTGTATACATTCATGTGTATTGACTAGCTAAGAAAGCCAGAGTAAATAGGCCTGCAAGACATATTTATGATCTTAAATCAGAAATCGAGGTCCAAGGTCTCACTCTACTCAATTAAGAGTCAATAGAATAATGAAATCTGTATAAAGATACACAAATTATACATAAAACGACAACATACATGCGCACGTATAGAACATGTACAAACAAACAAACAAACACTTGTATCTTTTTATACAACTTCAATTGACCTAATTCATTTTGCATTGTTCTTGTAAAAATATATACAAAAATACATGAATATCATAAAAATACTAACCTGCATAGTTGTCAATTGAAACAGAACCCTAATTTACAATATGCTTATATTCCGTATTTTATTTCATACATATAAACTCCAATATGGCCCTAATCACATTTAAAGTTTGTCCTTTAAAATATTCTAATTCTTAAAAATACTTTCAGGCTGAGTCAATTTCGTATATGTAAAGTCAATTCCGGGGCCTATCAACTACACGATTTTTACAAAAGCACATATACGCTTATTTTTATTTGATTTTACTTTTTATATTCTATTTTCTATCATATTTTCTTCTAAAAACATAAAACAATAAATAATACAAAATTAAAAAGATTTAAAAATATGTTCACTGTATATAAGTATAAATGACATATGTTTCAACCTCCTTATATTTCGTAATATATTGTATATGATAAGCCAAAATTCCATATGGAGTATTTGATGTCAATTTTATACACAAGAAGTAGAGTGGTCGTCTCTCATATGCAGATCTTGACAATTTGGCCTCTCCTATACACAAACCCTGAGAATGGCCTCTCCCATATCTTGTAGAGGCATGGAATCGATTCACTTATATAAGGAGCCTCGAGAAGATATCGTTGTCCGAGACCAAGAGTAGAAATCATGTAAATACATGTCAACTAGATGAATATTCACTGCTCTCACTCCCCCTTCCCACATGCTTGTTAGAATACAACTAAAGAAAACCAAGTTGGGATAAACAATATAGAATGTGCATTTCTTTTCTTTTTTCTTGGCTTCTCTCCCTTTTTAAAGCCATCTCTTCTTTTTTTTCATAAATGGTATATTTTTTCCTCGTCTTTTCCTTCTTCTTTTTCAATTGGTCTCCTTTTTTCTCAACCTTCTTTTTGCCATTTATATTTAGGCCTCTACAAGGACCTATTTGTGATAGTTACTTTTTTGCATCTTTTTACTACATTTATGCCCCTAAACTCAAATGCTCATATCTCGAGCATACAAACTCCAATCAAGTTGATTTCAGTTTCATTTTGTTGCTCATTTCACCCTCTACATGATGGTATTGTTAATTCATTAAATTGAAACCATGTTTATCATGCTTTATTCTAAGTGATTATTGTGTCTCTTTCTAATTAATCTGAAATGCCATTGATTTATTTGAATGCATCATTTGTCTCTGAAATTGGTCTATCTTTTATTGCTCACTGATTTGATTAATTTGGAGCATATTCATACATAGTTTTATGTGTTTGCATTATCATCAGTCATTACTTAGCTTATTGCATCATTTATTGCTAAAAATAAAAATACAAATTGCATGTTACTCATTGCATACATCATCAAATTTGCTTGCATTTTGTATCACATTTACTTTGCATAAAAAACTAAAAAAATGCATCCATATTCTATATGCATCATGGTTCAATTATCTTGCATCATCATTTGCATTATCATTTTGTGTGCATTATTGTCTCCTTATTCCCTTCAATTGCATTAATCATTTTATGCATGTTTATTGTTTGTGCATTTTGTGAAGAACATGTTCTGTGTGCGTAAGATGGCCTAGATTAGAGAATTTAATTGCTCTTATTTAATATTTCTGATAAATAGACGAGAATGCTCGTGTCCCTGTGCTCGACCTTGATAGACTTGCTAAGTTAAAAATTCTCTACATATTCAAAAGTATGGTTCTGCATGGATCATTTTCACCACTTGTACTATAATAAAATACGATTATTAATGTGGTGAAAATGAGGTTCATCAGGCGGTGACGGGGATCACAGGTAGTTGTGGGACGAGCGTCGTTGGTGGAGGAGATGTTAAGAGAGGAAGGAGTTATTAGAGGAGGAAGGGAGATGAGATATGTCATGGGAGAGAGGAAATATGATTTCGTGTTAGATCTCAACCATAGGATTAGGTTTTTGATTAGACTAACTCAATAGAATGGTTGAGTTAATGGATGAAACTAACGGAGGATTGTACATGTAAACGGAACCTATTTTCAGGATTCTCCATGTATGGAAGGTTGTGCACGTAATAACGAAAGTATACATGGTTATGGGGGTAAAAATCCCTTAAAATTCTATTCTACCTACCAAAGAAGGAGTAACTCCAACTTATTTCACCTTATCCTTTATTTTCAACTGAATGAGACCTTAGTACCCATTTGATTGCATGACAAATAGGAAGAATAAAGAATTATCTCATGATAAACTTTATCCCAATATAATTATAAGCCCCACCACCTATCCTTTCAAAATATGGAATTACTGTCCTTCATGGTATCCCCTCTTTCAAAAATATCACCACTCTCTACTTCACTGAAAAACAACCAAAACAGTAACCATGATTAATTTTACTTTATCCTACCAAAATAAATACCATCCAATCCAACGAAATTAACAACAAACCCGTCGTATTCTTCATCCCACAGAATTTATCCTCCCCCAAATTTTCTTATCCCACAATCAATGAGCCCTTAGTACACATGCACCAGCTCACTTGAAGGGAAATATGGCCAATGGCCTAATCCTCAAGAGATAGAGACTATGTTCGACAATTAAAGCAGGTTTTGTACTGGAAGGATGATTATGACAACAGAATCATTTTGTAAGAACTAAGAAGGCTCATTTCGTAATCTTTGCATACCATATTATATTATGTAACCATAACATCTCGAGCTTACGTCTCGGAATTGTTATTGAAGAAAATCGATCTTGATAACTTATTGTATTAGGCCTGATTAGATCCTCAATTGGACCCGATGACAACCATATAAAATACTTAAGCTGAAGTTGTTAAGTAATAATCTCACGCTCTTATAACTTGTTCTCAAACTTGGTAGGTTTTAGATGTCCCGCTATTCAAGGCGAGCATGACAAAATAAAAAAAATCCCATCTTAACATATCATTGCTAGCTAATCTGTTTTCATCTTAGCTAACCATGGTCATGTAAAAATGTTAACATGGATTTCTCCCAACCGCAAACTTGTACCTGAAACATCATCTATTATTATTCTGAAAATCAATTACCACATAATCACATAAATCCAAGCAGATTATTTCCCTATTGCTCAATCAAAAGTGATCCTTGAAAGTAAAGTGTCACAATATGCCTTTTTATACACAAAGATCTACACATTATCCCAAAGGTCTATTTCCTACACATCCACAAAAATCTACAACTATATTTCCATTAATCATCTACTATGGATATCAAAAAGTTATCAAAAATCAAAAGCTTTGATGGCGCAACATGCGGGTAATAAAGTGTAAAGTGTAGCTGCCACCTAGCTTCATGTTTTGTTTCTGTTTGTAAATAATATTAAACAATAGAGCAGTGAGTCCAAACATATAAAAGAGCTTAAACCCAGTGAGACAATCTCAAGCTTTTGGTAAACTACTTACTCAACGTAATTTACAAGTGATCAAATAAGTCTTTACTAGAAACAGTATATAAAAAAATATCGAACTAAGGCGCATAACTTAGCAAATTTGCATGAATAAGTAAGTATCATGGACTAACACGTAACATAGAATAATATTAAAAAAATTGCTTGTGAATCTTGCAAATATAATATTCAATATCACACTACCCCAACATATCGTATTAAGTCATGAACCGTATAAAATTGTCAAGGGAGAGAAACTCAACCCAAGACGTAAAAGCATTGTCATGCATGCAGACGGTCTCAAAGATCAAAACATCTCACATATGTCCAAAGTCGAGTAGTATACAAAATGCATGCCCAAAGCTCTCTTGAGTCACAAGGAGTAGGCCTAGGCATACCACGAGGATATACCTACCTTGGCATGTAGTGGCTTGTTCGTGACCGATTCGAGGAATAGGTCATAGCATGCATTATTTTTGTATTATATCATGAGAAATCTTGACATAATGAACATATTGTGTCCATGTAAAAATTGCATTCATGTATCTTAACGAAATCCATGAACAGAAATTGCATATATTAAGGCATGCAATTCATAAATCTTGCTATAAATAGCGGTTGCATACTTTAATTTTCATAGAGTGTGCTTCATAAGCATGGAAATCATGTCAAATTCATTACTATAATATTTATGACATATACCAAACTTCGCTTTCGAAATCTATTGTAAAATGAATATATGATAAAACAATATCTGTATATATCAATACATGTATCTATCTCCAAATTTATATTCTAGGCTAAATGATCGTGGTAACATCTAGTTCCATATCAAATTATTTTTTTATTAGTTAAGGGAGAGGGTGAGGTTAGAACCCTGGTCATTGAAGTTAGAGCCTACTGCTTCAACCATTAGACCATTTAATTACGTTCTTCATATTAAATTGTCGGCATCCATTATTTCTGTAGTTTATGTTAAAGATATTGTAACTAATATGAGTGTTACAAGAATGTTACAACCTCTTCCACTTAAATTCGCAACGTCCCCATTGCAATACGGCTATTCAGTTATGCAAGTGATAGTGGTTTGGGATTACTTTGATACTACTAACTACGCTAACTGGATAAGTCAAGTCAGGTCGAGTATACATCATTATATACATCAGACTTTCCATCACTTGTGCATATGGATCATCTAAGGATTTCTTGCCCTTTCTAGGACATTGACTCTTACCGAGTCTCTTTCCAATCATAAGTGGTGCAGAAGTTGGAGTGTTGTTTTGCATTCCATATCTCTTCGATACCATACACAACTATTTCTTTTAACTAAGACACAATGTCCTTGAGCCTCTGGCTCTTGTAACTTGAAATCATAGAACACATGATGCTTCATCCATGTCCTTCATCTCAAATTCGTTGCTCAATTTCTCATTAATTTCTGAGCATGTCAATGTCATTACTCACGAGTAGAATGTCATCCACATAAAATAACATAGTTGCAATTTTTCTCCCATTCTTCATGACATATACACGATTATTTAGCTTGATTGCAACAAAATTGGATGATTTTCTCATGAAATTTGAGATACCATTATTGTGAGGATTGTTTCAAATCATATAATGACTTTCTTATTTTACAAGCCTTTTTTCTCCTTGTCATTTACCTGAAAATAATCAGGTTGTCGCATATATATATATCCTCTCTTAATTCTCTGTTAAGGATTGTTGTCTTTACATCCATTTGGAATAATTCCAAATCTATAAATACGACAATAGTTAAGATCATTCATATCAATACAAACTTAGCAACTGGAGAGTAAGTTTCCTGGAAGTCTATTCCAACTTACTGAGTACAATCGTTGACAATTACTATTGCTTTGTATTTATCGACATTACCATCAACTCAATACTTTTTCTTGAATACCCACTTACATCCTAGTGATTACCTACCTTCTGGAAAATCACATAATTTCTATACATTGTTTCAGTCAATTGAGTCCAACTCATCCTTCATGGTGGTCGTCCATGATTTCGACTCACTTGAAGCCATTGCTTCGTCAAAGGATATGTGATATGTATGATCCACTATATATTCATCTATGGTGTAACCCGACTCGAGCATCCATAGAAATGATAATCTTCCATCTATATGGGTCGTAGTCTGAGTCTCTTGTTGCATATTATGCTCGTGGGTTGTGTGGGTTCGCTCATTCCTCTAAAGGATCGTCTTTAACCATAGGTTCACTCTCTATTTATGGATGAACAATATCAGCCACTAATTCATGTCTCATCTTTAAGTCATCTTCATCGTTTTGTAGGACAATTAGAGGACCTGGTTCATCTACTTCATGCTCATTCTCTTAATAATTTTCGAGGAAGATTGCATCATGACTTTCTGTTAGTCCTTTAGATTTGCGGAAGAACATATATCCTTCAGAATGTTTGCTATATCCAATAAATTTGCACTTTAATGTCTTGAAATCTAGCTTGTCTCTAAGTTGCCTCGGTACCAAGACATGTGCAACACATCTCCATTTCTGAAGATAACCCAACTTGGTTGACTTGGTGGGAATCATATTTTATATTTAGTTAATAGTCAACATTTCTTTTCACTAAATTTTTTGAGAGACATGCATATGACAACATACATCTTATTGTATTCATCAATGTTCTGTTTTTTCTTACAGCTACATTATTTTATCGTAGTGTATAAGGCATCATAGTCTGCCAACAAATGCTCGCTTGAATATAGTACTCCTTAAACTCATTTGAAATATATTCTCCACTTCTATCAATCCTAAAAGTCTTGGTTGGTTTTCCAATTTTGTCTCCATTTATGTCTTGTATCTCTTAAATGTCTCAAAGGATTCTACCTTTCTTCTTAAGAAATAGACATTAAAGAACTCCGAGTAGTCATCAATGAATGTTATGAAGTGTTCATTTTCTATATGTATTGATGCTTAATGATCTACTTTTTCGGAATGGATCGAGTCTAATAATTCCTTTGACCGAGCTCCCATCTAGAAGAGTTTTCTTGTCATTTTACCTGGCAAACAATGTTCACAAGGCAGCGTCCTCACACCCATAATCTTAGGTAAATATCTGATTTAATTATGTAATCCATCTTTGAATTTCCTGTATGACCCAATCTCATGTGTCGTAAATCATAATCAGATAAATAACACAAAGAATACTCAGAAATAACATCCATTGATTCACTAGAAGTTATTATATGAAGACAGAATAAGTCATGATGGGTACAAAGGTATTATTGCTTAAGTCAAGCATATATGTCCCAACACATTCGACATCCCAGTAGGTGTTGTTCCTCATGAAGATCCTTTATTTGCCTCTCTTTAGCTCATTGAAGTCCACTAGCCCCTTCTTCATCTTGGCAATGTGATAGGTTGCTCTAAAGTTTATCCACCACCTGTCACAGTCGATGACCGCAGAGTTGCACTCCACGACGGTCGTGAATTTCCTGGCTTTTTTGTTGGGGTAATTGACCTTGAAGTGGACATATTTGATGCAACCATAACACAAGCCACGTGGGTATTTGTCATATTTTCCTTTGAAATTCACTTTGCAGAGTCCTAGTCTTCTTTTTGCATGAACCAAATTTGATTCTTGTTTTTCTTCCTCAACTTCAAAGATCTCAACTTTTGATCTTTGCTTCGAGAGATCCCGCTCTATTGCCAGTCGCGTGGATCGTTCCGTTACACTCTTGATGTTTTCATCCATCCTCTGAGATGTGGAAACCATGTTAAACGACAATGGAAGACTTCCTAGGATGGTCGTTATTTGCATCCTATCCGAAGTCACGCAATCAGTGGTTGATAAGTCCTTGACCATCATGATCATCTTATTCATGTGCTCGAGGATGCTCTTAGATTCCTTCTTTCTATGTGAGTTGTACTTGTGTAGAAGAGCTGAACACTCACTTCTGATTTGGAGTGATATTTGTCCTTTACAGCATTCCACAACTCGTACATTGATTTGCAAGTCTTGAAGACCCGAATAAGGTTCAACTCCATGTGAGTCGGAATGAAACTCCTAGTCCTATTATTTGTCTTTTGTGACTGTCCACAGAATCTAATTTCCTCCATAATTAGATCCCTGATAAAGTATGGTTGGATTTATCTATGATTGAATGGATGACATTATGTAACTTTCCAAAAAAAATCTTCCCATTCCACAATTCATAATTAGTACCACTAAAGTACTTATTTTTTTACCATAGTGACAATATTCGTGCTTGTCATTTTGATTCTAATCAAATAAGTATAACTATAACAGTGTATGAGATTGTACAATTGGATGTTTTAATAAACACAAAAAATGCAGGTAAATTAGCGATGAATAAGCTGATAATATATGGGCAGTTTCAATTTAATGACGTATAATTATGGCCAGTAGCAAAAAAACTGTTGATAAAAAGGCTAAGATATTAAGCAAAAAAAACGATGCAAACTAATGATACTTGTTTGTTGATGTATTGCCTACAATCACCAGGTTTAAGTAAAACCCGTTTATTTAAAAACTAATGATATGTCAAAGACAGTGGTTCTTAAAAAAACGCAACCATCTACCTCTCCTTTTTTTAATGATATGGTCAAAATAATGATAAATTATTATTTTTTAACGGTGATAGTGCCCTATTTATAAAACTTTTCTAAAGAAACATAATGTAAACCTTTTTAATTAACGTCCACACGATACTAGATTTGCTATTTTTTCCCTTTGCCCTTTCTATTAAGAGATTGATAAACCCTTGAATTAATAGCATGTGAGTGCAGCTCGTGAAAACAAAGAGGTTTGTCAAGATCAACTCAAATCAAGATTTGGAGAGCAATAAATCAATGCAAATAAAAAATACAAATAAATCAATGCAAATAAAAAATACAAATAAGCAGTTGCTTTTTTTTAGTTAAAGAATGGGATTGGGATTGTAAATGACATTATTACTTATTATCAAAAACTTATCTCCGCCGGCAAAAAGGAAAAAACACGAAAATACATGAAAAAAACATCGATTAAAAAAATTGCGAGACCGCTTGACCACTCAGTCAATGGAAGCCATCCAACATTTGTAATGTACCGGGTTAGATCTCCAAACGATTATTGAAGAAAGCTGGCTTCTGATGGTTCGGACTCAAATGAATCCGGGTCAGATCTCCAAACAAGTTGTCAATGCCGATTTTTCTTGATAAAGGTCTTGAAACCAAAGCCTTACGATAATGGGAATAATAACACCATGTTTTCTGATTGCATCTTGGAAGATGAACTGAAAGAGTTAACAACAACCTGTGTGACAAACATCACCTGCCAATACCTCGGCTCCAACAAGCGCAGAACAACATCCACCCTACAAATCCTACAGACAAGTGCCATCACCCATCCATGATAACCCAACTGTAAAGATTTTGGAATGCTTATCCTATTTAACATGACAAAATGCTTGGTGGTGGTCGCTGTATGGATTCAGGAATGTGAGGTTACAGTCAGCACGAAGAACTTATAAGCATAATAAGTTGTTTAATCTTGCCAATAAATCAAAATCCAATAAACTTACAAGGTCTAACTAGAAATGTAATCAGGGCTCTTTATCGGAACTTCATCTTGACAGATATTATAAACTGAACAAGGACAAAAAAAATTCAGAATATTCATACTCTCGATCCATGACCCCAAAATTACTACTAAAGATGGAGGAAAATGTGTGGAAGCATCGCCTCATGATCAAGACATTTGAAGATGTATGCAAATGCAAGATAGACTTACACAAGTATGAGATGGATCTTCTGTCTATCGAAGTGCTGAAAGGTATTTTTTTTTTTCGAAATTTTTAGCATCAGATTCTGCTAGCTCTAACCTAACCTCACATGTAGGCATTTGTGAAGTACTTCACATCAGTGCATCTTCTTATCTTAATAACATCTTATTTTAAATAAATTACCGTAGTTAATCCTCAATTCTCCGCAGGAAAATCCCACGAAGATAACTACAGGGAAAAGAAAGTGTTGAATGAATAGTTGGCCTCTGAATGATTGTTCATAATCCTCTAACTTGTTATCAAGAATTTTACTGAATGGGTTCAGGACATCAGACACGAACCAGGATCTAGGAGGTATTAAATGTTCAGCAGATTCTATGATAAGATTCTTATGATTACATATGTCCCCAGTCAAGACAGTCCTGGCAAGAAATTATTAAATGTGAATTTTAAATGGTTGCGATGGTTGAAACAAAAATGAAGTATTCGCTAGACAATGAGAGATTTTTCTAGAAGTGTTAGATCCTGAGCTGCAGGTGAGGAGAGCAGAAAACCACAAAGAAGGATTTCCAGGGTTTAAAAATCACAGACTATAGCAGAAAGATATTAGAATATGTAATTGCACAAAGCAACACTTTGATTATAGTAGTTACTAATGCAATTTTTTTGATAACCAGAAGAAGAATCCTGCAAAGCTTGCAAAAGAAATGTCTGAAATCATATCTTTCATGATCGCAGAATTCAATTGAAAAGCTTGCAAAAAATCAAATATTTCGGGTACATTCGCCATATCATCAAAATCAACAAGCAACAGAAACACTATCACATACCAGATTCCAATCATACAGCATAATCCAACTCTCTATCACTCAAGAGATAGGAAAGATATGATTAGTAAGCACAAGATGTTCCACATATTTGCAGACACAAAATAGATGTATATCCTGTAGCATGGTATGATAAGGAAATTCACACACAACATCTGGCCAAATCCCAAACAAGAGCTCATCTATCATGTAAAACCACACATGGTAAACACCATAACAAGGTCATATATCATGTCATAGTACCCGTATTAGATAATAATAAAGCTCACCACCACCCATAGACCACTTGGGAGTATCTGTCCTTGAGCCACCTGAAGCTCTTCCTGAAGGACCCCTTCATCTTCCCCTCCACAGCATACACCTTATAGGCTGCAACCCTCTTCTTCCTCTGCAGCTCAGGGTCACCCAACCCCCACCCCACCTTCCCCTTCTTGGCCTTCTGCGCCTCCTGTGATGACACATACGTCGCACTGTAAGACCTCATATCGTGCAACCCAGATGTTGGTGGACCTCTGCCCCCATACACCTCCATCTCCGTCCTCCCATCTCCGCAGGACTTGGATCTGAATCCCTCCATGGTTGGCAACGACGGAGGGGAGGTTGGGAGCAGGTGTGTTGATTCCTTTGCACACAAATAAAAGGTGGGTTGCTGTTGCCAAGTTGTAAACAGCTCAATGGGTGCGAGTGCTGTCATGGAATTCTAGGCGAACCCATGTTGGGAATTTTCACCATGTTGGAATGTGGCCATGGATTATTGAGTGGACGATGGCGAGTCAACTGCACCCATTAACTTTTTGCTGTCACTGCTACATGCATTGATAGACTTTTCCTTTGTTTGGTTGGAGAAAATCCAAGAAACAGGATCGTTCTTTCGTCGGTGCGGGTGTGAGGACGATGGGGGGAATAATGCAAGTTGGCATGGAAAGTTGGATTGTGTAGGCGTCTAAGCATGGGAGTGGAAATGTGGGTCTGTTTTTAGAGCAGTATCTGGCATAGGCATCTTTTCTCTCACTCGGATCTTGCTGTCAAGAGGTGGGGGTCAAGAAGGGCATTCACGTCTCGATGGGTTTCCGTAGTAATTAGGTACTAATTAGGCTTTAGTATGTATAATAAAAAGGCCACAAAGGAGGTCTAATTTTCGGGAATTTGTTAACTAATATACATAGCTGCTGCTTCCCACGCGAAAGTGGGAGGACGTGATGGAGATTGCTCGGTGATTGAGTATGCCGTCTTTGTTTTATTTGAAGTGTTTTTATAGATTGTTTCCCTCTTAGATATTGCAATATCATTTATATCCCTTCTACTCTCTTTTGAATATTAATTGTGTCTCTGACTTCTTACATTGTTATCATTTGTACCCTTCCGTTAGTTTCACTGTCAATGAGTTAAACTAAGCCATGGGTTTATACAAACCATGGTTTGATTAAAAAGGGCATATGTGTCAAAATTGGAGAAGGAAGGGGTAGGAGAGAAGGAGGGGCTTGAAGGTTGGCCCTTACAGACGCGTGTACGTTGCATTTCCAGAAAACCTAGTTGGTGGTGGAACAGAAGGAAATGCTTGAACAACTACATCAGATGAGTCTGAACTGGTACACGGAGCGTTAACCTGTACAGGCTCTAGCGCAAAACTATTCCCAGAAAAACTAGGAGGCGGTGGACTAGCAAGGATGCTGGAGCACCAGCGTCGGGTGATGAGCTTAAACTAGCGCATGGAGTCCCTGACGGGGTGGACGCAACCAATCTATTCCCCAAGTTAGGGGTGATGGTGTTTGAAGATGTGGGGGTCTGAAATTGCAACGTTGATGTTTGACTCTGTATTTTAAGGGGTTGTCGAGGGAGGGGGCAGAGGAAGAGCGGCTGGAGGGGGAGGGGCCGAGGAGAAGGGGCTGGAGGAGGAGGGGCTGGAGGGGGAGGGGAGGAGAAGGTGGTGGTTGGAGGAGGAGGAGGAGGAGAAGGAGGAGCTTCATGGGGAGGGGCGGTGGAGGAGGAGGAGGGGATGTAGGGAGAGGGGTAGGAGGTTGTCGGAGGAGGAGGGATGGGGCTGGAGGGGGAGGAGGGAGGAAGAGTGGAATCAAGAAAAAGAAAAGAAGAAGAAAAAGATAATTCAAACCTCGTTATCTAATTACCCTTATGTCACCAAAGTTAACGTCCATTTGTGGGTGAACGGCAACTAACCCGAGTGACACAAGTGATCATTGTGGAAGAAGACAAGGACGCAACTGATATTCCAAAAAGAGAGGGACATGTCTCTCTCTTTTATAACTGATATTGCAGTATTCTAAGGAGGATTAACATTCTATTATTGAGTAATTGCAGAAGCAATTACATCACAAAATTATAACCGTTTAATCTAACATGTACTATTGTATTACATGTCTCATTGGAAGACCTCGTAACCATTAGGATTGTAATTTTTGTGGAAGAGCTTCGAGAAATTTATTGGATCCGTTAGTCAATCAACATGATTTCTTTGATTTTGGAAACTTTTAATTAAAGAGATGTGAAACATTTAGAATATAGTGTTGTTGGGCATTATGGAAATAGATCGTAAGACAAATAAAAACACACAAGCAAGACAATAACAACAAACTGATGTATGATTCGCCCTTAACTGGATTACTCCACGATAATGACAACATATCTCTCTTCTGAGTGGTATGAGGAATTCATATAGAAGTCCTAAGTTTAGGAGTTCATATAGCACATTTATACATATAGACCCCCATAGTCCGTAGACATAGGGATCCAAAACCTCCATTACAAAAGTTACAATTGAATGTTGTTTTGAAGGTCGTCAGCAAGTAGGGTGGAGCATTGGGCTCGACTCGGCCTAACTCGGGAAAGTCTGACCCGAGCCCATCAATTTTCCGTGGGCCTTGGGTCGGGTCGAGGCCCGCTTTTTTCAGCAAACTGAGGACACGGGCCCGGCCCAAGACCTGCGGCATCGGGCTCAGGTTCGGGTCGAGCTCGGGCTCGGGTCGGGCTCAACCTGCACTTATTTTGATTACATGAAGTTGCATTTCAATTCCAATTTATTGTTATGGATATAGTTCATCCATAACACATGAATATTGGATGTATTGTTACGATATAATATTACTATTGATGGATGAAGGAAATATTGGATGTATTGTGACTATAAATCCATGTCCTCTAATTTAGTTCTAATATGATATTTTGAAATATGAGGGCCCGGGTCCGGCCCATTTGTACTTCGGGTTCGGGCCCGGCCCAGCCCGAGTATAATATTTTTGAAAAATGAGGACCCGAGTCCGGCCCACTTGTACATCGGGTTCGGACCGAGCCTGGGCGTTTGCGGGTCGGGTCAGGGTCAGGTCCAGGCAGGCTCGGCCCAATGCTCCACCCTATCTGCAAGATTTCATGATGGGGGGAACTTCCCTCGTAACCAACCCCTCCAAATCGAGATCATTGTTTTGAGACAACAAGTTTCACTTGAAAATGAAGCATGGAAGCTCACAAAATGACATTGTACAATATATCTAGTTGAGTAGATGGGTTAGGATTCGATGAATCTCAACAACTAGATCGAGGTAAAGAAGGTTAGAATGCTATATAATCCAATTAAAATGTTCATTATGACATTCTCATACTTAAGAGGTGCTAAAATTAGGAATGCTTGATTATAAATTGAAATGTGACTTTTATTCTTAAATATCATTATAGTGTTATAACTATACAAATGTTACATTGAAGTTCCTAGAACCCAACTTCGAGATTGTTATGGTATCCACCTTGATGAGACGATTCCCATGGATTTCAGTTCATATCAATCGGATCTTATTATGAATTTCTATGATTGTTTGAATTGAGGATAGTTGATGTTTGTTAAGCTCAAAATCAATCTTTAATCATTGTCACTAGGAAGAGTTAATCATGATTAAGGAGTTTAATGATGAGTAAAGAACTTAATAATGGATTAATGTAGGCTAACTATAATTAAATATTATTAATCTTGATTTGTATTAATTAGTCATAGTTAGTGATAATTAAGTAACACTATAAAAACCATGGTTTAAATAAGCAAAAATCATGGGTAAAAATCATGGGCATATAAACCATGGTATTAGGAAAACTATTGTATTCTCAAAAACATGGGACCATGATTTTCTCCTTTTTGGAGACTTATAAATACCCCCTGCCTCCTCATTCTCAACCCATCCATTTCATAACCAACTTCCTCCAAACTTTAGTAGAGAGTTCGAGAGGTGAGAGTGGTTGGGAAGAATGTAGAAGTTCTGCCGGCAAGTAGAGGAAGGATCATAGTATAAGCAGGGCATAACAAATTTTGAGAGAAAGGTTAGTAGATCTAAGACATCTTTCACATTTTTTTAGCATATAAGGGAAATCTATGCTGAATTTTCCTTAAGAAATGTGACCATTTAAGGGAAAACGTCTACTGAAATTTTCTTTACAAACACCACCTTTTAAGGGAAAACTCGACTAAATTTCTCTTAAGAAATATCACTTTTACAAGGGGTAACTCTGTTGAAATATTCATAAGAAACATTACATTTTAAAGAAGAGATCATATCTTTAGATAAGCCGACACATGCATGCATAAATATGAGTCAGCAGATTTCATACATTAATTTTTTTCTACCACATAGGAGACGAATCTATTTTGATTGGCGGATCGAGATACACTTGTTAATAGGAATAAACATCAAATTGAAGGTGAGTGGTCTCTCAAGCACTATTTTCAGTATTCAACGATGTTTGGTCATTAAATTTAATGTTAAAGCTTCTATATATATGTAGATTATATAGTTATACATGTTTTAATTGAGTGGAAATCGGATAAGTTTTAGCCATGCTACATGAAGCGTAGTGTATTCGGATCTTTTTTTGCAATAATATGATGTTTCGAGTTCTATGTATGCTAGAAAAATCTTAATTTTCATCTTTTTATCTAGTGAAGGCTACAATACAACTTGAGAATTTTTAGTATTCAGCTACTTTTTAATGATGCAATATAAGCTTCATAAGCAAGAAGTAAAGTTTTTATGTAGTGATATGATCCATATATCATACACTTTCGACGTATAGATATGCTTCAGAAAGAAATATTATATGAATGTTGAACAGCACAGTTGCTCTCAAACAAGTCGTGAACTAGCTATTAGATAGGATGATGTCATTATCTATGATCTTGAAATATATCATTAGATATGATGAAGTCATTAGATATGGAAAACATTAGGTATAAATAAGATGACTTCGGGTCTGCATTTGTGTATATATAAAGGTTCTGGGATGTATGCTGGGTGATTTTTAGCCTTTGGGTTGTCTACGTGTATGACTCGATTTGTTTCAGCGTTCATGGACTTAGTACATTCAGCTATAGTAGTGTTAATGCAATTATTATGACTAGTAACTGTAGAATTGCAATACTTTAACAACTAGAATTACATTATGTGCAGCTATTTCTTTTGAAAGTTGAATATTTTTACAACAATAATATTTCGAAAAAGTTTCAAGTTTTGTTAATTAAAGCATTTTTAGCAAATGTTTCTATATCTTATGCAAAGTTACTTTAGAAATAGCACTTATTTTTCTTACCAAAATGCTTAATATACATCTACTAGGTCTAAGCTCATATTGAGTTTAGACTCAACCCTCATTTACTTATTATTATTCACAGACATACCTGAGCAAAAATCATAGAAGGACTAAGGATTATACATAGTAGTTGGAGGTTGTGTCATCTTATATTGTATTTTGGATCTTTTAATGACTTTTTGTACTTCAAGATTAAGTTTTATAACTTAGAAGAAACATGGCTATGTAATGGGAAGATATATTACTCTTGTAAGCGGTAGTTTGCAAACATAACAATGGTATATGTTAAAGAGGTTTTCATTTTGGATTCCTTTATCATTGATGAAAAATACATATTGATGATAATTTCAAGGAATGTTTGACAAAGTAATTTATATTTACATTCACACTTTGTTATGAGTTAGAAGAAATGATTTGTTTTGTGTTATTTCTATCTCGACTAGCGGGACAGATCGTGATCTTCATAGTGGTAGTTATTGGGAGCAAGTTTAAACAGTACTTGAACTTGCTCAATCTTGATCGTTAGCTCAAAAATGAGTTTCTGGTGGTAGAGTCTAGCGTTTGTTTTCTACTTTCAAAGGATTTGATTTATAGTGGAGACTACCGGGATGGCTTAAATTCAAAATCATTTGTTAAACCTGATACAATGTAGATTCCTATAATAAGATGATAGCTTATGCAGCACCTCAAACATAGTACCACATCTAGTAATCACTAATCATGGTAGTGGCTTATAAGTAGTACGGGTTACTATTAGATGACCTGAGCTAAAGCATTTTGGGTTGTGGTTAAGTTCTCTAGTTGGATCAAAGTCCAACAAGTTGTCTAGGCCAGAATTCCCCAATAACAGACCGGGTCTAGGGCCAAGGATGTTACAGATGATATCAAAGCAGATTCCCCCTAATAGTAGAAAGGGCTACCCAAATATAAGTGGGGTGATTGTAGCACCCCAAACATAGTACTACATCTAGTAATCACTAAGTGTGGTAATAGCTTATAAGTAGTAGGGGCTACTACTAGATAACATGGACTTAAGCATTTTGGGTTGTGGTCAAGGGCTTTAGTTGGGTCCAAGCCCAACAAGTTGTCTAGACCAGTATTCTCTAATAATGGATGGGTCTAGGGCATGGGACTTCACACCTTCAACCAACAACAATGTGAGAGAGGTTACAAAATTGGATTCTACAATTTATCAATTTGACCAAGCAAGCTAAAGTTAAGGCATCTCAATAATTTCTACCTTGAATTAAATCATCTGGTCTCATATTCATCATGATTAAAGATGTTGAAATTAACTAAAATCTAATTGCATTTCCTCGTCCATCATTCTATTCCATATGTATTGTTCATTCAATTTATTAAAAACTCTCATATAAATACGCTGGAAATATTTCTCAAATTCATCCATTCATTTATACAAAACTAACCACGATGATTGTAGAAGAACAAACACTATTGTGCACTTGCGCACACAAACACAAGCTAGTATAGAATATATCTCTTTAAGAAAACATTGAAATGGATGATAAAATATAAAACTATAAATATTTCTAAATAAATACAATGTACGCAATCTAATGTAGTATATAAATAATGGGACCCCTTCAAATGAGGTTGGGGCTCAACATTTCCATGGTGAGCCATCAATGTGATCCATAGGATCTCGATCCATCGGGTGCTTCGAAAATAGTATCCAAAAAGGTATTTTCATAACCGCAATTCATTAAATTTGAATGTCATTTAATAACTTCTATTTACCATTTTAGGTTTATCCAGAGGTATTTTTCGTATATACTTTTATTAATTAATTTCCAATTTTGTTCTCAACAAATTGAGTTTAACCATATATTTGTAATCCAAAGAGATTTTGTAAAAATAATTTTCATCTTTGTAAATTTATTAATACTTTTTTACATTTTCAACCAATGACCTTTAGTAAAAATGGGTCTATTATTTTGTAAAGTTTGTTTAGGGTTCCTAAAATTCATGCTCTTTTTTGTAAGTATTTGTGTGTAATAAGTCATAGTTGCAATATTCATGTTCCCTTTGTAAAATTCATTCTCTTTGTAAAAAATGTATGGTTACCTGCAAAAAAACAGTAATTTATCAAATTGTGATTTTTTTTCTTTTTTTAGTTTACAACGCCTTTGTGAGACTTGACGTAGCATGATTGTAATATTCATGATGCTTCTGTAAAAATTATGTGAGGATTCGTAAAAATGCTCGATTTCTTTGTAAATTTCACACGGAGCTCTGTAAAATATGAAGTCAATTAGTATCGTAATCACATGGAGCTATGCAAAAGGATAACATTTAAAAAAGAGAAATTTGCAAAAAAAAGGTGAATCGACATGTAAATAAAAATGTCAATTATGTAAAAATATTTTACTGCAATGTAAAATAAAATTATATGTAAACTCAAACCTCCCACACTGTCCACTGCCTCCTCATGTCCAATTGCATCCACGCAGGGATCGTCGTTGTTGATGTCGTGCATACTCGTAGAGGGAATCGACATTCTAGGGCATGCCTTCTAGATCTATGCCTGGATCGTCACCCTCAACGGCATCATCACGCATCCCCTCTTGCCTCACCACCTTCGACTCCGTCGTCCTCATAGAGGGTATCAACGCAGTTGTGGATCCATGCATTGGATTGTCACAAACCTGCTCCATCCCTCATCCCATCGTTGGGAAAACGGGGGGAGGGATGGGGGGTAGCTGTCATCCTTCTCTTTGCACGCAATCGTTGAGAGAATGTGAGGGGGAGGGGTGCTGTCAGGAGAGAGTGGGGATTGATCTGCCTTCAATCATGCCTCCTCGCAGATCGTCACTATCAGGAGAGGGAAGTAGGGCTGCTAATCGAATCGACCAGTAATGAATGAACCTATGTTCGAGTTCGATTTGATAAGAAAATTCAATTTTAGTTTGATAAATGTTCGATAGGATATATGAGTTTAATATAATTTAGAAAATGAACGTTCAAGTTCGTTTCGATAATAATCGTAATGATTTAACTTAATTAAAATTTATTTATATGAACAAGTTCGAAGGAATTCGATAATAAGGTTCAATAAGCAGTAAAAATAAGAAATTATTAAAACTAAAGTGGTACAGAGCACAATAAATACCATGATTTCTTTAATCCTAATATTTATCAAGTGTATAAATATGAAGTTATACACACAAATACATAGACATATACATATATTGAACTCGAACTCTTATCGAATGAACATATGTTATGTTCATGTTTGGTTCATTAAGCTATCAAACTAAAATTTGAAGTTCGTGTTCGGTACATTTAGAAATGAATGAACATTTTTCAAACTTTTATCAGACGAACTCTAATCGTATACGAGCATGTTTAGCTCGATTAGTAATCCTAGAGGGAAGGGAAGGAGTCATGCTCCTCCCAGCCACACTGTCATTGGAGAGAGATGGGAAGAGAATAGAGAGAGATGATGAAATTAGGGTTATTAATTTGTCACATTCTATTTTAGAAAGTGACAAGATATACCAAAACAGATTTCGCATGATTAAATTAATGCATTTAGTACATCTTTTATTCCAGCCATGTGATTAAAATAGATGAATGAGATTGATGGCTCACCATGAGAGGTCGTGAGCCCCAATCTCATTTGAAGTTTCTTTAATAAATTATATGTATATATATTGCAAAAAATATATAAGCTTGATTAATATAAAGTTCATAAATTAATTATAGTCCAACTAAAAATAACAACTCATTTACATATTTAACTCATTACAAATATAATACTATTAGCATAAAAAGCCCATGAAATCCTTGTAACTAATTTTGACATTTTTTAAATTATTATTAATACAGGTTCAAAGTAGTGGTGTAATCGAATCGAACCAAACTTGAGCGAGCCTACCCAGGTTCGGCTTGGTTCGTGTAACATTTTTTTAAATTCAGGTTTGATTCGATTTGAAAAAATGAAAATGGTGTTTGTGTTCGATTCAGTTTGCTGATTCATGAAGGTTCAATCTGATTTGTTTAAGCTTTGGTTTAGAAAAAAATTAATAAATAAAATCCATTTGATATAATATGTTTTGCATTAATTAGTACTTTTTTAAAAGAACAAACCTTCAATAATACACATTATAAACCCGTGTTTCATTTTAATTTTATAGAAATGATCTTTTAACGAATCGAATCTTAATGAACCTACCGTTTCAAAGTTCGGTTCGTTTAAATAAACAAGTCCAAACCTTTATCAAGGTTCGAATCCTTTATTTTCAAATAAATCTGAATTGAACGCTTAACAAATCGAACATTAGCTAATATCAAACGCGAGATTTTCTGACACCCCTGGTTCAAAGGAAGCCCATTCCATGGATGACACATAACCAAACCCTCTATACACTTCATCCCAAACCCAACTGCCTAGGCTCACACACGTGATAAGTGCATGATGGAACATGCATGTGCCCATCCCCTCCTTCCTCACGAGCAAGAGGCGCCATGCCCGTGTTTCCCTCCAAGTCCAGTTGCCTTTCCACCTGCTACCATTGCACACGCTTCCTTCGCAATCATTATCGTTCCTGACCACCGCAACGACATCGACCTTCTTCCAGCCAAGTAACACTCACAACATTCATTTATAAAGTGAGAACTCATTAGGGTTATCCAAATTGGAGCCTGAACATTTAGATGACATTCAGTCCTTGGACTCTACCAGAGGTGAACCTCTCTCGTCAATCTATGATTTAGCTATGTTTGAGCTTGACCAAACATGGGATGATCTTGATGTTGATCTTACCCCATTTCCTCGGTGATTATGCACATGATAGAACCATTGTTTGAAGTAGTATGCACATTTGAGCATTCATTACATTGCAAGCTCAACACAAACTCACCGTGATATCCCATGCAAGTTGGGATATCTTCCCATTTCCTGCTCTTACAATGGAGGGGCTACCTTTATTGGGTACTTGTCCCAACTTGCATGGGACATCATGGCGAGTTTGTGTTGACTATCGTAAGTTGAATAAAACAGTAACGAAAGATCACCTCCCTTAGCCATTTGTTGATCAAATACTTGAGAGGCTTGTAGGGGGCGTTTGGTTGGGGGGTTACCCTCACTTTGGGTGGGAAACCCCCCAAACCCCATATTCCTAACCTACTAGTGGGGTCCACTATCTTTCCAACAAATATATATATATATATATATATATTATACCATCATATCATCTAAAAATCATAAAATACTCAAGTTCTACTCACTATTTCAAACTTCAATACAATCGCATTACAACAACTATCCACTTTTTCAAATTTCAATAAAATCATATCATAATAACTATCCACTTTTTCAAATTTCAATACAATCACATCACACAAACCCTCTCAACTCTAAACCCACCAACCAAACACCAAAACACAAAAATAGGTCATCCTCCTCCAGATAACCTACGAACCAAATGCACCCGTAGGGAAGGAGTATGTTTGTTTCCTTTGTGGATATTATGGCTACAACCAAGTTGCAATCACCCATGAAGACCAAAAAAATTACGTTCACCTACTCCTTTGGGATGTCTGGCTTTAAACACATGTCATTTAAGCTTTGCAATGCCCTTACTACATTTCAGCGTTCCATGTTAGAAACATTCTCCAACATGGTAGGTTACTTCATGGGATTTTCCGTGGATGACTTTTCAATTTTTGAAGACTCGTTTATTGAGACCCTTAGATTTTCAGATCGAGTTATTCAAAAATGCTCATAAGTCAACTTGATTCTTTTATGGGAGAAGTACCCCTTCATGGTCATAAAAAGGACAATTTGGGACACGTTCTGTCAAATAAAAGGATGGAGTTGGACACCTTCAAAGTTGAGACCATTACAGACAGTCCTCTCAAATTAACATTAATAATGTATATTCATTTTGGAGGCATGTCGAGTTTTTCCGATGTTTTATCTAGGACTCTCCTGCTTGCCAGACTCCTGATACGATTGATATAAAAGGACTGTAATTTCGAATTATCTGATGAACCCTTCGATCGTTCAATTTTTTGAAGAATGTCATTACTAAGCAAATGATACAACCTAAATGAGCTTATTGAGATAGGAAACCAAGTGTTTGACGACGGTGCAATTTACAAGGACAATGTCAAAAGATGGCAGGATACAAACATCCATCAAGAGAGCTTTGTACTTGGGCAGAAAGTGTAATTGTTCAATGTTCGGTTGAAACTATTTACAAGGAAGTTGTAAAGTAAGTAGACAAGACCATGTGTTGTTAGAAAGATGAACAATAATAGTAGCATATACATATCTAAATATCACTTGGTGTCGAATCATTCTAGGTGTATGGGCATGTGATGAAGCACTACGTCAAACTGATAGACCATCTAGTCCAAATGGAAAAGATCTACTTCATAATGACTCTTGATTATTTTGACACTTCATTGCATCATTCACAAAGTCCTTATAGTCTATCATCATCTCAAAAGATTCATTCTAACCAATGCTAACTCTGGTTTCTTTTCTTTTACATATTCTGGAAGTTCTCTCTTAATCCCCAACTTTGACTTCTTTCGCATACTTCAAATACTAAATTCTACATGTAGGGAGGTTCGATGTCTCAAGATTAAACATCTTCTATTCTTTCATATTCTTTTCCTCCACCACCTCATTTTTTTATTATTATGTTATATGTAGGGTGACTAATCCTACATATATGGGGTAACCGACTTTTTAATTGTTCTGATTTTTTTTTACTGATGAATTATGTATTCCTTTTTCTCGTTTGTTATGAGAAAAAACAAGCAAAGTATATGAGGTATCGTATATATTATATGGAATTTTTACCCTACAAACCATAGAATCATTATGAATTACCTTCTGGATCTTGTAAACATCATTATTATCCCCTCGACCCCACAAATTTGCTAACTCTTACCCCCACTAATCATGTAGTTAACTCCCATCCATTTGATTATTAAAACTAATTGGATTCCATTAACTTCTTTTACATAATACCCATTTTGTTTATCAAAATTACAATGAGTGCCCCCCTTCCCTTCTCCCCCCTCATCCTCCTCCTCGCCTCCCTTTTCCCACCCAGTACCATCTCCACCCACCTCCCGGCATCTGATCCACCTTCCCCGTGCCTCCTCGATCATGTGCCACCCCCTCCCCCAAAAGCTCCAACCCCCTCCACCGTGCCACCCCAAGCCTCTGCCATGCCTCCCCTACGATGCCTGAAGCTCCAAGCCTCTCCCCTACGTCGCCCCGAGCCTCTGTCACTCCTCCCTTGCACGGCCTGAAGCTCCATCCCCCTTCTCCGCACCACCCCGAGCCTCCACCACCCTCCCCTGTGCCGCATGAAGCTCCATCCCCCTCCTTGCAACGTCCCGAGCCTCCACCACCCCTCCCTCATGCCGCCCGAAGCTCCAACATGCTCCCTCGCGCCTCTTGGCCTCCACTCAGCCTCCCCCACACTGCCTCGAGCTCCAGCTCCTCCCTCGCACCTCTTGGACTCCGCCCCATCTCTCCCATACTACCTCGAGCTCCAGACCCCTCCCTCACACCTCCTAGCCTCCGCCCCATCTCTCTCATGTCGCCCGAAACTTCAGCACCCTCCCCCATGCCTCCATAGCATGTCTGGTAAGTCTAACTCAATACTAAGCTAAGTTATTGACTCGAGTAAAAGCGAAATTGACGACAATGTTTGTGGGTACGACGGAGCAAGTATACGGGTCGAGGGGATAAGAACTATGTTTATAAGGTCAAGAAGGTAATTTATAATGATTCTAGGGTTCATGGGTGTGTGTATATATATAGTGTGTGTAGTTTCTCATACTTTCACATATAAAAATCTTTAAAAAAACTTCTTTGAAAACTACGCATAAAATCCTTTTTTCAATTACAACTTTAGGACATCAACCGCAAAAATTGAAAGATCATTAAATTTTGTAAAAAAACATGCCAAACTCCATAAATATTTAAACAAATATGTATAAAATGAATATAACAAACACAAAGGTACAAAAGATCTATTGAACACTTGGTAACTTGATTTAGGAGTTAACTCTAACTTCAAATTCTATCACCCTTGTTGAAGAGGGTCTTATGAATTTAAATAGTTAAAATCCATGGGTATTAAGGTATGTTCATGTCGAATTTATAAGCTTAAAGAAATGACCAGTACTTCAGAAAGCACGATTGATGAAATTGGTTATGAAATAAAATTCCGCATATAGACTAGATGAGAGGTTAACATGAGACATGATTTAAGGATTATCAAGGATGGGACGAAGTCTTTACCACCTCGTGAAACATGTTTTTAATGCATAGGCACTATATGGGGAGCAGAGTTCCTTGTATTATCTTCAAAAATCCTATGTGCTATATGTGCATTTTAAACCTCATAAAAGTATGCGGATCATCACGTACCGACTTGGTAAGAGATAGGGAGCTAACCAAGGAAAGAAAAAGAAAGTTCTACCAAAAGTTCATATAGCTTCAGAAAAGGTCCAAAGAGTTCTACTAAAAAGAGTTTAGAAAATATCATTGGTGCAAAATGCTATGAATAGTTTGAGTGTCCACTTGGACTACCAAAAGAGAGCCACAATAATGATCCTTTCTATTCCACCAAATAAGGATTGTGCTAGCACGAAAAGGGATCTTTCACTTGAAAGAAAAAGCACAGGTGTGGAAAGGTTACAATGTCTTCCAAAAGGTTCACCCTATGTATTCCTAGAAAAATAAGTGTTAGACGATCTGAATACCTTGACGGAGAAGAAAGATCCATATTCAAAATTTTATATATATTGTAATGTATATCATACAAGAGTGATCTATTATCCAATGAGAGGAGAGAAAAATAAAGAATGCAATCATACTCATTGCATACTTGACCTGTCATGAATCCTTGAGTCTGACAACTAAAGATACAATGAACACGACCATGCTCATTCCATGTTGTCACCATATGAATCGCTACCACCTCTCGAATGAACTAGGTAGAAGCCCTCGCTTCGCTCTCATATGCCTCCACTGCTACCATCATCTTTATGTCTTTGAGTTGTAGGTGTCTCCACATCACCTCCAGCAGCGAATCTACTCACCTCCAGTTCGATCGCCCTCTCGCTCAATGGAGTCCTCGCAAAGGAGTCGCCAGCTACTCCCCATGGCAAACACCTACTCTCAGTCGTCGCCACCACTAGCAAGATGTACTCTCCATCATCATTTTTTCACAGTCATCATTTGTAGTGAGGTTTTGTCAAGTGAGATTCTGTCATTGTCCTCGCTTGAACTCTTCCCCCCTTGTGGAAAGGTCCTCGTCGTCATCTTCCTACGAGCCCCATCATCACCTCCACGACATCCCACCCCTCTCCTCCGCCTGGTAGGAATGGTCCCATGATGACCCGAAAATTCACCAAGACCCAGGTGAAGGTATAAAAATAAGGGTCGTTGCGACCCGAATCTCGGAGATCGGTCAATCAAGAAGATATATAAGACCATCAAATAAATCAAAAAGTCAATAGAATCGAATAGCGGTCTTCGCTATTTATTTAACCTGGTATAGCGACTAGGGTCGAACACAAGGAGCACGGATTGGTCAAGTGGCCTACGAAGTAGTCAGAAAATAAAAGAAAATAAAGAAACTATTTTTGGTGGATTTTATGGATTTTATAATTTTTTTTTGTATTTTTAATTATAAGGAAAATATAGATAAAGCTAAAAAGAGCAACTTCAACAATTTATTCAACACATCCAAACAACTCGGAAAAATATAATAAAAATATTTTTCGGTTTTGTGATTTTTTTAGTGTTTTTAATAATTTTCTAAGAATTTTCTAATTTTTAATGGATTTTATAAAAATAAAATAAAGCAAAAACAGGGAACTAGTGTGCAGCCAGATTTGAAAGGCTATTCAAAAATAGGTGAATAGCCTATAAAAATCTGGAAATAATTTTTATGAAAACTAGAAATAAAAACTAAGCTACAGGAAAAGAAAGTGTATTTTTTTTAATCATATAGAATTTTTAATAATTTTTATAAGGTTTTTAAGGTTTTATGTTTTTTGGGGTTTTATAAATCCAAATAAAGTGAAAATTAAACTGAAGCTAAAAGACACAAAAACAAACACTACCTAATTTTTTGTAATTTTTAGATGGTTTTTTATATTTTTAATTGATTTTTTAACTCAAACCGTAACAAAAACAAGGGTTTTTGAATTTTTAAAAATATAAAAACAAATCAAAAATGTTCCCAAAAATTAGTGAAATTTTTATACAGTGGTAGGGGCCACATGTCCAAATTTCACCAAATTTGGATTTGATTTGCTATTTTATTTGACCAATAGAAAGGACACAGCACACAGGGACCAAAGTGCAAGAAAAATAAGTTCTGGGGCCAAATAATAACACGTGTTAAAAGCTTGGGACCAAAATTGTAAAAAGTTCAGAAAAGCACGAGACACATACGTGATTCACATTCACAGGGACTAAATTGTCATTCCTATTTATAAAGATGTAAACAATAACAGCTCAAAACTATAGGACAAAATATGCAAATGTTCCTCAAGTCACGTGTCGATGCATGTGCTCCACATACATAGGGACTAAATCGCAAAACTAAAAACACTAGGGTCCAAAGTGCAAACTACCCAAAATAAAAACAACTACTCTAAGTATTTACAGCACTAAACTATAAATGCGAAAAGGAAAGGGGCCTAAGTGATATTACCCCATTATTATGATCCGACGACTGATGGGCGTTCTCTCCAGATCGAACGGCTGTGACACGTGGATGCCTCTTCGTGATGGACGGTGTGGATCAGATCCTCAGATGGATCGACGGTCGGGAGCCCCTCACGAATGGGTGGATGAGATCTGAACTGGGGCGAGAGGTGCGATCGGACGGCGATGGAGGATCCCGGAAGAATAAAACACCGACGACCTTTGTCCGGCTACTGTACGCGCTAGGGACCTTCTCCGGTGCTGCTGGAGAGGGGAAAAGGAAGCTGATGGTCGTCCGCAGCTACTGATGGTCTCCGATGAGGCCAAGGACGCACGAGGCGGCTCGGCGACGTGAAGGTCCTAGAGCTCCTATGCCCGAGTGGTTGGACCCCCGGACGAGGTCCTTCATCGATTAGTCCTGCACAGGAAGAAAGCTGGGTCGAGGGCAAAGTGCCTCGACCCGGTTATGGGCGAAGGAGGTGACCGTGTGGGGCGGAGCAGCACCCTCCGGGGAGGCGACGGTGGAGGAGGGCGATGAACCTGTTCCTAGGCGAACTAGGGTGAGCGAAGGGGTGAAGAAGATGGAGAGGAGTCTGGTGAAGGTGATGGAGTGGTCGGCAGGTGAATGGGTGGCTGGGTGAAGCTAGGTGGTCCGATGAACGGCGGAGCTCGGAAACCTAAAAATCAAAAATCAGAAGAAACTAGAAGAGATCTAACCTAATGGATGGTTGTAGTCGTCTAGGCTGGAGGTGCTGCACCTCATGGGGTCGTTGCCTCGATGGATTGACGGGTCCAGAGGCTCGGGCTCGCCTCGCGGCGGAGCACGGTGGTGGAAGTCGCCGGATCAGTGGTTCCCGACTGCTCGTCCCTCACTGCTACTCTCTCGCACACGGTTGTCACTCAGGTGAAGGAGAGGAGGCCATCGGAGGCGGGGGGAGGCCAAAGATGGAGTGAAATGGAAGCTCCAGGCGAAACTTTATACTGCAAGGGTCCGAGAAAGAAGGAGATCTGGCGCGCAATCCAAAGCTCGGACCCCTAAGAAAAGATTCGGGCGTGGATCATGGATGTGTTGTTGATAATCGGGGCCCGAGGTTTAAGTAAATGGGAGGCGGATCGCATCTGGAAAATTCGGAGAAATCGGGTCGAAGACACAGATCCGCGAAGATGTGGTCCAGGGGGGAGAGTTGATCGGGGGTCAACATCCCCCGTGGACCAATCAGAGAATTCCATTCCAAAATTATTTAGAAATTCAAAATAAAATAGAAAATGATTTTATTTGAAATAATTTTCAACATGAAAAATGTTTATTTATTTTCAAAGTATTTTTTATGTTTTTTATTTATTTTTTGAAAAATAAATTATGTATATATATATATTATATTATATTATATACAGGTATAGGTACTTATGTATTTTTATTTTTATTTTAAATTATTTTATTTATGTACAATTATCCTAATTTTATATTTTATTTATTTACACCATAAATTTTGGAATATAAAATAATTTTTATTTGATTTTTATTAATTATTTACAAGGGTAAAATAAATAGGTCATTTATTCATATATACAAGGTATATGTACACTGAGGAGAGAGAAATTATTTATTTTGCGGTCAGGCCCATATTGGGTCCTCCCCTGGGTTCAGGTCACTCAATATTTATTCTAAATATTTCCTTCTTTTTCTTTATTTCTTTATTCTTTTATTTTTGCACAAAATACATGCTAATTATTAGTATTTACACAATGCATACTATTTGATAAATTATTATATTTACAAACATATACATGGTGTTTTGCAAAGGTTTTTAGCTAAAATAAAAGAATAAAGAGTGATGAATGAGGATTCATCATCCCACACAACCCTCGTGATTATTCCCTACGTTGCTTGGTGAGGAGACGACAATGGTGTGGCCATGAAAGGATGAGGTGATAGGGATGTGGAGGAGAAAGAAGATCAATCATCGGATTTGTGCAAATTTGATGTGATTAAATTAAGTCAAGAAGAGGTAAATTGGCGGCAAGGGACACGATGTAAGATAGAGTAAATTTTCAAGAGTCATGAGGTAAATATGAAGTCAGGGGTTATCGTGTAATTGTAAAAGTTGATAGTATTCATGATGTAAACATCCTTAGTAAAAAAGATTGCAAAAAGATTGGTTTATCAACATAGAAAAAGAAATGCCTCGTAACAAGTTTGTTTTGTTGTTGTAGATTAAGCACAAACAAAAAAGAACATGCCAAAAATAAAGCGACAATATCACAACCCACTAACAATCATGTACAACTGTATAGAATAATGTGAGCTGTAGAGGGTATTTTGGGCATAGTATCAGAGCCCTAGATTTCTGACATAGGGATCCGTACCGCCTCCCCCCCCCCCTCCCTCGGTTGGAGCGTCGCCTCCCCGATCCCCCCTTGCGCCCTCGCCCTATCGCCCTTGACGCCGCCCTCGCCCCATCGCCCCGACCCCCCCCCCCCCCTCGCGTCATCTACCTCGCGCCCCGTCGCCCTGATCCCCCTTGCGCCCCTGCACCCCATCCCCGCGCCCTGCACCCCATCCCTGCACCTCGATCCCCATCGCCCCTGCACCCCATCCCCGCGCTCATGTGCCCCTGCACCCCATCCTTGCACCCCATCGCCCCTGCGCTCCATCTCCGTACCCCTGTTGCCCCATCGCCCCTGCGCCCTATCCCCGTACCCCTGTTGCCCCATCGCCCCGCGCTCCATCGCCCCCGCATCCCTGTCGCCCCATCCCCGTGCCCCTGCCGCCCACATCCCTGCGCCCTAGTCACCCTACCACTGCCTCTATCACGCCCAGACTTCGAACCCTCTGTTCATACTTCAGGTACGTCCAGGCACAATCCGCTCCATGCATAACGGGCACATCCCCACCTCCGACGTGCTCCAACCGTGTGCTCCCCGTGCGCTCCAGTCCTGCCGTACGCTCAAGTCATGTTCCAGCCCCCGACGTGCTCCAGTCCTACTCCGTGTGCTCCAATCCTGCCCCGTGTGCTACTGCCCCATGCCACCAGTTCTATTCACTTCAGTCCCGAAGCTGCCATCCTCTATTACTCTTGCTTCTCATGTGTAATATGTATTCCTGAATGATGTAAAAAAAGGAAAAGAAAAGGGAGACAGAAAAGGTCATAACAAAACAAGATAGGTGGCAACAGGGTGATAATAGTGCGAAAGGATCTTGTTGAAGGTTGACGACGGGCACAGCTATGGCATCCGAGGTCACTGCATCAGATATCGATTTTGGAGGCCATTCAAAATTGCCATCATTTGGATCAATTCCAAAATTAGATGCCACGAACTATTCGATGTGGTCTCAGATTTTTCTAATGATTGTTCGAGGCTATGATAAAGAACACATCCTTCTTGAAGCAGAGCCAACCTCCAAGGTTGGTAAATATGCTACATGGGTTAAAGATAACGGCATGGTAAGCTCATGGATAATGGTCAGCGTCATTGACAGGATCGCCCAAGAGTTGGTCTACTATGAAAGCGCGCACGACATGTGGAAATCCTTTTTGGCAACCTATGGTCAAGATAAAAATTCCACCAAAATGTATCAATCATTTCATGAGTTGATGCATACGCGTAAGAACGATCGATCATTATCAGAGTATTTCTCGACCCTCAAATCTCTGGTTGCCAGCTACAATGTATGTGCCCCTCTATGCACATGTCCTATGCAACGACAGCATCGACAAGATATGGCGACTATGGTCTTTCTGGGCGGATTGGACCAAACATTTGCAGTCACTCGGGATCAGATGGTCACAGCTTCTACTCTTCCTACTATGGAGGAAGCTATAATACATTGTGTCGAATACCAACTTCTCCGATTCTTTCTACATAGACCTTGAGCCAAATTAACAACGGCTCTCGTTGCTTCTGGCTGAGGATTCAAAGGTCAATACAGGGGTCGAGGCCACGATCGCCACTTGCAAGATCGAGGTCAACTGCCAATACAATGCTCCTTCTGTCACAAAATTAGGGCATAATGAGGCTATGTGCACATGTATATTCCTTTTGCACATTTAGATATGGAATATCAATATTCATACAAAGAAAATATATCCATATCCATATCTGCATTTAAAAAAAATAGAATGCAGAACATGTATCGTTGCAACAAAATGGGTATACAGTGTTGTTTCTTATAAATCACTTTCGCAAAGAATACTACCGTTACTTTATATAATAGCGGATGATATAGTGATGGTTGTAGTGTATATATCCATATTATCATAAAATGAAGATCATATCCATATATGTCTACGTATCTGCGAAAAAAATATGTGATCTTTAAGACCGTAGGAATTAATATGTAGTATTGAAATGGAAATAATAAGAAATTAGAAAATTTGATGTCGATCATATTACCAGCCGTATGCAAATCTATTTATCATAAAACTGTTAACATTGAGTTTCGAACCAAGCAATATTCCCTATATCATCACCACCATTGCGAGGAAACATGATTTTTTGACATAGAATTATTAAAAAAATTAAGGGCAAACTGGAAATTTTACACGGAAAATAATTGAGCGGTGAGTTTCGGATGGCAACCTGACATTTAATTAAGGAAGGGTAAAATCAGAATTTTAATGCCAAAAATTAATGGCGAACGTTGGTTGAAATTTATCTGCTGCAAAATTGCTACAGTAGCACCCCCACGCGCTATAATATATAGTAAGATATGGATATCTGTAAGTTATTGCAATTTTTACACAACCCCTGTAAATTTTGGCAATTACACCATGACCTATGATATCTTGATATTTATCCCAAGATCTCTGTAATCTTGCTTTGTCTTACTCCACAATCTTTGTTGTCAATTTAACTATTCATGAGTTACTCTTCATGAGTCTATCTAACTACACATTATTTAGGAATTCTAACAGTGCTTATTTCTTCCACCCTTCCACACCCCCATCCAATGTTAAACGTAGGGCTATCAGGAAAGCTCGAGCTCGATGAGCTCAACTTGGCTCGGCTCGTTAAGAGCTCGTGAGCTCGACTCGAAACCTTAACGAGCCCGAGCTCGAGTTGGATTTTATGTCTCGTTATCTTATCAAGTCGAGATCGAGTTGGACGTTGTTCAACTCCGAAATTCGACTCGATAACTCGTCTCCTCTCCTCTCAATCAAAAGTTGAAATTTTGAAAACCCATACATAAACACCCCCAGAGGCCAACGCTCCAGCCCCACCCCCAACTCCCAATCCCTCGAGTCCTGACTCACATCCAATGTGCAGCGGCGCCTAGTACAGTTCCTGACCCTAGAAATCATGGCAAAAGGCAGGTCGCCCTCCTCCTCCCCGCAGGCCGCATCCCCTGGCCGGTTGTCTCAGCTCCTCCCAGCCCAACCAGCCGGTGAACTGCGAACGCCCTCGGCCATCCTCTGAATCCTCTCCGCTCCTCCCAGCCCAGGCAACCAGCCCGACCCGACGAGCCCCTCGGCCCTCCTTCAGGCTTCAAGTTCGAGTCGTTCTCCCCCTACCTAACCCCTAAACTCGTCATAGTTCCGAGTCTTCGACTTCCCGTCAGTTTTAGTGTTCTTTGATTGTGCTTGTTTACCGAAAAGATGTTATGTTTGTTATTCATTGAGCAAGCTCTTTCGCTTCTGTTGTTGCAAATTGACTCTGCCGAAGGTTGACGGTGTTCTGCATTTTGAGTCAGAGTTCACGAAATTTTTGTTATGGAAGTTTAAGTTCTTGAAATGACGTAAATGATAACAGATATGGTTGAAGAAACTCAGTTGAATAGAGACGACTGCTAAAGAACTTAGGTTCTTGAAACTAATGAGCAGTGATCAATAGGAGGGTCCGAGAGATTATTGCACCAGATGTTCTGAATCTGCATAAGAGAACCTTTTCTTATGTTTATATCTCTCAAACTTATGTTTCTTGTTAATTATGCAGAAGAGATTATTGCACCAGATTTCTGCTAATGAGCAGTGATCATAGCTCGATAAGAGGCTCGTGAGTCAGCTCGAACTCGATAAGTTCGAGTTGGTGATCTAGGGATCGTCCCTTATCGAGCCCGAGTTTGAGCCTTAAATTTCTTATCGAGTTCGAGCCTGAGTTGAGGCCAACTTGGCTCGTTGAACTCGATAGACACCCCTAATTAAATGTTTGCCATCACTGCCTCAGACAAGAAGTTCGAGGACCATCGCCTCATCATCAAGCACAACTGATGTCCATGTTCAAGAACCTATAGGTGGCCGTCGTTCCCCTCTTGTAAGCAATCCCTTCATTCTTTTATTCATCCCTCCCTCAATCCTTCCCACACAAAGCTTCTTTGGTCGATCTCCACTTGTACTATTTTCCACCATGGGTGACGAGGACAACGTTGGACGGAGCTGCTCTGAGGAGGCTACATCCAGTGACAATACCACCAACGTCAATTGCACAAGTGGGTCAGATTTCTTGGTAGAGGCTACCGAGGGCAAGGATGCAATCACAGGGAGGTGCAGCATACTGATGGGGCAATAGAACCTCAAAATGGCAACAGCAAGGCAGTTAGTCGTCTTCCCGACAATGCAGGTGAGAGCAGTGGAGTCAACACCAGGAACAGTTATTCACTGATGAGAGAGGAGTCGACCTCATACGGCCAACAAGGACTGGAGATCAAGGGCCATAGCAATGGGGATGCCTCAGAAGGGAAGTAGTGATGGGGAGGAGGGAGGGGCGAAAGGAGGAGGCAACAGCACCCCGATGCCTACCTAGTGGTGATGAAGGTGGAAGGTAATGGATTTAAAATTGAGGGAGGTTACCATGCTAGTTGAAATTTGATATGTTCTAAAGGTAAAATAAGAAACTTTTTAACAAATTGTACCAATGGTTTAGTAAGATTACAAGGGTTGTGGAGTAAACATGAAGATTTGTGTTATCAGAAAAATTGTAGGAGTCTTGGTTAGAAATCCTTATAATCACTGCCAATCTTTGCAAGTATAAATTTAAAAAAAAAACATCAATATTCAATGGTGTTTCTGAAACTACTTAAAATTTGCATCGCCAATTGACAGACGTCTCAAGGGCATCACATCACACACGCTGGGTATTTAGAACAAGTGAACACTTAACAAGATGACAAACATACTTAGCTAACATCCAAAACCAAAGGAATACTAAACAAGCAAAACTACTCTGATCTACATCAACATGTCCACCGTCAGAAATATCCATTCCAAAAACAGACTGGTCCTCGAAGGTGCATGATATCCAAGCCGTCCCAGGTTCGTTAGCGTTCCTGATAATTGGTGTCTGCTTCACCACTTCCCCCGGAACCCATCTCCCCTTGCTACTTCCAGGCTGTTGGTTATGCCATTAAGATTGTGTTGTTACCTTTCAAGATCCGATGGGTCCATCGATGTTCTAGGGGTTGGGATGGGTGAGGATCGACATAACGGGCAGGTAACATTGGTGGCAAGCCAGTTATCAATGCAATCAACATGAAAGGTGTGACCACAAAGCGGGATCCTTTTGAGACGATCCTCTGGTTTGTAATCTCCTAAGCAAACGGAGCATCTGCAGACAATAAATTCTGCTTTCAGAAGAAAAGAAAATGACGAGAATTTAAATATCACCAGCTTTAAATATTACACATGCAGAATCGCCAATGATGGATGATTGATAACAAATCCTGAATGATCTGAATGTAATTTTTAAAATGCATTTTCGTGTTAATTCCGAGCAAACCGGATAAATACAAACTATCGGAGAAGAAATCTCTATTTAATATTGACAGCTAAAATCCAAAAAGCAAGATCCAAATATTCCAATGTTGAATCTGAAAAACAAGATCCAAATCCTCCAAGTGTTGAATAGGGGGTACTAATTTATTGCCCTTCAAAATTTTAATTTCAAAAGTGCCAGTCTCTTCAGAAGGAACATTAGCTGTCAAGCAATTGTAAAATAAGCTGTGGATGATTAAAATTGTAAATCCTCTCTATCCACTCTATACTTCTCAGCAAATTTATACTAACCTCTCACACCAAATCCATGCGTAGCACTACTAAATATAAAGTATCAATGTACCGCATCAGATCATATACATTTATAAACCCAACTACTATCCAAACACCAAAAAATCACAGCATAAGTTATCCATGTAACTAACAATCTGGAGATGACTTCCTATCCACCCTATCCTACTAACCAAATGGGCTTGGAGACTCCATTGAGAAAGGAACTCTATTTACTAAAGTATTCTGACCAGAGGATGGAGGAGTTGGTGTTGATGTTGGGGGCTATTGAGAATGTGGTTGGCCCCTTTGAAGGCAGGGACTGTTGGTGATGATGGAATGAGAGTTTTTCGGTAGGGAAGGCGTACAAAGTGTTGAAGGATCCTCGGATTATGACCCGGGTGACTGTGATACGGACTGCAAAAGAATTTGGAACTGGAAAATTCCAGCTCATGTGAAAGTCTTCCTGTGGCTATGCGGAAGAGATAGATTGCTTACCGAGGTCAGGTTTGCGCGGTTCGTCAGGAATGCCAGCCCTTCGTGCTCGAGAAGTCACGAGGTGGAGGACGTGAATCATTTATTTTTAAACTGTAAAAGCTCTACTGATGTGTGGTCCACCCTGGGGAATCATGAGATTCTATGTAGCGTCATGGTGGGTTTTTGGGAATCCGTAGGCAAAGGATGGAGAGACGCGGTGAGAGAGCATAATGGGTGCTTGGCACTGTTATGGGTGATTTGGTTGGCCAGAAATTGTGTTGTGTTCCGCAGGGAGGGAGTGTGTGCTGACAATATTGTGGCGCATGCTAAGGCGCTCGCCGAAGGGTGGATGATGTAACTCTAGTTTTTTTTTTAATTTTTGATTGTCACAGGCTTGTAATGTTTCTTTAAAAAGGTGATTAATGGTGAAGATTTTGGGAATGGACCTATAAAGATGGAGGCCTTTTTTTCTTTCAAAAAAATGTACTAAAGTATTCTCTAACGTAAGGGTTTTGAGCATTTTATGCTCTCCTGAATTTCATCTTGATTCTGCTCTGAAAGTAACCCAGAAGCTTCCAACTGCCAGCATTTCTTTGCTCCAAGTGTCTAGAAATTCTTCAAAAGCATTTTTAATTCCTTGTAAACTAAGAAAGGCTCTTTTTTGGGTTTTTTTGTATTTAGGTACCCGAGTTGAGTATTCCTCCTGGTCAAAACAGAAATACTTCCGAAGGATGTCCAGAACAGGGGATTGTATAAGAGGACATTCTATCCTAGTTGAAAGTAGTGCCATATATTGGAGTAAGAACTTCACCAGCAAAAGTTGGAAGGAAAATTGTGGATAAAAACTCTTGATGGAGGTTTTGCAGATATGTGACTTTGCTGCTAAAGATCGTTGTATTCATCTGTAATTTGAAATGTTTAAATAGCACTATTCAACCTCTTCTTGTCCTTCTACAATTTGACACCACAACAGGACTAAACATTTTCCTGCGTAACATCTGGCTTAGTAACAGCATAGCAGACCACTGCAACTTCGGGCATTGTCAGCTTCTCTATCATGAAGCCTCCATGTTTTTAGGGTACAAAGTACTTGTACCAGGGCAATCGAATAGAGATATTCCTGACATCCCTCGACTACAAGCTGTGGATGTGTCTCCCAGTCATTCGTAAGGCCAATTGTAGAGGTTTATGTTATGTCATGATGTACTGTTACGTATTTCCTATTTATATCATGTACGTCTATGTAATTTACCCAAGGGTTTTCTCTCTATATAAGAGACCCGAGGGCTCTATGGAATAACACAGAAGAGTATCATCTACTCTAACATGGTATCAGAGCCAAAACCCTAATCTAGGGTTTTTGGTTTCCACCACCTCCCCCCTCTCTCGGCGCCGCCTCCCCACCCGAGGCCCCCAGCCGCCGCCGCCTCTCCTCCGCGGCATCCCCCTTCAGCCGCCGGGCCCTCCCGCCGCCCCTCTCCAGTCGTCGGGTCCCCTACCGCCGCTCCTCTCCAGCCCCTTGCCGCCGGGACCCCCCCCCCTTGCCGTCGGGGCCCACCCCTTGCCGCCGGGGCCCACCCCCTGCCCCTCCCTCGCCGTCGGGCCCCATCCACCGCTGATGGATTCAAGTGCATAAGTCTACATATGCACTTGGATCCTAACCTGTCTTTGTAGACACCGGTTCTGTTGTCTCTCATCCCTTGGTCTTCCTCTCCGGCGATATGTCAGACCAAAAGATTGATATGCCCGCCATAGGTGCCTTCAAGGGTTCGGCACCAATAGTCAAAATGGACAGGACGAACTACGAACTCTGGGCTATGCAGTTCCTGAGTCTTATGAAGTCGTGTGGTAAGAAACATATTCTTACCGAAGAGGAGCCGGCAGAGAAGACGGGAATTTATGCCTCATGGGAGGCTGACGATGCGTATGCCAAAGTTTGGTTGTCAGGAACGCTCACGATGGAGATAGCCAACGACGTCCTCATCAACCCACCACCAAGGCGATGTGGGATATTCTGGCCACTACATACTCTCAGGTGCGGAACGAGATGAAGATGATGCAGTTGCAGCATGATATTTTTACCATGAAGCAAAATGGGAGGCTTCTTCATTCTCTGTACACGTCTCTTCGTGGAATGTTCGAGAAGTTATATAGCACCATCCCGCTCACAGCCACTCCAGAACAGCAGAAGATGTTCCGCAACGCCACTATGGTAGGCGTATTACTTACTGCCCTTGACCCAGAGTACGAGGGAGGCAGCACGCTCTCAGATCCTTGCTGATGCCACTATTCCACCGATGGAAGAAGTCTACAAGAGGCTCAGTCGTGTCCCAGTTCCATCAAATACAGCGACTCCACCTCCCTCGGCAATGGCAGTCTCCAGAGGACGAGGTAGTTCGTCTTCATTTCGTGGCAGAGGAAGTGGTGGACATGGCCGAGGAGGTCGTGTGCGTTCTACGTGCTCATTCTGTCGTCATACTGGTCATTCTGAGGATACATGCTATTCCAAGCATGGCTTCCCTCCTTCTGCACGTGTCGCTGATCATGTTCAGTGTCCACCAGCATCTTCTCCAGATCACAGGTTCGAGGAGCTAGTGGCACGGCTTCGTGATATTATGCCACAGTCATCTTCAGAGGGTGCTGACACTTCCGACGTTGCGGCTTTAGCGTCAGCTAGTACATCTGCTACTGCCAGTACCTCAGGTAGTACTTCAGTCTCCTATCATAAACATGATCTCTCAGGTTGGATTGTTGATTCTGGAGCCACCCATCATCTCTGTCGCGATAGAGATAACTTGCAGTCCTATAGAGCTGTTCAGCCTGGTCGCTCAGTACTCATAGCTGATGGCACTCATTCCCCTATTGTCGGTCAGGGGGAGACGGTTTTGTTGCCCTCCATGCACTTACAGAATGTTCTACATGCATCAGAGTTCTCTATGAATTTATTGTCAATTAGTCAGATTACAAAAGATTTGCACTGTCGTGCTATATTTGATCCATCTTCTGTCATTTTTCAGGACATACTAACGGGCAGGGTGATTGGTTGTGGCTCTGAGCACAATGGCCTCTATCGTCTCGTACGGAACTCCTACGCTGGCGTATCACTACACTCTCAGGGTTCCGTCTCTCCATATACATGGCATCTTCGCTTTGGTGACCTGCCGCTACAGAAAATGCGTCACCTCCTGCCTCAGATCTCTCCGAATTCGTCATTTCGTTGTGAAGCGTGTCAGTTAGGGAAGCACCATCGGTCTAGCTTCCCCAGTCGTCAGGGTCGGAGCAGTCGCTCCCCATTTGAGTTATTTCATATAGATATTTGGGGTCCCAGTCGTGTCCCAGATCATCAGGGGCACAGGTTCTATCTAGTTGTGGTTGATGATTTCTCTCGAGTACCTTGGACTTTTCTTCTTAAAAATAAATCAGAAGCAGGAAGTGTTATTCAAAACCTTATCAATGAAGTGCAAAATGTTTTTTCAACTACTGTTAAGTATGTGCGTACTGACAATGTGTTGGACTTCTGTACTCGTTCTCTTGCTCAATTTCTTTCCTCTAAGGGAATTATCCACCAAATTACATGTGCATACACATCTCAACAAAATGGTGTTGCAAAACGGAAACATCGACACTTTCTTGACATTGCTCGCACATTACTTATTCAGAGTTGTGCCCCCTTAGCCTTTTGGGGGGATGCTATACTTACAGCATGCTATATGGTCAATCGCATGCCTTCTACTGTTCTTGGGGAAAAGGCTCCTATCTCTGTTCTCTTTCCTGACAAGGACTTGTTTTCACTTACACCTCGTGTCTTTGGCACAGTTGCTTTTGTTCACCGGTTATCTCCAAGACTTGATAAGCTCTCTCCTAGAGCTATCAAGTGTGTTTTTGTGGGCTACTCGAGGACACAGAAAGGATATCGTTGCTATTACCCCATTCATGACAAGTACTATGTGAGTGTTGATGTTACATTTTTCGAACCAGTTATGTACTTCTCCCCTGCAAGTGACAGATTGGTCTCCTCCACACCCACGGATACTAATATCTATGTGCCTCCACCTCCAAGCCTGGGTCAATCCGATTCCACTACACCACCACCACCACCTCCTCCAATTGTACCATTCCCTAAGTTCTACACAAGGCGATCAGGCCCTGCTCAAGCTACATGCCAACCATCCAGCACGCCTCAGGTATGTTCTGATGTTATCACTAATGATGGGTTAGATAATGCACCGGTGCAGGATCCTTTGCTACAGGAGGAGGATCCGCCAGTCACCACAGTGATAGATGATCTTGATCAGCCTATTGCTCAAAGGAAGCAGAAAAGACAATGTGCATCATATCCTCTTGCGTCTCAAGTCTCATTTCATCGTCTCAATGGTGATTTCCAGAGATTTGCAACAGTTGTATCGTCGGTTGAGATTCCACGGACCTATCAAGAAGCCATGAAGATTGATTGTTGGCGTCTAGCTATGGAAGAGGAGATGCGTGCCTTACAGTCTCGCATGACTTGGTCTCTAGTTCCCATTCCTCCAGGTGCCTCTGTGGTGAGTAGCAAGTGGGTGTTTACGGTGAAATATCATGCAGATGGGCGTCTCGACAGATACAAGGCCAGACTTGTTGCACGTGGATTTACCCAAACGTATGGGGTAGATTATTTGGATACATTTTCACCAGTGGCAAGACACTCCACTCTTCGCATCCTCCTATCTGTTGCGGTGGTACGTGACTGGACCATTTTTCAGCTTGATGTCAAGAATGCATTCTTGTATGGTGATCTACAGGAGAAAGTCTACATGCAGCAGCCACCGGGGTTTGCTGCTGAGGGGGAGACTCAGATGGTGTACAGACTTCATAAGGCTATCTATGGCCTTAAACAGAGTCCACGGGCATGGTTCCAGAAGCTTTCCCATCTGATTGAACGACAGGGGTTCAAGAGATCAAATGCGGACCATTCACTGTTCATCCAGAAGACTCCTAGAGGTACGGTTGTTGTCATGATATATGTTGATGACATTCTGGTTACAGGAGATGATGCTCAGGGAATTGAGATAACCAAATCTTTGTTGGGAAGTCAGTTTATTACGAAGGATCTAGGCACAATACGATATTTTCTGCGGATAGAGTTTGCGAGAAATGCACAAGGAATGGTAATGACTCAAAGAAAATATGTCACAGACTTGCTAGTTGAAACAGGAATGACTGGATGCAGACCGTCGAGCACGCCTATGGACCCAAGCATGAAGTTGTACGACAATGATACCGAAGAGGTGGACAAAAGAAGATACAGAGAGATGGTGGGTAAGCTCATATACATTACCATAACTCGACCGGATATTGCCTTTGCAGTAAACCGGGTGAGTCAATTTATGGAGCAGCCTAGGCAAGTTCATATGGATGCCTTGTATATGATATTGATATATCTGAAGTCTTCCCCAGGCATAGGGTTGCTATTTAGAAAAGATACAGATCTGTCTATTTCAGCTTGTGCAGATGCAGACTATGCAGGATGTCCAAAGGATCTTAAATGTACTTCTGGATTTGCTATCTTCATAGGAAGCTCTTTGGTTTCTTGGAAAAGCAAGAAACATACGGTTGTGGCGAGATCCAGTGCTGAATCCGAATACAGAGCCATGGCACAAGCAAGCGCAGAGATGATGTGGGTTAGAGCAGTCTTAGAAGATTTGAATGTAAATGTCTCCTTGCCAATGAATCTTCAATGTGACAATCAGGCAGCATTGTTTATTGCCAATAATCCAGCTTTTCATGAAAGAACAAAGCACATCGAGGTAGATTGTCACTATACTAGAGACATGATCCAGAAGGGCTTCGTTTCCACTTCTCATGTCAGTTCAGAGGACCAGACTGTTGATATATTTACCAAACCATTGCTCAGAGGACCTTTCCAGAGATGTTCTTCCCAGCTGAGCATGATTGATATCTATGCTCCATCTTGAGGGGGAGTGTAGAGGTTTATGTTATGTCACGATGTACTATTACGTATTTCCTATTTATATCATGTACGTCTATGTAATTTACCCAAGGGTTTTCTCTCTATATAAGAGACCCGAGGGCTCTATGGAATAACACAGAAGAGTATCATCTACTCTAACACCAACACTTCCAGAATATCTGAAAGAACTCGCTGACCCACGGATGGAGCATGAAAAGAATATGCTCGCTATCTCCTAAGGAGTACAACAGTGTATCTCCGTGCAAGAGGGTACATGACATACGGAGAATGCTTCGGATGACATTAAAAAAAAGATAGGAAGTTTGAAATGACTATGTTGACTTATGAATATGAAAATTTTAAAATGTTGGAAGGAGAAATTATCAAGGATAGATACGCTAAATTCACTACCAGCAGCGTCCAATCACAAGACTTCACAAAAATGACATAAGGGAGCTATTGAATGGGAAGATCAGAGCAAGAGAGCAATAGAAGAAGCCAGCAACAAGAAAGAGAGAAATAGGGATAACCTTCTCAGGAACCTAGTGGGCGTACAAGATCAAGCAACCTAAAAATAAAAACCTTACCTTCAGACCTGGGCCAGACATGGGTGGTTGCACTGAGGGGAATCTGTGGGGTGGTGCAGGACCTTCGCTCTTTCTTTAGACCAGTTCTTGGTGATGGGAGGGGCTTCAGATTTTGGACGGATGACTGGAGTAAGGGTGGGACGATCGGGGCAAGGTACATGTGGTTGATGGCCCTGGCCAGGGACTCCGGGTGCTCAGTGGCTGACATCTGGGATGGACGGTCCTTCCTTACTTTTCGAACAGATCTTGCTGAGCAGAGGTTAAGCAAGTTGCTGGAGATGATACAAGAGTTGGAAAGCGTGCATGGACCTACTGACGGGCAGGATCGTTGATGTTGGCATGATGGGGTCTTTTCTGTGAGCAAGGCTTATCGGGCGTTGAAGGATTCAATTGTTTATGACCCGTGTGGAAGCCTGATGGACTGCAAAAGGATTTGTAGGTGGAAGATCCCTACGAGGGTGAAGATTTTCCTATGGTTTTTTCGGAAGGGGAGGTTGCTGATGGGAGAGAGATTTGCGCAGTTAGTTGAGACGGCAAGTTCACTATGTCAAAGGTGTTCCGAAAATGTGGAGAGCGTTGAGCACCTTTTCTTTGTGTGTGGTTCGTCTCTGGCAGTTTGGGAGCTCTTTGAGGGAGCAGTGGTTTACACTCATGGAGTCTCGGGGTTCTGGGAGTCCATTGGGGTGGATTGGCACGGCTCGGAGAGGGATCGTATTGCTTGCGTGGTGATGATCTGGGCTATCTGGCTTGATAGAAATGGGTTTATTTTCCGTCGAGAGCGTTTTTATGCCGAGAATGTTGTGGCTCATGCTAAGTCTCTTACCGAAATATGGAGTATGTAACATAACATTTGCAATTTTGGCCTGGAGTTTGTGACATAATAATTGTACATTTTTGGTGAATTAATGGTGAAGTTTTTGGGCACCCATCTATACGATGGAGACCCTTTTTGCTTTGAAAAAATTTAGAGACTGATGATAATGATTCCAACGATGACAATGACTATAAGGGCATTACTCTTTTAACAAACCACTTTTACTCTTAAAAAACCACTTCATTCCCTCGAAGAAAGCCACAAAAACAAGGACGAGAAGGAAGAACCAACAGTCAATTAAGAGTACAAAAAGAAATTTATATTCACAAAGACAATTCCATGCTTAAAAAAGAGAGAAAAATAAGATAGAAAATGACCAAGAAGTTTTGTTTTAGGGAACGTCCCAAGAAGTTGACCAAGAACTTCAAAAAGTAGGCGTTTAACACACCATGGGACGACTTTGATTCTAGCAGTTGCGATTTGGTTTCACCTCATGAAGAAGTTGTTTGTCTTGGTCTTATGACCATAGAAAGTAAGGTAAGAGATTCTTCTCACTTTGAATATTAGAAGCTTTTGATGAACTATTCCCATCACATAAGAAACTAAAATCTTAGAATTATGTTTGAAACTTAATTTTGAAATTTTTTTTATCAAAAGGAAACGCTAAACAAGGAAGCTTTCGGATTACAAAGAAAAGGTTAACTTTCAAGAAAAATATATTGATTTATCAAAAATAAACTCTAAAAAAATTGGTTATTATTTTGGTGAAATTCATTAGTGGAAAGAAAAACCTAGATAAATTACTTGCATCTGAACATTTGTTGGTACCCGACTGGCTAATGAGGTGCAGGTGGATTGGATTGTATGACATAGAACTGTGTAAACACAATAAATTAAAAACAACCATAGAGTATGCAGCACTTCAATCACATGATGTGCAATCAAACACAAGTGCCCATGTATTTAACGTGGAAATCCTCCCATGTAAAAATCACGACCAGAGGTCTTCTACTAAGTGGAATTGCTTACATAGACAAACCAATCGTATTACAACCTAAGTTCATGACACGGTCAACTCAACCATATAATAAACAAACCTAACCTAAATATCAAAGACAAATATGTAGTGATTATGCGGTAAAACTATCTTACAGACCAAGGAGCATGCTCGTAAGATGATCGCAGAAAACAAAGCTGCTGGACTGGAGCACAGAACTAAAGGCAACTCTTGGAATTTTCTCTCACAAAATATACAGTGAATGTTATAAAATATGAAGCGGAAGCAAAAACATGGAACAAGAATAAAACATATGAACACGGGATTTAACGTGGAACCCTACTCCGTGAGGAGCGGGATGAAACCACGGGAGAAGCCCTCCAATAGGGCGTGTTTGTCTATTGACTTTCTCATCTGTTACAGGAGGCCTGGGGCTCCTTATATAGCTTCCACAGGACCTCCAAGTCCCACCACTAGGCGGTATGGGACTAAACTCAGTGGTGGGGTGAATGGACCCTGGAGGGATCCATTTACCCATCTATTACATAAGTGACGCATGCTCCAAATACTCTAACACTCCCCCTCAAGCTGGAGCATGCAATGCTCAGTTTGGACAAACAGGAAGAAACTCAACTCACTATACATGACACTACAGACAATATCAACCCAACGCGCACAGCTGCTGCAGTCGAGGACGTTGCTTCTCATGGCGTGCACGTGAGGAGGACGAACGGGGCTGGAGTGTCTATCTGGCTCAGAGAATGGTACTCTACTGTGGAGTCCCTATGATACCACATGAAAACCCTTGCCCTTAATGGCATAGGGAATAGTCCTCTGCTATGGAGTCCCTATGGCTCACATGAAAGCTCTGGCCGACCAACAAGAATGACAAATGATTGGCATGCGTCATCGTCGAGTCTGAATCTGAAATTTGTAGAGTCTGAATATCTGACCGGTCTGCAAAATCTGATATCTGAATTTTAGAACAAGACCTGTGACTCTACATATACTCCCCCTTTCTCCCATACTGGTCTGAATGACATTGTTGACCACGTTGGGAGAAGATAAGATGATACATAAATATGGGGAAAAGATGAATAGTCTAAAAAAAATTTCCTTGCGGCTTTTCTTCATTTTTTTTGTAATAAGCCGTCCATTTTTTTAATAAGCCGTCCCAACAAAAAAAAATTCGGCTTTTGCAACATTTTTCTCAAATATTTTCCGTACGGCTTTTCTTTGTGCGTGCCTCTTCATTTTTTTTTTGAAAACCTCCTTTTTTTTTACTTGCGTACGACCTTCTTCTTTTTTGTACGCTTCGTCCCCTTTTTTTTCCTTTTCTTTTTTTTCTTTTTTTCTTTTTTTTTAAGAAAAACAATAGCCCATTTGGGCTTTACAAAATACATCTCTCTCTTTCTTTTTTTTCTCATATTTTTTTTTGATTGACGGACCGTAAATATGACATCCTGCCCCCTTTTTCTTCACTGTTGTAGCCCGTCAGCCCCTTTTCTTCTAAAAAAAAATACCTCCGCTTTCTAGGTAGCGGCTGGGCACAGTAGGCCCAAATAAAACTTTTTTTTTAAACCAGAGCCTCCCCCTTTTAAGAAAGAACCGTAGCCTTTAGGGTTCCACGATGGGAACCCTCTCTGAAAGGATTTGACACCGCCGCCTGGGATGATTCGAGCTCGTCGCCTGGAGGCACGAGCGCCGCGCCGCGCGCAGTCCGCTACATCGAGCCCCTTCTGGATGCGCGTGGGGAGGGCGAAGCTTGGAACTGGGGGTGCACGCGCGCTGGGACCATGGAGCGTCGCCTACGTTGTGGGTGATGAGGGCGTCGCCGCGGGTTGGAATCAAGGAGCGCATCGCCTTCTTGCATCGGGAGCACGCGCTTCTGGCGTAGATGGACGAGGGGGGCCGCGCGGAACGCCTGGAACGCCGCCTGGGAGAGGCGGCTTCGATGGAGGGCTATTGAGACCTTGGGGCGGCGTGCAAGGGCTATTGCGACCTGGGGCTTTGCTTCTTGTGGCCTGGACTCGCGCGAGTACGCATGCTGCCTGGGATTTGTGTGCAGGATCTGAAGGAGGCGAAGAAGCGGCTGAACGCGAGGGGAGACGAAAGCCTGGGGGCTCAAGCATGCCGCCTTGGGGCTCTAGCGCCGCACGGGGTTGCGGCTGGGGTGCTCCATGCTGGAGGGTTCTGCGATGGCCATGGATGTTGCGTTGTCTGTGCGAGATGGAATCGGCCTGGAAGTCACACGAGGGCTGAGCACCTTGCGTCGATCTGGAATAAGGAGCCAACCCAATCGCCCCATGAATTTCAATGATGGCCGGGATTAGGGTTTCATAACGGAAAACCCCAGTTTTCTCAACAAAATAAATAAAATATGATTCCTCAGTTCTCGACACAAATAAAGAACATGAACAGATCTTCAAAAAAAAACTCTCCAAACTCGAATCTCGAACAAAAAAACTTTCAAGAACAAACCCTCGAGAATCAAACCCGCTCTGATACCATGTTATAAAATATGAAGCGGAAGCAAAAACATGGAACAAGAATAAAACATATGAACACGGGATTTAACGTGGAACCCTACTCCGTGAGGAGCGGGATGAAACCACGGGAGAAGCCCTCCAATAGGGCGTGTTTGTCTATTGACTTTCTCATCTGTTACAGGAGGCCTGGGGCTCCTTATATAGCTTCCACAGGACCTCCAAGTCCCACCACTAGGCGGTATGGGACTAAACTCAGTGGTGGGGTGAATGGACCCTGGAGGGATCCATTTACCCACCTATTACATAAGTGACGCATGCTCCAAATACTCTAACAGTGAAGAATAGAGAGAATGAGAGATGATTCCCGTTGTTGTGTATTGTAGAATGAGGTATGGGATCCTATTTAGGGGTCTAGAATCCCATAGTTGTTGGCTTTGAAAAAGTAGCCGTTGCGAAAAATCGGGAATAAAATCTCCTTCAAAATCTTCTGAAAATGCCATATGATCAATCAGGCTGATATGATCGATCAGGTAGAAGGATTGACTGATCATAATTCAAAAAGTATTCGAGAACAATATGATCGATCATTTAGTGACTGTTAAGAATGTTGGATGAACTTTGGTTGATCATAGCAAGAAAGTCATTGATCAGATGGCCAATCAAGCAAAGAAACGGGTCGATCATAGGTTGGTCGATCAAGGCAAAGTGGTTTATCGATCAGCTTGACTTTTTTACATGAAAGTCAAAGTCAAAGAGTTGAAATGCAAGATGCGTGATGTTTGGGGTCTTCTATAATCTAAGACAATACGATATACATGACTCAATAAAAGAAAAGAATTCATCGCCTTTTTGAGCTTGAGATCCTTTCTTGAGCTAGAGTTCCTTAGCTTTGAACTCCTTTGAGCTCTTATCTTTTTCTTCCCTTAACATTGAGCTCCTCACTCGTGAGCTTCTTTTTGGTCCTTAAGTTTGAGTTTATTCTTGACCTAGCTTCAAGCTAACTGCGCAAGTTTTGCTATAATTAACACATGTATGCTCATGAATGAACTAACATAAACATCTACTAGCAAAATAGGTTTAGATATAATCGAGTGTCTTCTAAATACATTATTAACCAAATAGGAGAACGGAAATATAACTAGAGCATATTCAAGAGATGGGCAAAATTTATTCTACAATGTTTGTTACCAATTCCCATGACATAAATTTCACTTAATGGATGTATATTGTATCAAAGAAAGAAATAAAAGCTTTAAGGCCAAATCCAATAATTCCCAATCAAGAGAACGCACTAGCTGACAATTGGACAATGTAATTTTTTTTGCTTTTTTTGGTGAGATTTCTAAATTGAGACTTAACATGGATAAGTCGGAGTTTGTGCCCTTCGGCTTGGAGGAGGTTGGTTTATGTACAGGATGGCTGAGGTCCCCACGTAGGGATCTATCGTTGAGGTAACTTGGCGTGTCTTTGGTTGTTTGGAAGATGTGTTTGGCTGACTGGTTACCAAGATGGAGCGGAGGAAGGCAGGTTGGAAGTCTATTTGTTTATCACATGGTGGCAGGTTGGCGCTGCTGAATTCGATTCTCTCTGCAGTCCCAATTTTCTTCATGTCATCTAGACTTCTCCCAGTGGGGGTGAAAAAGAAACTTGAGAGCATAATGAGACATGTTTTCTGATCATCTTCTGGGTGTTTGAATGGGTTGTCGCAGGTAGATTGGGAGTCGATCTCTTGTTTGAAGGATGATAGCGATCTTGAGGTGTGTAGCTTGGAGGAGATGAATAAAATCCTACACAAAAAGTGGATCGTTTGTATCTGGGGGATTGTAAGAGTTTGGTATGTGTGCTCTGATCCAGAAAAATCTTATGGATCAGGCTTTTCTTTGCCAGACCTCGAGGAACTTGGACATACCTTTTCATATTTTTAGAAGATTTGCGGCATGGTGTAGGAGATTCGTTGCTTCTAGAGGTCAGTAGTTGGGATGGTACTGGTTTCAGGTTCTGGGATGATGATTGGAGTGAGAGTGGGATGCTTGGGTTGAGATCCTGCAACTGATGGCATTGGCGGTTAATTTGAATTGTTCTATGGCATACATATGGTACGGACATTCTTTTTTCCCTCATTTTCGATCTGAGATGACATCAGCATTGGTTTGCATCAAAGTTCAGCTTTGAGTCCATTCCTTTTTACTTTTATTATGGACGAGTTGACTAGTCACATTCAGGATGAGATACATTGGTGTATGTTATTGGTTGATGATATTGTGTTGATTGATGAGGCTAGAGATGGAATAAGTTTTTTTGAGAAGTAGAGATGGAGTAAATGAGAAGCTTTAGGTCTGGAAACATGCATTAGAGACTAAATGATTTTGTATACGTATGGTTAAGATTGAATATACATAGTGCACGATGGAAGCAATGGTGAAGGAATCGAGGTGAAGATTGGTGACGATAACATTCAGAAGAAATATTCTTTTAGATGTTTGGGATCTATTTTGCAACATGATGAGAAAATTGATACAGATGTTACTCACAGAATAAATGTAGGTTGGCTAAAGTGGAGAGGAGCATCTATTGTTCTATGTGATAAGAAAATTCCTTTAAAAATCAAAGGAAAGTATTACAAAGCAGTTGTAGTACATGCTATGATCTATGGATCTGAATGTGGACCTGTGAACCATAGACATGTGCATAAAATGGCAGTAGCAAAAATGAAAATACTAAGGTGGATGTGTGGACATACACGTAAAGATCATATTCGAAATGATGCAATCAAAATGAAAGTTTGTGTAGCTCCTATCGAGGATAAGATGCGAGAAAATTGCTTATGATGGTTTGGCAATTTGCATAGGAGATCGGTCGATGCACTAGTTAGGAGAAGCGAGTTTTGATGTGTTGAGGTGGCTAAGAGAGGGCGAGGAAGGCCGAAGAAGTGTTGGAATGAGATTATCTGAAGGGATCTTAGCTTTTTGGATCTAAGCCCAAGAATGACCCAAGATAGATCTGAATGGAGATAAAGAATCCGTGTAGCCAACCCTACTTAATGCGGGAAAAGGCTTTGTTGTTGTTGTCAGATTTGAGCTATCGGACCAGCGAATGAGTGTGTTTTTGGTGATGTTGCAGGACTTAGAGAGCATATGTAGAATCGCGAAGGGGCGAGATTGCTGGAACTGGTGTGATGGAACCCTTTATATAGGGAAGGTTTACAAGGCTTTGAAGGGCCCGGTGATTTTTTGACCCTGGGGAGTGCGTGACTGAGTGTAAAAGGATCTAGAATGGCAAATTCTTGCATGCGTGAAGGTCTTTATGTAGTTGTTAAGGAGGGGGATTCTTAACTAGCGACAGTTTTGCTTGGTTCGTTCAAGCAGCTGCTCCCACTTGTTGTCGTTGTCAAGAGGATGTCGAGAATGCACATCACTTCTTCTTCAAGTGTAGGAGCTCCCTAGAGATTTGGCATTTATTTGAGAATCCATTGGTATCTATTGATGGTGCTTCGGGCATCTGGAAATCCATAAGTGTGGATTGGCATGGTATAGAGAAGGAGAGAGTGAGGTGTGTGGCAATGATTTGGGCTCTTTTTAGTTAGCCAGAAATGGGATGGTATTTTGGCAAGATCGTTTCTATGGTAAAAATGTTGTGCTGCATGCTAAGGCGCTAGCAGAGAGTTGTTGCTTGCAAGGTTGCAAAAGTAGGCAGTCGGTACTCGGTCGGTTGGGTCACTGAGTAAGGATTAATCGGCAGTCGAGTGATTAATCGAATTTAGTAGGGCTTTAATCGGCTTTGATTTTTTAAATATATAAATTATTTTTATACATATATTATTATATATTTACATAGATTTATATATTTTTTTACTATCGTAATGAATCAAAAGAAGTAATTGAATTTAAATAAAACATTAAGCGTACTAGAATAAGTTTGCTTTTAAAAAAGCAAAAAAATTATGGTATCTCCAAGCAAAAATTGGTTGACTAGTGGGCCTAGTTGGAATTAGTCGGTCCTCGATCGGCCAGCCCACTAGTCAGTCAGTGGCTGCTTGTAATTTTTAATTTTTACATGTAATAGGCACGTACATTTTTTGGTGATTAAATGGTGAAATTTTTAGGTACACACCTATACAGTGGAGGCTTTTTTCCTTCAAAAAAAATATTTTTTTGCTTATATAGCCTTGTACGTGTAACCGTGTGAATTAATGATCTTTTTGGCCACACCCATACAGTGAAGGCCCTTTTTTCTTTCATAAAAAAGAATACCCACTCAAGATGAGTCCCATGTTGTAGGAGGTAAGCCAAGGAAAGTGAATCGTGAACTCTAACTCTGCAAAGCATATGACAAGAGACAATAAGTTGTTTACCGGGCTCAAGCCTCAAGTACATGGGGGGGCTAATGCATTAAGCTCAACTCAATTTTTAATTGATAATCCTAACGAGACATTTATCCATCTTGACTCGGACTCAATAGTTTTTCGAGACGAGCTCATGAGCTCTTATTGAGTTAAGTTGTAGTCAAGCTCATCAAGCCTGAGCTTTCCCGACACCTCTAGTAAAGGGGTTTAAACACACCCTTAGGTTATCAAAGAACCAACTTATCAAGGAGGATAGGAGCACTCTTACTTGGTTTTGGAGTTTTCACTCTTGTTATTACTTCTCTTCTTCCTCAAGGATACATAAGATCCTAGTCGAATCCACGAATTAGCATATAGATGATGTTCTAAAAATAAAATTTGAACACTTAAAGGTACTAGAGAGATGCTTACCTAGAGTTTGAAACCTTGAAGAAGCTTTTATTGGGTCCATACAACCTTGAAGCACCTTCTTTTAAACTCCAACTTGATAATAAAGGTGGTGGTTTGGTGTTCTAGCCTTCTAGGCCTAAAGAATGAGAGTAACGGGAGAGAGCAGTCCTTCCTAAGATAAGTAGAAAAACTTCCGCTTTGGTCCTACGCTTGTTTTCTTACATAGGCAAGTTATACAAACACAACTCCACTCTCCTCTTATTTTGGCACATTCACTTTAGCTACCTAGCTCACTTAGTGAGGATTCGATTGAATCACTTGGGTAACACATGTCTAGTTCAACCAGTTCGCGTGGTCTCTAAGGCATTAGGTTTGAACTTCATTCTCTTCGCAAATAAGAATATTTTTTTGAAAGAAAAAAGGGCATCCACCGTATAGGTGGGTGCCCAAAAACTTCACCATTTATAACCAAAAGTTATTACATGCCTCATACAAGTGTGAGTATATATAGAAAAACATGTTACAAGCTACAAGTTCCAACTCTCAACCATCGCGACTGAATGTGCCACAACATTTTCAGCATAGAAGCAATCCTGACGGGACATTAACCAGGGTACGAAAAATCGCGATATATCGGTATTTACATGGGAATCGATATTGATATGATGATATATACTTCTTTTCTGGTCCTTCTTGTAACGATATAGGCGATATTTCAACCATATATCGTCGAAATATCGTATCGACACCATATTGATATGGTGCCGATATCGACATTTCCTCCCCATGGACTCAAATTTCGATGAAATTCGGCCGAATTTCAATTTTGATAGGTTACTGAATTCGACCAAAATGGCTGAAATGACCGAAATATGTGGGGCCTTAATACAAAAAATGACTGAAATGACCGAAACTTTAGTTGAATTTTGACCGAAATTTCATTTTGGTTGGTCACCGAAATGGTGACTGAAACCGATATTTAGGGTTGTGTTCCTATCTTGGCACTAACCAGTTCCTAACCAACCAAAGAGCCCAAACCATCGCCACACATCTCAATCTCTCCACCTCGGAACCATTCCCCTCCACCCTAATGGAGCTCCAAAAGCTAGCAACACCGTGAGAATGCATGCCGTGATACTCAAAACTTCTCCAAACCTCCATCTAGCTCCCACGAGTGAAGAAAAGGTGATCACCATTCTCGACATCCTCCAAACACCAAGGGCAAACAAATCTCTCCTTGGTCAACAATCTTCCCTTCCTACAAATCCACAAGAAGACCTTCACACGAATTGGAACCTTCCACTTCCACATCCGCCTACAATCGGTCGTGCACCCTCCCGGATCAAAAGCCATAGGTCCCTTAAGAGCCCTATACGCCTTCCCCACCGAAAATGAATTGTCACGCAGATCCAGCAATCGTGACCATCCGAGGGACCGTCCACCTCTTCAAGCACTGCCGACATTGTCATAAGCTCCTCCAATCGCTAATCTGAAAGCTAGGATCTGAACTGCGGAAAGAAAGAGCACACATCTCAAACCTCTACCACCGAGCAATCAGGGCGCTCCGCCAATGTCATGAGATGCAGGAACCCCGCGTCCAATGCTCTGCCCTTACTCCAACCATCTGTCCAGAATCGAAATCCAGTTCTGTCACCAACAACAAATCTCAAAAAAAAAGACGGATCTCTAACACCACACAGCAAATGCCTCTTCAGAAATAAGAGGGTGCATTACACAGCTTCCTACAGCCAAGGAAGGAAAGTCCAACCCCGTAGATCTTCTAAATCAAAGCACATACCAGACCGTTGCAGTTGCCCTAAATACGAGTGACCCACTTGCTCAGCAAGGCCTTGTTCAACCTTGTAGGAATATTTAGCAACTTAATGGTAAATACCAAGATATTCAAAAAAATGAAAAATAACAAGTCACGGGAGAGGAATGGTCTTACATTATCAAAACGAAAACTCTTCACGCTGGCACCAAGCTGGGTTTGTATTTCATTAAAAGTATTGATTATAAGAGACTACCATCAGACGTATTCTTCAATAAACATATACAAGAAACTTGACAAAAATCATCAACAAGGACAATATAATAATGATTCCTCAAACAAGCAGAATCTCTACCATGTACTCAAACATTGCGGTGGACCAAGCTAAAAAATAGTGGATAGTACCAGAAACATGAAAAGAGCTTCGGTGATGCTTACCTGATTGCTAACTCATACTATAGTCGACTAGGAGGGAGCTAAAAAAGCACCCGACGAAGCTTTAGTAGAGAGTGGCCTAAGCATTAGTGCCAAAGAATGCATGAAAAAGAAGTTGAAGCTTGGAACAAGCAACAACAATCAAGAACTAAACCAAATGATAGGCATCATTTTCTTCACGACTCGCACCAATCATCCTCCCAGTTAAGATGTCCTTAAATACAAATGAGATATCATCGAAAATAACTCGGTAATTGAGACCTCTACAAATATAACTAACGAAGAACCGGCTAATGGGGAACTCAATAACAAAATAAACATCACTGAGTCTGATACTTGGAGTAAGGATAACCTCTTCATTCACTTTAATAAGGAACAATCTACTATCAAGAACTTACATTGTTCGATGTGGACGTATTTGTCACAACTACATAATAAGACTCTTCTCTCCACAAAGATGAATAGATGCTCTTGTATTAACCAACCAAGCGAAGAAGCTCGCAGGGTGGCGTGCAGCCTAGTTGTCTAGGAGCGGGTGCATGGTTCTGTTGAAGTCAGTCCAGTCCTCTCGGCTATCCATGTGTTTTATTTGTTTACACGCCTTTTCCATGTGGGGGTGAAGGTGAAGTTCGAGGCATTTATGCGGAGATTTGTTTGGTTAATTGCTGGGGAGTCTCGAGGGTTGTCGTTGGTGGGATGGAAGACTGTTGCTGAGGGAGGAGGATGGAGGGTTGGGGATCTGAAGATTGGAGATTATGAACTCTGCCCTCTTCGTAAAGTGGGTGACCCGAATCTAGGGAGGGGGTCTGATATTATGTTTAGGACGTTGCAGTCAATTTACAAGGTCTCTTAGGACCCCTCTTCACATGTTACTACGATTCCTGGGCTTTCCAGCTTTTGAAGGGTATTTCCTCGATGATACCATAAATGATTCCATTTTTACGACCAGTTCTTGGTGATGATCATGGTTTTTGTTTGTGGACTGACGATTGGACAGGTCAAGGTTTATTGAGCGACCAAATCCCGTGTTTGTTCGTTCTGGCATCTTTTACAGGGGCCTCTATAAGTGAGTGTTGGGAGGCCGAAATCGGTTCCCTTTGTTCTGTTTTGAGCGTTCAAACCATCGAGTTGTAGAGCTTCTATGTCTACTGGAGTGACTGCCAGCATGTGAGAGTTTTCATGATTTTATGGTCCATTAGTCTTGGGTTGACGGGCATAACCTTCAATCAGATGATGGGTTTGATCCAGGGATCGCTACGTACAGTTTGGTTGATATCTTGAGGTGGAAGATTCCTCACAAATAAGGATCTTTATTCGGTTGCTAAGAAGGGACCACCTGTTGATTGCTGAGCGGAGAGCTAAGTTTTTCCTTGGAGCTGACAGCACATGACAAAGGTATCATGCCGATGATGAGGACGTCGAGCACTTTTTCTTTGGTTGCCCGGTTGCTAGGGAGGTGTGGGTGGCATCACATGCCGAGCTGGAGTCAATTGTGGATTGGGTGGGTTTTGGGACTCCGGGGAGCCGTTGGGGAATGGAAGTTGTCATCCTAAGGTGTGGGTGATAGCTATTTTTTAGTCCATATGGCTAGCGTTAAATGGGAGCATCTTCCGTAGAGAGACAATATATATGGAAAAATGTTTTAGAACACGTAAAGAATCTTAAGACCTTTAGGTCTTGGTAACTATTTTTGTGATATTTAATGTGAATATATAGTCATTTACATGCGAGCATCTCAATGACATCTGACCCTCTCTCTTCAAAAAAATTAACCAACCAAATGCATTAGAATCATTCTTAACAAAGCAAGAAAAAATATATGCGAGAAATGAAGCAACATCCACATTATGAATGAGCTCCCTCCTAAGATAGTTTGGAACTGCTAAGAGATTGCATACTCAAGTAATGCATCAAATCATCAAAATCCACCCCACTCCCACCCCGGGGTGTTATCACATACCATCAAATACTATCATTAAGGACAGCACGAGCTGCATAATAAGTATGGTCATGCTTGGCTCGATAGGCATTCTTAAGGTGGCTAGACTTAATGTCCATTGATGATATACTTGTCCTCTGGTAGGAGCAGCACTGATGAGATCGCATCCTCAATATGCCCCACAACCAAGGGCAATAATCCACCCCCAAAATATTTGGATTTTTAAGGTTTTGAGAGATAGTCAGGCGACTCAGCTTGCCAAATGTCTCCTCAAGTGTTGGCAGCAAAAAGTTGTGACCATCTCTTTTGTAAGAACGACATATATAGGGTTAACTCATGCAAGAAAAATCATAATCAACATATGCTCGTGGTATTCTTTCTACTCTTGACACACGCACCTTGGGAATATATGCAATGTATTTCTTGAATGAATAAATCAAAATATTCACCAAGAGACAACTAGCTTGCTTCAAATTCATCATACCATGATCATAATTGGGTTGAAACACAATGCTAGAGATCTCACGACCATGTCTCCTTTAAAGAACTCCACGTATCATTAATTCTCATAGTAAACAAGTTCATCCATAATCTTGGAATTTGGAAACGATATGCAAAATGATCCAAGAACAAACCATGTCATTTTCTCTGTTCCATTTGATGCATTTCTCAATCTTGATGGCAGGTTATAGCTCTAAAATAATGAACCCCTTGTCGTATCTTTGTACGATCATCAAGAACATTTGTAGCAACATGGGATTGTTGGTCTTGCCCAACTTTGGGATCGGGCCAAATGAGTGATCGTGTTCCCTCCATCACTCACCATGGATGTCACAGCGGATGAATCACGCATATTTTATGCACAATCATGCCATAGCTCACACCATGGAAACAATCATAGAACAAAGTCAAATCAGACCGAGAGGTGAGTCCACTATTGAAGCCTCTGATGATCCAAGAAAGTCCCTAGAAGAGCTTGGATAGGCATCTTCTCGATGCATCACCCTTTTTCCTTTCAAAAAAACCCTAGAATGGCTCTAGTGACAAATCCAACATGGGGAATGGAACACTACAAAGAAAAGTAGAGGCACACGATAGGGAGGGTGAGGCTTTGATACCAAGTGGGAAAATTGAATCTTAATGAGAGATGAATTCATGGACCTCTTTATATAGGAAAAAGCTAAGGTTAGATTTATAGCATAAAATGAGAATACAAATTACCCTTTGAAAGAGTACAACTCACAAACTCCAATAAAAAGAAAGTCCTTAATCTTTTAATCCTTTTTGCGTGGTATCCTGGGTCTTTCATGCGAACCATTTGCCTTTATCTTCGTCTTCTTAAAGCTTTTCTTCTTACGTTGCTAGTGGTCCTTGGCTTGTTGGGTTGTGCTCTTTAACATCAGCTTCTTCCTTTATTTTTGCAACATATTTGAGTTTGCGAGCCATGCTCTTCTTTCTTTCAAGCTAACTGACACTACAAGCTATATATGAAATCCAGTTTTCCATTTTTATAACATTTTGTGCATATGCATACGTAGTTACTTCTATGCAACCCTGAAGACCCTCGACTATGGTTGCATTCAAGCGCCGACATAGACGTCACCTCAAGGGCATGGTTTTAGATTTCGCGAAATTTCGGTGAAATTTCGACGAAATTTCAGTTTCGACAGGGAACCAAAATCTCGAGCGAAATGGTGATATGAGGACAATTTTCGGACATTTCTTCAGAAATAATGGTCGATATGGGCGAAATGTCGTCGAAATTTCGTCAAAATGTCGTCGAAATTTTGTCGAAATTTCGACAAAATATCGTATTGACATGGTATCAATACGATATCCGAAACCGATATTTAGACCCTTGCTCAAGGGCTACCATAGCTACAAGGTCGCATTAATCAATTGAAGCCACAAATTGCGCTAGCAATCGATCGGGTCATATTCAACTGTCCATGCCAAAATCATGGTAGTGCAAAATTCCCGCATCGCCTCCTAGCTACAAACCCTATTGGAATTTCTGGTGGGATGGGACAAAGCCTGGCCACTTGAATGAAAAAGAAAATGGGGAAATTAGATAAACATACCCACCCTAGAATGTTTTATAAAGCGGTACGAGGTGATCAAGAATTACAAGAGGTCCCTATATATCTGAAATTTGTAGGAAAATTCCGATTTTCAAATATTGCAAACTAGATCCCAACCTCTTTGTATAGCCTCACAATTACAAAACGGTGAGAGCTCAGCTACAATTAGACCAAGGGGACGATGACAAGTCATCAAGAGTTGAGTTTAACCAAGCAGAGTAGAATTGCAAATACCAAATTAGGGTTTTGTTCAAATTACCTATTGGGTTGTTGTTTTTTTTTTTTTTGAGTTCATTCATATTTTACTGATTTCATTAAGAATTCAAGATCGATTATAGATCCCTTCCAATAGATCTAAGATAGTTCAATAAAATTCAGGAATATATAAGAAGCCGATAAAGAAAGATGACATTATTTCTGATGTAATCAAAATCTTTTGAAAAACCAGTGACCACCTTCTGATTAAGCAGAAATTTCATCAACACTTACTGTGATTCTCTTATAGAAAAACTCTCCCTGAAGACCACGATAGGGAACATCTCTGTAAGCTCTTTCTTTATCCCAGATTCCGACGACTTATAAATACAAACAAGCCAACGCATCAACGTGTCAACAATATATAATATCTTCCAGTCAACTATTAAAAACAATCAAAATGCAATGAAAACTCACTCTAGCTATTTCTTGTTCAGCGCGATGTATGATCCTGGTCTGCGTCAATGTCCAATCAACCCTCCTACGTCTCAGGTAGAACAAGTAGAACAACAACAGGAGAATAAATATGACGAACACCGGGATCGAAAAGATAAAAGCTCGGTAGAGTCTTATCTTGGGGGATGGATGAGGTGAGTTCGAAGATTGACCAGACATCATAATCTTCTCGTACGATTTGTTCTTCACGATTTACCCATCAAAAACCTGTCCACCCATTACCAGAATCCTCATAAAACCAATTTCTGGTTACACTAGTAACGCATTGTACATTAAACAAGGATTCTGGTAACTCTAAAATGACAGATGTGGCATTTGCCTCACATACACTAGAATCCAACTTAGACAGGTGTGGATTGGTAGACCGGGGGAGCCAACTGACCTCGCCGGAGGAGTAACCAGCCGCTCTCTGCCACTTGCCGGTAGTATCTAGTCTCCGATCCACGAAAACCCTACTCTCGTCTTTCTTGTTGCCACAGTGCCTACGAAGAAACCAGACGAAGAGACTGGAGCCCTAACCGGATCCTGATCTGCAATGGCCCATTGTTTATCGGCTTACCCGAAGGTTTTAAAAATCGAATCGAAACCAGCCGTTGAATTGGTTGAACCAAGAATCGGAGGAAAAATGATCTAATCATCCAGTTTTTATTCAAAGAATAAAAATCTGTCAAAATCCGGTTGGACCGCTTAAATTCGATTGAACCAATTGAACCAAATCATCAGTTCCACCATATATTTTTTTGGCAAAAATATTTCAAATAAATTAACAAAATACAAACTTTTCCTGAAATATTCATAATCTAGTCGCATTATAACCCATAGTATATTGTTCCCTTTATCTTGTCTCCTTCACATGTGACAATGACTCATTATCACTTGTCCCTTCCAGCCATATGAGCATTGTCTCTCTCTTCCCACATTGTGTTTGATGTTGTCCACTTATAATAATAACAAACGAAGAAGACGTTGTCGTAGTAATACTATGAGAAGCAATAAATTAACAACACTTAGATATTAATTAGAGTTTAAATAATTTTAAAATTATAAATTTTTTATATCACATATATGTATTTATATAATTTTTATGAAATATAATTATTATGCACTTTTGATTTTTTTAAGAATATTTATACCCCTAATTTTAATCAATTTCACTTGTGCTCCTATATTTTTCTTAAAAAATTCACAATACCGTCTATATGTTGGTATAAATGGGAGCACAAGTGTACTAATAAAAGTCCAATACTTTTTAACTTTGTAAAAATATATGGGACATATGCAATTGTGTTAAAAACAAGGGTATAAGTGTTATTGGAAAAACTTTGAAGGACAGGAGAAAACAAATCCTCAAAAGATGTGATGTACAATTTTTCATATTTATTTGTACGATATATCGGTCAAACTCGGTTCGACCCGGTTGAGCCATACGAACCAAACCAACAATAAAACGATTCGGTCTTTTCCGATTTCTTTGAACTGCTGATGTCATCACTGATTCGACCGATCGAACCCATGGTCCGATCATAAAAACTAAAAACCGATGCATGCCCGGTTTGATGTCTAGTTCGGTTTTTAAAACCTTGGTTTACCCTACTCAATTGGGTATGGGTTAACTATAGGGCATGTTTGGTTATTGGGTTACTTTGGGACAACCCGATTTATCCACATGTATTCTTAGGTTAAAAATCTATCATAAATCAATGTGACATCACATCACATTTCTTATTCCAACCCTCTTCAACTCTCATAATCATCCAAACAGCTACTATTCACATGAGGTTACCCCTACCTACCCCATCCCAGTAACCAAACAGACTCCATGAGTGGAGCATTGAGCTTGACTCGGTCCAACCCAAAAAAGTTCGATTCATGTATGTCAAATTTCTTAGACCTTAGGTCAGGTCGAGGTCTAAATTTTGAGGAAAATGAGGGTGCAGTCCGAGCCTAAAGCCCGCAAGGTTGGTTCGGGTTCGAGTCGGACTCAGTCCACCCCCATTATGTCTATTAAAGGTTGAAAGTTGGGGAATTAATGATTGGTGAAGGTTGGACATTGAATGATCTTAGATTGGTTTTGCCCCTTAATTTATTGTTAATTCTCATTGGGCTTCTGATTTCAAATTCGGAATGTGGATGATATTTCAGGGAGAGGGTTATCTGGTAGACCATACAATTTTTCAAGTATTAACTTGAAACACAATACGTTTGTATTGCATCTTCCACGAAATTGGTTGTTGTTTAGATGTTTATATATTTGTTTTATCATACTTTTACAGTATTGTGGATTGTATATAGAAAATAAAACTATTTGGTTAATCCAACTATCTAGTGGAATTTTCTTTAAAGTTTATTTATTCATGTGTCAATTAATAGGGCTTCGCCAATCCTTGATTGTCGAGGAAGGTTGCGAGGATGAGGTGTCAGTGAGGAGCAATCGGGGGAGGGGTCATGAGGAGCGACTTGAGTCCAAGGAGCAGCCACCACAAAAGGATTTGCATGGGAAGGGGTCGCACATGGGTTTTTACTTCAATAATTTTGTTTGACTTGTGCGGAACGCCTGCAATTGATGGGCCAAGTCGAGCTATCCAGGGACTCCTTGAGTTCGGGTTGGACCCGACCCAAGCTCGAAAATTTGGTAAGATGAGGGCTCGGACCCAATCCATATGTACTTCAGGTTCGGGTCGAGTTCAGATTTTCACAGGTCAGGTCCGGGTTGAGTTCAGGCCAACCTGGTCCAATGCTCCACCCTAGTTAACTACATGTTTACATTGTTGGATTGGAATTATAGTGTGCGTCCTACGTTTCTTTGTTATAACATTTCCAGCTCCATCTAAATAGAAAAACCAATATCAAAAGTTTACTACGATCACAAATACAGATAATATAAAATATAAAGGAATATCATATCATATTTAATATTCCAACCTATCTTAACGTCCAAACACCTATTATTCTAACTAATGTTACCCATCTTAGTAACTTATGAAAAGATGAAAAGAAGGTTCATCGTATCACTTATGGTTAAGGTATTAAATGTTTAAGTTTCAATCGCTCTTTATTATTTGTTACTGCATACATGATCTTAGACTTATGGAACACTTGATTAACCATTAAATATTGTTTATGAGTTTTATTTAGAATGGTTTGTTAAAATATATAGCATTTAAATATATGTCCCGCATAATTTTGATAGCATACAACAACAACAAAGCCTTTTTCCCACATTAAGTATGGTCGGTTATATGGATTCTTTACCTCCATTCAAATCTATATTTGGGTCATTCTCAGGCTTAGATCAAAAAAAAATAAGATCCCTTCGTATATTCTCATTCCGACAATTATTGGGTCTTCCTCGCCCTCCCTTAGCTGGCTTAACATCGCAAAACTCGCATCTCCTCATCGGTGTATCAGCTGACCTCCTTTGCAAATGGCCAAAGCACCTTAAGTGATTTGTTCGTATCTTATACTCGATCGAAGCTACACCAACTTTCGTTCTAATTGCATCATTCTGAATCCGATCTTTAAGTGTGTGTATGTGTGTATATGTGTCCACACATCCACCTTAGCATTTTTATTTCTGCTACTGTCATTCTCGCTACATGTCTATGGTTCACATGCTAATATTCATATCCATATAGTATATATGGTCTCACGGCTGCTTTGTAAACTTTCCCTTGATTTTCAAAGTAATTTTCTTATCACAGAGAACAATAGAGACTCCTCTCCACTTTAGCCAACATGCATTTATTTTATTAGTAACATCTTCATCAATCTCATCATCATGTTGCAAAAAAGAAGTATCTAATATGATCTCTCTTCTGAATGTTATCGTCACCAATCTTCACATCAATTCCTTCTCCATTGTTTTCCATCAAAAATGTACTCCATATGTTCAATCTTAGCCCTACTTATTTAAAATCCTTTAGTCTCCAATGCATGTCTCCAAACCTCAAACTTCTCATCTACTCCATCTCTAATCTCATCAATCAATACAATATCATCGGTGAATAACATACACCAGGATATCTCATCTTGAATGTGACTTGTCAACTCATCCATAATCAAAGTAAAAAAATAACGGACTCAACGTTGAACCTTGATGTAGGCCAATGTTGATGTCAAAATAGTCACTCTTTCCAGATTGTATCCTTACACAAGATGAAGCCCTATCATACATATCTTCGATGAGGTTAATGTAAAGGTATTTACTTGTCTCTTTTCTAAAACTCTTACAATATCTCATGTGGAATAGAATCATAAGCATTCTCCAAATCAATAAAAATCATATGGAGATTCTTCCTTTTAGCTATATAAATCCCCATTGTTCTCCTAACCAAGTGGATGTCTTCAATAGTTGAGCAACCTGGAATGAATTCGAATTGATTTTCTTTTATTTTGGAAACTTACTTCAACCTTCTTTCGATCACACGTTCTCAAATTTCATAGTGTGACTCATCAAATTGGTACCTATGTTATTTGAATAATTTTGAATGTCTCCTTTGTCCTTATAAAGAGGCAACCACGATGCTTCTCCTCAATTCTTCAGGTAATTTATTGCTTTTGCCAAATAACATTGAATAAATTTGTAAGTAAGTCAAGCCATGTTCACCTAAAACTCTCCAAACTTATATAGGAATATCATCAGGTCCTACACATTTCTCAAGTCTCATAACCTTCAAAGTATCCTCTACTTCCTTCGGTTGTATTCGCCTATAACTTGCATGATTCTGGTAACTTTCACTACTAGCTAGATTTTCCAAAGTGGTCTCTCTATTTCCTTCCTTGATGAAAAACTTATGGAAGTATTGCTTCCATCTAGTCTTTATATCATTCTGAGTAACAAGCATGTAATTTTCCTCATCCTCAATGCATATCGCTTGAGAAAGGCATTTGATCTTTCTTTCTCTTGCTTCAACCAACTTGAATATATCCGTTTAGCCCTCCTTAGAGTCCAGATTTTTGTACAAAACTTCGTAAGCTTTTGATTTAGCTTCACTTACAGTCTTATTTGCTTCCTTCTTCGTGATTTCGTAGTTTGAGATGATTTCATATGTTCTATCCTTAAACATAGCTTATAATTTTGATATCACATCCTATGGGCATCCAACATGACTGTCCCCACTTTCATTTGCGGTATTTTTTTATTTTTTTTCAAAAATATCACCATGTATGTTCATCTACATATCCCTCCTATATGTCATTCAAATTTCATCAGAAAACAGAGACTCCTATGCCTTCCATCTAGAACATATACGATTACGGCAATTCTAAGACTATTAAAATTACTTGTTCTAGATGGAGGGAATATGAGTCTCTGATTCTGAGGAAATTCGAATGACATTTAAGAGGGATATATAGATGAATATAAATGGTGATATTTTCAAAAAAAATAAAAAAATACGGAAAATGAGGTAAGGTAACCATGTTGGTTGCCCCTAGATGGTAGCTCCATTTTATCCATATGTATATAGAGAGAGGGGGGCTGATCTTGTGAGAGCCAAAAATTGTGAGAGCATGAGAGGAGTGATTCTGGACCACTAGATTCTGTCATCTCTCTCCTCGTTGATTGCAGGAGGAGAGAGAAGAGCAGAATCTAGTGGCCAAGATTCACTGCTCTCATGCTCTCACATTTTTTGGCTTTCACATGATCAACTCTCTCTCTCTATCTCTCTCTCTCTATATATATATAGAGAGAGAGAGTGTGTGTGTGTGTGTGTGTGTGTGTGAGGGTTGATCTTGTGTGAGCCAAAACATGTAAGAGCATGAGAGCAGTAATCCTAGACCACTAGATTCAACCAGGGAAAAGAAGACATATTCTAGTGGTCTAGAATCACTGCTCTCACAATTTTTTTACTTTCACATGATCACTTCTATATATATATATATATATGGCTGATCCTGTGAGAGCCAAAATCTGTGAGAGCATGAGAGCAGTGAATATGGACCATTAGATTATGCTCTTCTCTCTCCTCCTGCAATCAATGGGGATAGAGATGATAGAATTTAATGGTCGAGAATCATTGCTCTCACACTTTCACAGATTTTGACTCTCATAAGATCAACCCTCTATATAGATGCTCGTGTACCAACAATTCTTGAAAACCTATTTCAAGACATCAAATCTTCAACTATATTACACTTGATGATGCAGAAGTTTGCGATTTTCACTTATAATACCCTTACAGTTCCAAGTTTTATCCTAAGTACTTTCTTTTTATTTTACTATCTTATTTCTTTGTCTACTTTTCTTGTCCTCCTTTGGTGAAGTGGTGTTGTGATTAGAGGAGGAGCAAGAGATAGAGTACATGCAATGTTAAGGGGGAAAGGATAGACGAGGAATTTTATAGAAATTTATATAATTTTGAATTTATTTATTTATTTGAAAAATCATGTACATTTAACCTTGTCAACAACTTGATAAAAAAATAACGTATATGTAAACATCAGACGATTATGAATTTATGATGACATAAATGAATTTTCCAAAAACTATATGATACATTGCAGTGTAATTTTTGTTCTAACGCGTACATGTAAACGACCCATAAAGACAATGCAGTTAAGACAATCAAACATTTGAGACTAAAGATGAAGTTATCGCAGATCCGAACATGGCTTAAAGATTTAGAAGGTATTTGTATATTTAATATATATGGTTTTTGTGTTATAATTAACAATGCAACGTCTTGATCCTTTAAAATTTACTAGTTCTTACAACCAAGGTTTGAAATTGAACCGAGTTGACCTAAGTTCGCTCTTTGTTTCATGGAGAAGCTACGTTATTTTATAACGTTTAACAGTGTTGTTGTGCCTTAATTACAATCATTTGTTACAAGAAATGGCATGCAAGTTAAGTTAGATCGAACAATAGAGAACGGGCCTATAATTAGGATCAATTTGATGAGAAAGATTGAAGGCTTGACTTCGAGTTTATTTCAATATAGGTTCATGATTATGCGTTCGAACTTGATCTCAATTTTTTCGATGAATGTTCGAGTTTGGCCCGATCTAATCTTTTAATAGTTTTAAATCAAACTTAATTAAATGAACAAATTCGAAATTAGTTTGAAATTTGAGCTTGACGATAAAGTTTGATTGTTAAACTATAATTTATGAGAATAAGAATTAGTTCAACTTAGAATGGTTCAGAGTGCGTCGATTAAAACCATGATTTTATTCAAAAAAAATCTTATATACAGACATGCGGGGTTTGTTAAGCTGTTAAACTAAAAGTTAAAGTTAACATTCAATTTGTTTAATAACTTTCAAGCTATAACTAAATACGAGTGTGTTAAGTCCAAATACCAACTTTAATTGAGAGGCATCAATATCACCCTTCACAGTGATGCCTTAATACTCTTATTCTTCCTAGTATAGTTTTTTCAAAATCTTTTCATGGGATGGTATGAAATAATGTATCTAAATCCATATCCATACCCACATATAACCAATGTTTTTGAAACCAAATCGGACACCGAAATGAAAACCTTGTCGAAATAGTTGGATCAGGTTGAACCATGTAATCAAACCGGTTCAACCGAATGATGACGTCATCATTATTTAAAATCGGATTAAACTGGATCGGTAAAAAAAATAGTTGAACCGACTAATTAAACCGAAATGAAATAAAATGTATATAGTATACACTTAAGTATACTTGAAATATAAATAAAATACATAGATAATGTATATATTACACATATACATAAAATATTTTCCGTATACACCATCAAATATCATACATATCATATATATATATATATTATTTGAACTAGTGGTTCTATAACATGATTGTAGTTTAATTATTTTTTTAAGAACCCAATACATGCAAAAAGTTGTGTTAGTATAGTTGATCAGAAGTTTGAAATATGTAACCAAAGTTTATGGGTTTAACTCCAACTACCAGCAATATTTTTAAATAATTTAAAAATTAAATGTGATTCAACTTCAGTTGAACTTGATTAAGCTGGGTCAAAAAAATAAGTTGATCTAGGCGGGTTAATTAAAATTTGAATAATCAAACCGAACCAGCATAAACCGGTTAACCGGACCGATCCATGCCAGGTTCACCGGTCCGATCCGATTTTCAAAATATTGCACATAACACATGCATCATATATTAGGACATCGTTGTCCTCATTTTTAGGAAGAGTGATAATGTTCTTACCTTCATTGTTTTCTTCTTTCTATTTTATTATAGCATTGTAGTCCTACTTGTAATGTCCCTTGTGATTGTTTTTCCAACATATCATATTTTTTAAAACGCTAAATTTTGATTTTCCTTCTCCGTGTCTTTCCTTTGGAGTTCTTTTAGTTCATATAGCTTTTCTTATCCTCCTTTCCATGTTTAAGGTGAAGCTTGATATATAGTCTTCTCTAGGCATCTTCCATCAAGCCTTTTCTCCCACAACATCCTCCAATTTCAACTTTGTTGAATTGAAGGAGTTTCTAACAAGTATGATCAATGCATCTTAATTGTCACGTGAACTATAGATAGGTAATACAACTCTTACCAAATATAATTGTTAGTAACTTCAACTGATTAATGATACTGTTCTAATCATATGTATTTGCTTGCACCATGTAGTTTTTATTCATATGTAGAATTAGAAACTTCCTCGTTAAGTACACCCTTATTTGTTGTGAATGATTTATACATCTTTTTATTTGATTTTGAAAAGATTGGTCATAATAATCGTGTTCATGATGTTTGAGGTCGTCAATGGAGTTTTTCATTCTTAGAGCCTTTTGTTCTTGGACCTTCGTTCGTCCTCCTTCATGCTTTGGGTTTTCGCCACTTCGACCGGTGTATGGAGACCTTTCTAGTACAAAAAGTCTCTTTTCTGCATATTCCATAATGTGAAGTTTGATCCATAGAACTTTGCAATTTTCATCTTCGAATCTTCTAGTATATGTGGAGAGGTCAATCTTTAAACCAATTCTTTGATGCTAATTGTGAGGGACATATCCTATCAATAATATATAAGCAAACATAAGGAAAATAGAACATCTAATAATTCATCTTCATAGACCACAAACTACAAGATCGCTCAAGATAAAAACAGGTGGCCAAAGAAACCCACATCCGAGCCTTTTAAGAAAGTGACAACCAATAGGATTTCCGTAATGCCTCATCCATGAAGAAGAATGTGAAATGCAATCAAACAAAAAATATAAACATGTTTAATTGCATAACATCATAAGGATATATAGTGATTTGACAATATGCTAATATTCACTCCTCAGATCACTTATTTTTATCACAAAATGTAATACGAGCGAGTATAACGAAGAGTTGCCCTAAGAAGATTGTTATAGCACAACTTTAGAGTTAGGTGACATGAGGGTTAAGTGAAATTTCCAATATGTAAAATTACCAATATATATCCTTATGATATGTGATTACTGCAAGAACTGTAGTACCAGAGAAGATCCTCTCGCCCCTATGCATGCATTGCATCCCTGAACCTGGATCGTCTGTTGTGGGTTAAATGCAGCAGAGTCTGATGTGGTCGTGGGAACCGCTCGATCTTGATCGAGTGGTTCACACAATTTTGCACTTTTTGTGGGTCCGTACTGTGCAAAATCGTGTGAACCGCTCGATCAAGATCGAGTTGTTCCCACAGTTACATCATGCACAACACCACATGAGAGGATCCTCTCTATTGCATACCCCCGCTCCTCTCCTCCCCATTGAGAAAGATGATGCAACGTAAAGGTTCTTAGGACAACGGAAGATTAGTGGTGTATAAGAAGTAAATTAGAGGGAGAGAATATGGATCAATACACAAGGTAGATGTGAACTCAAGAACTTCTTTTATTAAAACCTTAACTTGCATACAAGACATGAACTTTTACAAGAAGAGGACTTACAATGTTTACAACAAAGAAAAAAGGAATTACAACAATTGGAAGGAAGAGGACACTTGAGAGACTCTTATGGTAGTAGTGGACTTGTTGTTCTTGTGTTGTGTGAAATGAGGACCTCTTGGATGGTATTTATAGGCCCCCAAGAGGGTGGAGATATTTTGGAAGAGGGATCTAGAATCCTCTTCCATGCTTATCCTTTAAGAGAAAATATCTAGATATTTTAGTCGGAGGTGGTAATGAATGCGAAATTCACCTATTTAAAAATGAGGGATTGTAGTAGTATAGGAGGCAAATTCAGTTCGTCAAAAATACAAACTTTGAATGTTGTGGAATATTTTTTTTACTTGGCAAGTCTACCAAGGTCGAACACAAGGAACGGTGATTCTTAGTTGTGTGGTCTTAAATCAAATTAAATAATTAATTAGTGCTTGATTAATTTATGCGTTGAAAAAATATACAATGTAATGCAATGATGAAAGGTGCAATATAAAAAAAGTTAAACAGAAAGAGTGAAGCATTGGATCTGTGATTTTTAGTGATGTTTAATTCAAATAAGATTAATCAATATCCTCGAAATGAAATCACAGATCAAAAAAAAGTTCTCAAAAGAAAATGTAATCAATTTAATCCAGAGCATGTAAGAATCCAGATAGAAATATATATAATCCTGCGATGATTTTTATCTCCGAAATCTTTCTAGTTTTATTCTCAAGAAATGTTTGCAGTCAATATCAACAAGTCAATACATATAATCAATCTCCCTGAATTAACCCCTATAAAAATTAAGTCCTCAAATATTAGTTCAACTCCAACAAATCCCTGCAAAATAAATCGTCAATTTTTCCAAGGAAAATGTGGCATAGATATGTCAAAATAAGTCTGCATATGCCAATAGATATCCTCAATAATAATTATCAATAAACAGCCTTGAATCTGTCCACAAATTATGCTAAGTGACAGAGCATGGAAATAGCTTCAAAATGACATATTATATGCTCAAAATGGAGTTCGTATGAAAAATATATGCTAAAATGAAATTTCAAGGACTAAAATGTAATTAAAATAAAGTTTTTCTTTCAATATGGCCCCTGGAGGACTTATCTGCAATTACTGAAACTCTTAAGGGTTTTCTGCAATTTTTCGCCGGAGCACGCGTTGGGCATGTGCCTAAGCTAGCGGTGACCTTCTTGTGATTTCTTCAATTAGCAGAGGTGTCCCTACAATTTTACCCTACGTCACCTGGTGTGGGCACGTGATGGGGGCTCTGGGAAGGTGGACCCTCCCCTCGAGGCGGGCGGACGCGCAGGAGGCGCGCGGGCGGAGCAGCCAAGGGGCTTCCGCGGTGGCAGAGGCGAATGGAGGCGAGGCGGGAGGTGCGGTGCTGGGTACAGGCAGCCCCCCCCCCCCCACGCGGTGGAGGAAAGGTGCTGGACACGGGCTGCTAAGGGGGGTATCCTGCGCGAGGTTGACGTGGTTGTGCGCCGAGGTGCTCGAGAGGACTCCGCGCGCGAGGCGAGGCGGCCGAAGGCGGCGAAGCCCGGTCAGGGCACTAGCGGTGGAAGCCCGTGCATGGTGATGCGCGTAGGAGGCGCGCTGGAGGGAATGAAACACGGGCAGAGGTTGGTGACGAAGTCTCTCTGTACTTGCAGATTAGAAGAAGCAAGAAGAAAATTAGGGGTGGGGCGGCACACGCAGCCGCGTGGTGGCTGCTGCGGCTATGCGTAGCGGTGGAGCGATGGAGTGCAGATCAGATCTGCTATGCGCAGGTGGAGGAACGACGGAAGTGCTGGAAGGGGGTAGACGAAAAGCCTATGATGGAGTGGCGTTGGCCGCCTCATGGTGTTCGCTCGAGCCGCTCGGCGAGGCGGCGAGCTCAGCAGCCCGAGAAGCTGCAGCAGAGTGTAACTCTGGATCACGCCGCAAGGGGGCACCAAGCCGTTATCACCGACCTTGTGGAGTAGGGCGGATGGTCGGAGCGTCGTGCGGGGGCTAAGCTTTATAGGAGGTGGTGCGAGGGCGTTACGGGAGGAGGAACGGCTGGCGAAGGAGAGGCGGCGACGGGCGTTACAGGAGGAGGAACGGCGGGAGGGGGGGGTAACGGCTGGATGGAGAAGATAACCAGGGTCACGTGCCTAGCACGTGACCCGGGTGCAGCTGGAGAGAGAGGGAAAAGTGGGGTGCCACGTGGGACGCCCTGGAGCTGCCACGTGGCACCAAAAAATCAGATTTTGGAGAGGGAAAAAGGGATAGAAGAAGACCTCGGATCGAAAAATTTCCTTCACAAAAGTTGTTCGACTCGACGAGATCTACAACTTTTATGAAGAACCCATGAGCAAAAGAGGTCATCTGTGAGAAGTGATATTTTTGGTGGTTCTCCATGTGTATAGAAAATTAGGTTTTTGGGATTTTGTATTTTTTGGTGGTTTTAGAAAGGATAAAAAATATAGAAAATACGATAAAATACAAAAAAAAATAATTACATACTAATCTATTTTTTGATTTTTAATAGATAAGAAAATAGGAAAATAAAATAGAAGTGAGAAACACTCAACTATTGTACAGACCGACAACGGACACTTGGACTTAGTCAATTTCTTTGATTTCAGTTTTAATCTGGATTTGGATTTTTGTGTTTCTTGTTAAAACATTCATCAAAGAATACAAATAAAGAAAGAATAAAATTAAAAGGGGTAATTATGTACATAAAACTCGGGTCAAAAATAGCAAAAAGTCAAACTGCGCAAAAGAGGCCCAAAACCCAACTTTCTCATTGAGCTCCGAATTTTACGAAATTGGTCTTGTTTTGAAGGTATTTGAAAATGGATAACTTTAAAAGTGAGTAAACCAAAATCGGACACTGTATGTGGAAGATATGCTCATTTTAGTCTGTCAAATATGAAACTAGACTTTGGGATTATTTGACACTTATTGGGGTTAGTAATTTTTTTTTATTTTTTTAAATAAGGTTAATAATATCTACATAATAGAATGGTTTGGAGTCAATCGGGGTTAAGATGAATTAACTAAAAATAGGAGAAGTTAGCGGCTATTTGGGCTAATTTACACTTGGGATTTTTAATGCAATTTATGCATGATGAAATACAAATATTATTCACACATGTATGAATGCTAATAATGCTCTATTAATGATTAAATGCATATGAATGTTGGAGAACAGAGCCTAATGACCAATTTTAGCATGATGAATACGAGATTCATCAGAGACATATCTAGATATTTTCTCCACCTCTCTCTTTTCTAAAATCTTCTTCCAAATACATATCTTCATGAAGCTTTTTCATATGTTGATGGAGGATATAGACCCACTTGTCTTCATATGGGTGGAAGATTGTAGGCCCATGTGTATAAGGGCCCATTTGTATAAGGCCCATTGCAATACCAATACTTCTTGGGTAAATTACAAATTATATTTTCAACATCCCTCTTAGTTTATAATTTGCATTATCCTCTTGTACTGGAAGTTTTCTGCTGGAAGAGTCTGTGGAAAGATATCTGCATCTTGATCTTCTTTGATGATGAATTTCTCTTTCATTTCGCCTCTATTGTATATGGTGATGATGAAGTCCGTTATTCTTTCTTCTTCCTTGAAAAATATGTTTTTTAAATTTTAGTGGCTTTTGCATAAGAACTTATTTCCTACCGCTTCTTGGAATATCGAGAGTATGTCTTTAATTCTTTCCTTTCAATAACTTCTTCTATCTTCAGGGGCTCATATGTAGATAAAGAGACAATATAAGTTAATGCAGAAATTTCATCAATAGATCTTAGCTTTTGTTGTGGAATTTCTGCATTAGAAATATTTGGCCCGAGTGGTCTTTGAATTGAACGAAAAACATCTTCATCATTTGAGTTGTCTTCTGTACCAGCAACCTGCCTTTGTAAAGTTGGAGAGTCTTCCCATTTCCATGAAGACTTTTCATCAAATATGACATATCTAGATATAATAAATTTTCCTTCTTTAGGCTCACATAATCTGTATGCTTTGAATTCATCACAATATCCAATGAAGATATATTTTTCTCTTTTTTCATCAAATTTTTCTTGTCTAACTTGAGATGGAATATGAGCATGCAATAGAGCCAAAGATTTTGAAATGACTAACCTTAGCCTTCCTTTCATACCACGCTTCATAAGGTGTTCGATCCAGTACTACTTTTGTAGGTGATCTATTCAATATATAAACCACATTATTTACTACCTCTACCCAAAGTTTGTTAGGAAGACCCTTACATTTTAACATGCTTCTTGTCATCTCAACAATTGTTGGATTTCTTCTTTCAGCTACTCCATTCTGTTGAGGACTATATCTTGTTGTTAGCTCCTTCTTGATTCCTTGATTTATGCAGAAGTCTTGAAATTCTTTGGATGTAAATTTTCCTCCACGATCTGATTGGAAGACTTTTATTTTTCTTCCACTTTGTTTTTCAATAAAAAGCTTTAAACTTGGTAAAAGTAGAAAAGACTTCTGACTTTTCTTTTAAGAAGCAAATTCACATCATTCTACTGTAATCATCAACAAATAACAGAAAGTACATGGATCTATCGATAGACGGAGTTTGAGTTGGTCCACATACATCTGAGTGTATCAGCTCAAGTGGAGCTTTTGCTCTCCTTGATATCTTTGTGAATGACAATCTATGCATCTTGCCATATATGCAACCTTCACATATTTTTTCATCTTTCTTGATGAACGGAAGCTCAACAACCAAGTTCTTCTACTTTAATAACATCATGCTTCTAAAATTTAAGTGTCCATATCGTAAATGCTATAACAAGGAATCATCTTCATTTACATCTTTTAGAGCATAGCCTTCTTTTAAAGGCATTTATAATGGAAAGACTTTATTTGGAGTCATTTTAATGTCTGCAATTAGTAACTTTCTTCTTTTATCAAAGATTTTGCATATTCCATTATGAAATCTTAGAGAATGGCCATTATTCATAAGTTGGCCAACACTTAGAAGATTTTCAGTTAAGCCTGTAACATAGAGAGCATCATGAATGAGTTTAGAAGTACATTTCTTTATTTGTACTGCAATAACTCCTTTGCCTTCCATATTTTGCAGCTTTTCATCTTCGAGCTTAACTTGCGAACTATGCCCTTTCTTAAGGATCATAAATGCATCTTTGTTCCCTGTCATGGGGTTACTACAACCACTATCGACATACCAAATGTCTTTAGATACTACTTTAGTATTCATGCAAGAATAAAGTAATGAATTGCAATCCTCATCTTTTGCAATATAATTAGACTCATCTTTTCGAAATCAGTAGTATTTTTGAGAATGGTTTGCAATCTTGCACTTTATGCATCGGAATTTTTAGATTAATGATTATCTTTCTTGCAAATGATATATTAAGAAGAATATTTCCTTGTACCTGGAGCTCTTTGATTGTATCCTCCTTTCCTTCTTTTATTATCTTGACCTTTGTAGGATACATGTCTTTCATTATGCTCTTGTCTCTCTACATATTGTCCCCTTCTTATCTTGTCATGATCTCTATTCTTAGATTTGGAGATGCTAATTTTTGTTTGAAATGCTTGCTCAAGGGTTGAGTAATAAACTTGCTGATTCTTTGCTCATGTGCTTCAAGTGAGCCCATTAATTCTATATAGAAAGTGAAGATAAGTCTTTGATTCTTCAATAGCAACAACATGGTCAAATTTAGCAGGTAAACTTCTTAAAATCTTTTCAACAACCTTCTTATTGGTAATAGTATCTCCATAACTTCGAGTTTGATTTATAATAATAGAAGCTCTTAAAAAGAATCCTTAGATAGTCCCACCATCCTTCATTAAGATATTATCAAAATCCCTCCATAAAGATTGAAGTTTGATTGAAATTACCTTGGCAGATCCTTGAAATTATTTATTTAAAATCTCTCATGCTTCTTTAGAAATAGTTGCTCCATAGATACGAGGAAAGATATATTTACTTACTCCTTGTTGGATGAAGAGAAGGGCATTTGCATCTTTCTTCTTGTTAACCTTAAACTCTTTCTTCTTTCATCCACTTAGTGAAGCAAGTGCATCTATATCTTTAACCTTCCCATAATCTTTTATAACAAGATTGCACAAGTCTTGTGAGATGAAGAGGGTCTTCATTTGAAGACTCTAATAGTCGTAATTTTCTCCATCAAATATAAGAATGGAGTTTTGAGTATAGTTGAATAAATGTGTGTTGGAGGTGGATGTCATGGTATGGAGAAACAAGAGAAGGTTTCAACAAGGATATAAGGATGAATAAGCTCTGATACCAAACTTGTTAGGGCAGCGAAAGATTAGTGGTGTATAAGAAGTAAATTAGAGGGAGAGAATATAGATCAATGCATAAGGTAGATGTGAACTCAAGAACTTCGTTTTCACTAAAACCTTAACTTGCATACAAGTCTTGAACTTTTACAAGAAAATGACTTACAATGTTTACAACAAATGAAGGACTTACAACACTTGGAAGGAAGAGGAGACCTGAGAGACTCTCGTGGTAGTAGTGGACTTGTCGTTCTTGTGTTGTGTGAAATGAACACCTCTTGGGTGGTATTTATAGGTCCTAAAGAGGGTGGAGATATTTTAGAAGAGGGATCTAGAATCCTCTTCCATACTTATCCTTTAAGAGAAAATATCTATATATTTTGGTGGGAGGTGGAGAAATATCTAGATATTTTCTTCACCTCTTTCTTTTCTAGAATCTTCTTCCAAATACATATCTTATGAAGCTTCTTCATATGTTGATGGAGGATATAAGCCCACATGTCTTCATATGGGTGGGGGGATTGTAGGCCCATGTGTATAAGGGCCCATTTGTATAAGACTCATTACAATAACAATACTTCTTGGATAAATTACAAATTGTATTTTCAACAAAGGTGGGCATCCTTGTGAAGATCGAGATCCTCCTAGCTCTCCCTCAACGAGATCTTTGTCGACACCTTCCGCCGCTCCGCCACCCAGCGTCGCCTCTTGGCTGCCCACAAATGCAAGTCCCCCATCACTGCCAGCCCAACCCTCTGCCAGGGCGTGTCCTCCCACGACATCAGCTTGGATCCCTCCCGAGATCTCTGGATCCGCGTCTACATCCCTGTTGCCGCATCCTCCTCTCCTGTCGACTACCTCGTGTTCCTCTTCATCCACGGGGGGTGGTTCACAATGTACTCCCCAACCTCTAGCCACTACGATAAGTTCTGCATGCACTATGCTCACAAGCTCCCCACCATCGTCGTCAACGTCAACTTCTGTCTAGCCCTCGAGCACCGCTGCCCTTCGCAGTGCGTCGACGTCCTACCCTACGTCGATGACCCCTCTGCACACCCAAAACTGGAACCCTTTCTCGAGAAGGCTAACCTCTCGAGCTGCTTCATCGCTGGCGACAGTTCTGACGCTAACATTACGCACCACACGGTACGCATGTGGTCCACGGGATACGCGACTTCCGCGTAGAAGGTGTGCGTGGTGGGGGTGGTCCACTACTCCCGGTGCTTGGCGGGGAGGAGAGGGTGTGCTCCGAGACGAAGGAGGTCAATTCACCATTGGTGTTGACGGAGAGGATGGACTGGATGTGGTGGCTGGCGCTGTCGGAGGGGGAGGATAGGAACCACTGGGTGTCGAACGTGTTCGGGCCAGGGAGAAGGAGGCGGGGGAGTTGTTCCCGCAGTGATGGTGGTGTACGAGTGGTTTGACAATGCTAGAGGATCTCTGCTGTAACTCAGGGATCAGTCCGATCGGAAATGGACGCCCTTGTCCGGTCCCCTATTAGGGGCGTCCATTTCCGATCGGACGGATCTCTTCATTACAGCAGAGGAATTCACAACAGAGGTCTGTAGAAGGGTTACATAGAGGCGAGAGGATCTTTTGTGATACTGCACTATAGTAACCGCATGAGCCTTTCGACCATGATCAAGCGGTTTGTACGAATTAGTACTTTTTGTGGACCCGCACCGTGTTAATCCGTGCGAATCGTTCCATCAAGATTGAGCGGCTCGCACGGTTACTGTAGAGTCTGTAGTACTGCAAACGATCTGGTTCCTACATAGAGGGACTAAGGGGGAGGGGAAAGGAGGTGGTGGTGTTGGAGTACCCGGCTATGTTCCACGCGTTCTACCTATTCCAAGAGGTGACAGAGTACCATCTTCTGGTAGAGGACGTCAGGGCCTTCGTCCACATGTTCACCACCAAGAGGGTGACGGATAAGATCAGCAATGCATGCATGAAATAAAAATAATTCTCACATACGTAGCAATGTTTCTCTGGTGTCTCCTTTGGCAATACGTACGTACGTTGAGAGAAGATCCTCTGCACTGCTGCAGAGGTTTGCTTCGAATCTGTGAAGCATCTGAGCCACACGAATTCTCACGGTAAGGGTTCAGAAAAATAGCAAATTTGTGTGAACTGCTCGATCAAGATCAAGTGGCTCAGATGCTCCATGGATTCACAGCAGTCTATGCAGTACTACAAAAGATCTGCTTGCACGTACGTTGTCATGGATCCAATGTCTTCACTTGATTATCATGCATGACGCTTGAATAGAGAAGAGAGGATCCTCTGATGTAATGTAGGGGAACCGCTTGATGTCCATCAAGATGCGCACCAACCATCCTCAATCCCCTCCGAGGTCGTCCAATGCGCATCGGGCGGCTCCCCAGCATTACAACAAGTGCTGTAACAACAGAGGATCCGCTCCCTAGGTAAAATGCCCATTTGTGATCGTCTCTTTTATGTATTGAGCTTCGTTTCCCTTATAAATAATCACATGTACGTGTTCCTTTCCCAAATGAAATAATCACGTGTTTATTTTGGTGTTTGAGCGGAGGCTTTATTGTTGTGAGCATTTTTATGTAATTTTTTTAAGTTTCGAAAAAATAAGACTAGATTTGATCATTTTGTAATCTCTATCTCATAAGATATGACAGTATAATATTTTTTGTTCAAATGGAAGATAAATAAAAAAAGAGAGAAGAGAGAGAGAGAAAGCGGGCTACAAGTACATATCGAGTTGAACGAATCGAGTGAGCCCTTACTCGAATTTAAACTCGATAACAAAACTCGAATTTGAGCTCAGATTCAATATGTTTGAGCCCAGGAATGCTGTTTTAAACTCAAACTCGATGAGTTCAAGTTTGCTCATGAGCCTACTAACGAACCTTTTGTAGGCGAAAGGCTCGGGTCGGGGATTCGAGCCGTTCACATACCCATAAATCTGGTTCTAGTTAAAAAAATTGAACTCATTAATAATCTCAGTAATATTAATAATAACGAAGTCAGGAATTTTCACTTGGGGGTAAGCTACTAAGAGATTATTTATCAATTTTATTTTACCATTATTTGTTATTTTAGTTTTCGATCTTTATTGGATTTCATTAGTGGCATATTAAGGAAAATGCTTGTAAAATATTTGGCGTTGTATTTGCAAGGGTTTTTTTAGAAAAAACACCCAGTAAATTTATAATTTTATATAAGTACCTCTCCAAACGTTGTATTAACAAAATTATCCCTAAAAATTCGTCATTTTAGAGAAGATACACTTCTCGCTACAATAATATGAGTCTATAGTAATACTCCTTAAAAGTATGTCATCGTATTGTTAGTTGTTAAATATATAGTGATGAAATTATTCGTTGTGAAATAATTTTGTATATCAACAGTGAAGGTCATATCCAAAGCTATATCAATAGCAACAGACCATATAAAAGGATGCAAACGAATGTATACAGAGAGGGGTATGGTACCCTTATCCATTTTTAAATTTGGATACATAAATAGATATCTTGCGGATATTGAAAATCGTAAATTATATTTTTAAATATGGATACGAATATTTAACAAACAGATATTGACTTTCGCATAGATAACAAAGGTCTCTTCAAAGCTTATTAAAGTTGAAATTAAGAGTTGATTAAAAATACTAATCGCACATGAGTAATAAAATGGTTTATGAAAATGGATATACATGTACAAATACATATGTTTGCAGATATCAAAGTGGTGTCCATATCAATATCTATTTTAAAATAGACATGAACGTGGATATTAAAAACAATATAGAACATATACATTGGCGGATCGGATACGAGTATATCCTTATCCGTTGGCCTCCCTATTCCTGACCCACATGGGTCAACCCTAAACCCATGACCATCGATATCCAACAAAGTATTCCAAATAGCATACCCAATATTATTGGACCTCTAATATGTGGTGCTTCAACCATATCAATGGAATACTTTTAAAATTTATAACTATTGTTCATTTATCACATGTATATTCTAATAATTTATAGTACATAACTTAAGTAATGTATAAATATAGGTTATGAGAATTAGGGTGGCCAAGCCCCCACCTGCCCCATTCTCTCCGTCACTGATAATGTTCGAGATTTTTTGATATGGATGGGTGTGATAGCTTATGATGCTTGTGTATGAAGGAGAGGTCGAAAGTTGTATAGTCGTGTTTGTAGCTGGGAGCGATTGTGCTGCTTGTGCATGAATGAGTAACCTAATGGGAGATGACGGAGGAGATGGGAAAGGAGACATAGGCCCTAGTGTCAGTGCATGGGGAGGGGATGGGTATGACTGGTACATGTTTTGTAAATCTTGTTATTTTTTAAATCATATTCATAAGCGTACAAATTGAAATTGAAAATTCAGAGAGAAGTTGGGATTTAAAAGAGAGAATGGGTAAGCATCATAACTCTAAATAATATTTTGATGTTGCAACATTTCATCCTTGTATTCATGCCTCATGTCTACACATATGGATGAAGAATATAAAAAATAATAAAAATATCAAAATAAATTATCGAGTTGAACACACCTTAACTCAAACTCGACTCGATAATCTTAATGAGTCATTTATCAATCTTGAACTCAAACTCAATAACTTCTTGAGCATGGCTTGCGAACTATAATCGAGTTCAGTCCGAGTCGAATGCATCGAGCACGAGCTTTCTTGACATTCCTAAGGTGGATCCCGTGAACAAGGAGAAAGGATTCAAGACCAAAATCAGATGGAAAACATTATGGAAACTATTGTATACACGATGAATAAAGCGACATATACAAAATAATATTTAGCAAGATTAATGAATCAATACATTACAGATTAATATAATTATTATCAAGCATGTCCGATTCATATGACAATTTTGATATGCACACAGGAACCAATAAACCATAGATTAAACATTTTCGTTTTTCGGAATAAATGATAGGGCGAGATCCAGGAAAGGTAAATCAATAAACGTAATGCAGTAAACAAAACGATAGAGAAATTAGTTTAGAAATCATGGAAGCGTCCATGTAATGGGTTGTCCTTAGAGAGGATATCGCCCAATACCGATGTGTAGGGTGCTGGCGATCCGCTCTCAGGATACGTGGCACACGATCTACGTCCACGCACACGACGAGACCGTCCTCAAAAGCACCTATGAGAACTTGCAGCCGAAAAGAACATATCGCAGATGCGGTGGGAGAACAGAGAGCAAGAGCGGCAACGACGCGAGAGTTTTTCTTGCGAATAAATAAAAACGGTGACGTGGAATGCGTATAAAAAGGTATTGCGTGCCCTAGCGCGCGGTACTTTTCATTCTCCGAAAATACCTCTCAAAGGGCGTGACTTTTCGAATTCCGAAACCACAGCTACAACGAGCCGTTTGGGTCGAGTTGAATTCTCATTTCAATCGAATCCAAATTAATCTGTGTGGTTAATTTAATCAACTTGTCAAATGAAATCCACAACAAAAGTACCAAGAACCGAATTGACTCTCCCGAGACGGAGATGGAGACGGAGCGCGCGCGCGTGTGGTCCTTCATTCCTCCTCTCTATTATTGTTATAAGAGCTAGGGGTGTGAACTCATATATAAGCCCACCAAAAGTTTAGAGATATTATGTATGGTACTAAACTTCCACCCAAGCTTTTCCATGTTTCAAATTTGGGAATTCCCAACTTTCCTTCCAAGCCACTTGGTTTCCCAAAAGAGACTGAATTGAATCCTATTGTAATTGAATATATTTTCCAACTAAAACCTAATTACATCCTTTTAAATACAACAGAAACCATGTGGATAATTCTTCCTTGGATGGATAATCCACCAAACATACTCCTTGTCAACATGTGAACCTTCAAAAAAACACGTGAACTTATTGATATGGATATTTATAATGGCAAAAGGATATGTTTTTACTTTTATCATCTTCCGCTTCTTTTCTATTAGCGGTTAAGTAAGTCGTTAATGTTGATCAGATTCTTTCCTCTCTCATGATCCAGTTGGATCAGTGTCGATTTATTTTTATCTCATAAAATACCATGGTCTTCTAATTATTCAATTATACCAAAAAATAGGAATACTAAGTTATTATTTGTTTTGTTTTCCTTTATTCTCGGCATTCCTCAAACTGATTAAAGGTTCTGGTTACTAAATCAATTGGACTTGATCAACTTGCATTTTATTTTAAGTTATGTTTGAAATCAGAAGCCCGAAATATCTTGTATATCTAAATGATCTTAGATGCATGAAATGATCATATTCTGAAATAATGGAGCTTGATTGATTTATTGATCATGCGTAATATTAAAATTTATACAAATGAGGATAGAAAAAGTCAATTGTCAAAGGCGGTGTTATTTTAAGTCATTTATTACTATTTAAAATTGGAAGTTTTGATAAAATATCTAGTTTTTGTTGAGAGACATAAGAAATACTCAATTGTCATGTAATAAATGTTTTTTTTTACAGAAGAACCTCTCATGGATTAAAAATAATTCAATATACATGTTCCAATATATGCCTTGCAATTTCGTGTAAGATAAATTTGGATCAAACGGAAAATTTAGTATCAACTATTATTGGAAAGAATTTTCTGTGAGTAATTGTGACACGCTTTCCGTTATCAAATATCAAATAAACGAACTATTCCGTTATAACCAAGAAAATTGCCAGATTTTTACTTATTGGAAGTTCATAGAGTATATTTCCTAAAGAAAAAATGATCTCCAAGTGTGCCCAAAAACTTTACCATTTATCAAATCAATAAAAAGTGCATGCCTAAAGATAGACAAATAAATGGACAACAAGAAATTACAGAAGTTCCAACTTTCTACAAGCGTCTTAGCATGCGCCACTATCTTTTCACCATAAAATCTAACATGAATTGCATTCATAGTATACAATAAGTGTAATTATTATTTTACATTTTTTGACCTAGGTACGTTATTCATATCTGTCAATGACTTATTTGCAATTACCACAAATAATTTGGAATTATTTAATGATAATTAAATTTCAAAATTAATAAACAAATAAGGATATGGTTGTTGATATTGCAACGATATTGGTACTAATAATAAATAGAATAAAAGTAGCTCCCTCGATTGGGGGAAGGAGGTGCATGATTGTAACAACCATGGTGGACATCCCCACCAATATAGGAGCCTCCTATTATTATTTATTATTAAGTACTTGTTAGTTAATTTGTCGAAAGGATTGCATGGATAATTAAGTTGATAATTGTCATCAACTTTTATCCTTATGGTGGTTGTGAGTTCCTTCGATACCGACCATTGATCAACAAGCATGATTACAATCATTATCGTTCAAACATATATAAAAGGAGAGGAGATTGCCTTCCTACTAAGTTATTTTCAAGAGTTGAAAACACCACTCTCTCTCTCCCTCCCTCTCTCTCTCTCTTCATACACATCCACTACTCTCTTATCTCTCCATGAGTCCATTCCCTGCCCTAGGGTTGACACCACCATGACTGATCATCGCTTCAATGGTCGTCTCATCGTTGTGCTGCTGAATCGATTTAATTGATCTCACTGGATGTTCTTCTTCTTCATTTCCTCATGCTACCGAAGAAGAAAGGTGACTTTATACAGTGAAATTAGGAGCTATAGATTCATATCATTCCACTGGATTGCATGAAGTATACGAGTCATACCCATGCCTGCAAGTGCTGTCTCCATTGGATCAGACTTAAGACATGGGGTCTCTTCACTTGGAAACTCATAGATTACAATCATGCTTCAGAGGTATGTTCTAAACTCAGGTGATCTTGATGCAATGGATTGGAAATGGTTAACAATCCATGTAGTTCCATTGTCTTTTTTAAATTTTGTTGCTATTGCAACTGTACGACAAATCCGTTTTAATCAGATATGATCCGATCTTCACACCCTTGTGATGCACGAAACCTAACCACCTCTCTTTAATTTATGTGACTTTCTCGTGTGATGCTTTTGGTTCTTGCGGCTCTTTCTACCTCTCTCTTATGTATTCAAGGCTGCACCTAATGAGTCTTCCTCTCTAGACCTCTTCCATTGTACTTCTTCTCCCAGAAGAAGATCAACAACATTCTCCAACTTCAACTTTATAGAACCAGAGAAGTTGTTAACTGCTACAACTAGTGCATTTCAACTGTTAGGTAAACTATGGATTTTACCTCATCATCAAACACAATCTCCACAGATTCCAAATGGTTGACGATACTATTCATATCATTTAGTTGTGAAGCGCCGCAAAGTTCTTGCTCATCTTTTGATTGAAAGGCTTTTCATCAAATGCACTTTATTTGATGTGGATGGCTTCTAGTAAATCTTTTCAAAGGATTTGAAAAGATTCCCTATTATCGTCTCCTTTATTTTATTCGAGGCCACTGATGGAGTAGGGTTGAGCTTTACCATTCTCAGAGCTTTTCGGTGTAGGACCTTCCACTCCTCATCTTCCATGGCTTCGGGCCTCTTCACTTCAATAAGAAGATAAAGATCCTTCTACTACAGAATATCTTCGATTTGTATCTTCCAAAATACGAAGTTCGATCCATCGAACCATATGATCTTAACATTCGATTCTTCCACCATCTATGTAGACTTTAATCTTCAAACCACGATTCTGATACCAGTTGTTTGGAACTGATCCAATCAAGCACAACACAAATAGAACCACGATCAGAGAAGAAAAGCATGCACACTCGCATAAGACAATGATTTATAATGGTTTGAAAATGTACCTACTTCCCTTCTTACGCCATACTATCTCTATTATTGCTAGAATCATTTGGGATAATATTTGGTCTCGAGGCCTCTTTTATACTGTAACTAAAATACTAATGGTACTTATCAATACCCACCGATCAACACTCAACCAGTTGGAATGCAGGAGGAGGATCAAGCATCTTAGCAATCCGATCTATCAACTTGGGATGCAGGAGGGGGATCGGGTATCTTAAGTTCTTAACAAATGCAACCCATCATCTATCGACCAATCAGAATGAAAGGAATGGAATTGAATATCTCAACAATCTGTTCTTTCAACTTTTAGCCTATAAGAAGGTAGGAGGTGGATAATCATATAAGCAACCCTCTCCATTATTTCTCAACCAATTACTCATAAATTCTAATAGAAGTCCACATATTAAATCGTTTCTTCTCTACCTCAATGAAGATCCATACATCTCGTAATGTAACAAAATAAACAACGGTCAAGACTTAGAAACAACCAACCTCATCACGGAGAGGTCGAGGATTAATCGTGTAATTGCAGATATATCTTGTTAATACTTGTTTACAATCATGTTAATATTAGTCGTGTAACTGCATAGTTAGCTTTATGATCTTTTGGTGTGAATGAAGAATCAAGCGGAGGCCAATGCAATCGGGATCCGTGAGCTGCGTTGACAAGAGGCCTTAGCAGCAAGCACTACTTGCTAAAATTTTAGCTTCCCTTATAATTTAACATTTTTATACATAATTCCTCAAACCACAGTAGATACTGTATAGATTTACATGCTCACATATTCGTCAAAGCACGTATAGTTCAACTCATCCACCTGTGCTTCAAGTTGGCATCAAAGTTTGAGGTTTCTTCCTCCATCTGAATCGTGGAGACAAGTTCTTCCTGTACAAGGCAGCCGTGTTCTTTGGCCTCCGCCATCAATCTGAGATAGAAAGAGAAAAAGCTACCTCCTCAAGCGGGAATGGATCGTTTGCTGCAATGGAGAACCACCATACTCTGCAGTACTCATTTGAGCCGCTCGATCTTAACCGAGACCGCTCAATCACGATCGAGTGGCTCAAATGTATAATGCAGAGTCTGGTTTCCATTGCAGCAGACGATCCATGTCCCCGCAAACGACGGGCCAAGCCGCCAGCATGGGTCCCACGTCATTTCAACAAATCTGCATCCGCATCCACCGTTGGCTCCGCCCCCCGCACTCTCATCCCACCGTCCACGAGATGCGCAAGACTACCTATATCCCAGTGGCGTCCCCGTAAATCAACACAAAGACCCGGGGCTCTTTGTGCTACCGACTCCCTCCGGTCGATTCAACTCCCTGTCTCCGCAGTCGTCCCTCCCTTCTTTCCCACTTCCCACCGGTCGATCTACCTCTCGTCCCCTCTCTCCCCCTTCCCCTTCCGATCTCCGTAGAGAGAGATGGCGTTCGAGAAGATCAGGGTCGCCAACCCTATCGTTGAGATGGACGGTAAGTTGCGTCTCGGTGATCTCTACCCGATCGTGATCCGTTGTTTCTTCGCGTCGATCCGTGAGGACCGTGCCGAGTTCCAGCGTAGAGCTCGGATCGGTCGAGGTCTTTTTGTTTGTTGATGTCGACCTGCGGTTCTGCCGATTCGTTTGTTTGATTTGTATCTGCGTACAGATTGAAGGAAGTTTGCATTTTGGCGAGAGAAAGTGTCGTATTTTTATGAGCGGGGAGAGTTCTGGAGTAAATAAAAGTTGGTCAAAAATAGTTATCTTGTTGGTTAGATCACTTGTCACAGGTGCTGCCAAGAAAGAAGGAAGAAGGAACTTTTTAATCGATATGTTAGAGGGAAGATTCACACTTAGACATGCTGATACATTGATTTTTAGATGGATTGGAGTGAAACACGATTGTATAGATTTGACATAGGGTTGAAGCACGAGAAAGTGTCCACATGCCTTCGTACTTTTGGTTTCTTAACGACATAAGCTGATGAGCTTTTGAAAAGGGTCAAAAAGTCTTGACCAATAATATTATGGTTTTTAAGCTTATGGATGTAGCGTTTAGAAGAATTGATTTTGCAACTAAAAAATGGTTAACAACGCAACTTGTTGTCCGCTTTGTCGCCTATTTCGATGTAGTATTCGTATTTAACAATAATGCTGAAATACTTCAGTTGAATTCGAGTTTATTCAAATGCCCCTGTTTTAGCATTTTAGGACTGTCGCGGAAGGAAAAATGGGAAACTGTGGAGAGCTCGTGTTTATGTTGTAATTTTGGGGATTACCTATGCAATGAGGAGCGTGGTCCTTAACCAGAAATTTCGAGGGTTAATATCTGGGGAAGTGTGTCCTTTTTGTCTTCATTGCTGATGGTTTCTTTTTTGTTGTAGGGGATGAGATGACGAGAGTCTTTTGGAAGTCCATCAAGGACAAGGTAGGATATTTGCCGTGATTTATATTGTTTTGGCTTGGTTCTGCTTATCAAATGGAGTGATATATCCGAGTTGAAACACTGCTTTTTGGCATCTTCCTGCAGCTTATCTTCCCTTTCTTGGACCTAGACATCAAGTACTTCGATTTGGGTCTTCCCCACCGTGATGCCACCGAGGACAAAGTCACGGTGGAAAGTGCAGAAGCTACTTTGAAGTGTGTTCCTTGTCTCTCTTTGCAGTTGATCTTTTTAATCTTGTCTAAAACCAAATTTCTATCTTCTCAGTCTTTAATCTATCTGAATTTGTTTCTTTCATTTTATTTTGAATAGTGGTACCCGATCTATTATTTTGTGAGTTCTGATCTTATTGATTATTCTTTTCACGTCACTGTCAGTTTCATATATTAATTGCTTATGCATGGAAGCTGATGATCTGCTTTTCTTACATTTCAGATAAATGGTCTTTATATTCAAAATTTACTGTTTGTTGGGTCATGTCTAGATTTTTTCTTGCCAAAATGGTTGAGATGTATATTTTGCATTTTTACAGTGAAAATGCCTTTAGTAGAATGCACACCTGTCCTCTTTTCCATGCAAAATTGACGTCCTTAGAAATCAGCTACTTACAGGGGACATCATCTTCTTATAGTTTTTTCAAATTCAATGCTTTAACGTAGTGAATTTTATTGTAGGTATAATGTTGCCATCAAATGTGCTACTATAACCCCAGGTATTGTCAAGGGATTGAAAATGGGATTTCATCTGGATATAGTTTCCTCAAATCTATTTACATGACAGAAATAGGGTGATGGTTTAATTGATTGTGCAATTTCAGATGAGGCTCGTGTTAAAGAATTCAACCTCAAGTCTATGTGGAAGAGTCCAAATGGAACAATTAGGAACATTTTAAATGGTTTGCTGAGATTCCTACTTGTTTTACTTTAATATGGTAGTTGGTGCTTTCTATTGATTGCGACTTAATCATATCTTGCTGCAGGCACCGTGTTCAGAGAACCAATCATCTGCAAGAACATCCCTCGGCTAGTTCCAGGTAGGGAGAAGATGTCAGAACCACAGTTTGCTGGTAGCTCAAAGAAAGTTATAGTTTTCCCATAACCAAAGTTATAATGTAGGATGGACAAAGCCTATATGCATTGGAAGGCATGCGTTTGGAGATCAATATAGGGCAACTGATGCAGTTTTGAAGGGACCTGGCAAGCTCAAGCTTGTTTATGGTGAGATGCTCTGTTAGTTTTATATGACATAAAGTTTGTTTTTGTCATGTAATTGCATAATACGCTCAAAAAAATGTAGGCTAATGAGGAATTATTTCTGACCACTTTATTCTTCTATGTTCTGCCAGAGGGAAAAGAGGAGCAGATTGAGTTAGAGGTTTATAATTTCACAGGGGCTGGTGGAGTAGCTTTGGCAATGTATAATACAGATGAGGTAGTTTATTAATATATTTCTCAAAGTCACGGTCTATCTTTTAAAATAAAACCGACGGTCATGCACTAATAGGTAAACTCAGTGAAGTATAAAAGAATTCTTATTATAATGACCACTACTAATCTTTAATATAAGATGAACTTTAATTGAAAAATGTAATGTTCAAATAAGTCATTAAACTCAGTGAAGTATAAAAGAATTCTATTATAACAACCGCTACTAATCTTTAATATAAGATGAACTTTAATTAAAAATGTAATGTGAAATAAATCACGTCGATTGCAAATATTAAACTACTGTCAAAGTATATGTGCATGCACACGTGTGTTTGAGTATTTACACTAACAAAGGTTATGCTGTTTATTTTTTGGTGACATTTTCCCGTCATTTCTATCTCGTATCTAAATACAATATTAAATTTCCTGTACCAATATGAAAAGGGGTCATTTTTATGAACTCAAATATTAGTATAAAAGATGATGTTAATTTCATGGTGCAATATTTATTGCAGTCTATCCGTGCTTTTGCTGAGGCCTCCATGAACACGGCTTACCAGAAGAAGTGGCCACTTTATCTCAGCACCAAGAATACCATTCTGAAGAAATATGATGGGAGGTAATTTTCTTTTGTTTTTACTCATGGTCCTTTCCACTGCTTTATTTGGCCCAAGTTCCTTTTAGGTCTTAGATTGTTCTAATTTCTGGCTACAGATTCAAAGACATCTTTCAAGAGGTGTATGAAAGTCAGTGGAAGTCCAAGTTTGAAGCTTCTGGGATATGGTGAATGCCTTTTACTGCTGATAAAATGTATTAGTTAAAAGCATGTTTCACTTTCAATTTACCATATATTATTGACTTCAGGTATGAGCATCGGCTCATTGATGATATGGTTGCCTATGCTGTCAAGAGCGAAGGGGGTTATGTCTGGGCCTGCAAGAATTATGATGGTGATGTACAGAGTGATTTCCTGGCTCAAGGTTTGTGCTTTGTGAGTTATTTCTTATTTGTTCGAGTTACTCTAGTTAAATTATAATTCGACTTGAAAACAGTTGTAAATCTGATTTGGTTTATTTTTAACATGTATCTGAATTTTTAAGATGCAATTTTATATTAGCTGAAATCACCAAAACGAAAAAAAACTTCAGGCAACCTTTTATTGATCAGCAAAAACTTAGTAGATTTTCCGCACATTAACATAGTTGCCTAATTATTTTCTCTCTCCATTTTCATCCCTGGGATGGGATGCATAATGTTAGAGTCTTAGATGCAAATAAAAAATTTGCAACAATGGAAAAATTAGCAGTGAAAAATGTTTGGTGGAAGAAATCGGAAGGGGGGAGAGCACGTTGGTTGCGTGAGATTCGGGAAAGAGAATTGCTTAGATTGCATGGAGAGAGAAGGGAAGGGAGAGAGATGAGATAAATCTCAATTTGATTTCAACTTTAATTGTTTTTAAATAAAGGACTACCATCCCCTTTATATAGAAGGGGTGGAATTACAAAAATAGAAATAAATCGCAATTCAAATCCTAGCTTATCCTAATTTAGAATCTAAATATCTTTAAGCAACTCACTGCTTAATATAACCAACTAATTAATTAAATCGAGATCACATGCAATCTCTTTATTTAAAATAAAATTACAATGATCCAATTAAGCATAAATTAAAGGGATTTTTACCTGACAGACCCTATAATCTTTGTCAATTACCTCTACGACATTTGAAACAACCCAATTCCTCCCTCAACTCCGTAAACTTGCTAACCCTTACCCCATAGATCTCGTGGTTAGCCCCCATCCATTTATCCATTAAAACTGATCGGATTCCGTTACATTCTTTTATATTATACCCATCTTATTTATCAAAATTACATTGAGTGCCAATCCCCTTATCTTCCTCCTCATCTCACTTTCCCTGCTCAACACCCACCCACCTCCTCTCCGACCTCTGCCTCCCTGTCCTCTCCTTCCTCCTCACTCCGCCTCCTCGACCTCCTGCTCCTCCTCCAGATCCGCCGCACGGGCGCCCTCTGCCTTCTAGACCTCCTGCTCCTCACCGCCGTACGGGTGCCCTCCCTCTCCCCGACCTCCTACTCCTCCAGATCCGTCGCGCAGGTGCACTCCTCCTCATCGACCTCCGACTTCCAGGCCTCATGCTCCTCCTCCAGACCTGCCACGCGGGTACCCATCATTGCTCCTGCTTCTACTGGTGATGATCCCAACGCTCACATCGGCCAACTCCATCACCCGTTTCGACTTCGGCACACTTACGTTAGCCAACTTGAAGCGTTGGGTGTTGCTCACCTCAGGAACGTCAGCATCCAGCTCACGCGCGACCTCCCCGTGCCCAACTTCGGCGTCGACCGCGTCCTCTACGCGCACCCCATCCGCTTCCGCCACCCCGTTACGAGGACCCCCTTCTCTTTCTCCACCTTCTTCTCCTTCTCCATAACCCACCTCAACCCCTCCTCCATCGGTGGTGGCCTCACCTTCGTGCTCGCCACCGACGACTACTCTGTTGGTGACACAGGTAGATTCCTGGGTCTACTTAACGCGAGCGATCCGGAGGATGTGTCCATCGTGTCAAAGCCCCCCGCAGCCAGCGCCCCCAACCCCTCCCGCCCGACCTGCCGCCCGAGGCCTCCCTCCTGTCAAAGCCCCCCGCTGCCAGCGCCCCCAACTCCTCCCGCCGACGCCCCATCACCGCCCTACTGCCCTCCCGCATGATCTGCCGCCCTCCAGCCCTCCCGCCCGACCCATCGTCCGCCAACCCTCCCGCCCGATTTGCCGCCCTCCCGCACTCTGATCTTCCTCCTCCCGCCTGACCTGTCGCCCGAGGCCTTCCTCCTGTCAAAACCCTCCGATGCGAGCGCCCCCAACCCTCCCGCCTAATTTTCCGCCCTCCCGCACTCTGATCTTCCTCCTCCCGCCCGACCTGCCGCCCGAGGCCTTCCATCTGTCAAAGCCCCCTGCTGCCAGCTAGCCCCTCCCGTCGCCTGCACACCCCAACCTCTCCCACCAGTGCCGCTTCTCCCACCAGCACAACCCTGGGTGCAATATCCACCGTTGGATGATCTTTTGGAAAGAATATGGATGTGGAATATCCACCGTTGGATTTCTATTGGTTCGATTAACTCAAGACTAACTCAAGCAATTGACTCAAAGAAAGCTAAAATTGACGGCAAGGTCTGTGGGGTAAGACGAAGCAAGTTTATGAGGTCGATGGAGGAATTAGTTTGTTTCAAAGGTCGTGAAGGTAATTGGCAAGGATTATAGGGTCTGCCGGGTAAAAATCCCTGAATTAAATTCGACTCTAATTAAACCCTTATTGCTAAATGCAATGGACAAAAATCTTGAATTGAGCCATAATTGACTGTCTCGCGCAGCATTAACTCTCCTTCACTTGAAAAATTTGTCTCCCAACGAATTGCTTGATCATCAACTGCAGTGCCAGAGAATTCTTCCCGAATTTATTGAATAATTTGCTCCAATTATGTAACCTTTCTTCCTTAATTCAACATTATGTTTGTAGTTCTTCTCAGTTGGAGGACGTCCCTGCAATTTTTCTACCCCTTCATCTAAAAAGATACCCTGAAGTCCCTACCAACTCTAACCTTTAAATAAAAGTTTTGGGTGAAGGTGTCTTTTTGCAAATTTCCCAAATCAACCATTTGGAAACGAAATCAACTTCTTATCCCTAAATTGATGGGATTTGTTTCTCCCAGGGACTTTCTTTGCAAAGGCGGCTAGGGTTTTTTTCCCCGTCAAGTAACGGCGACAACGTCACCGAGGTGGGAGTTGCAGGTGGCGTAGGCTTCGTGTGGATCGGTGATGTAGGTGGGGGCGTAGGTTGGCGACGACGACGAGATGGGGCGGTGATGGCCCGGACAGGAGCAAAGCAGTGGGGATATTGACGTGGTGACGGTGTGGGGCTGGCGATAGGGCGGCTGCGCGAGAGGCGACGGTTGGGTGGGTGGTTGGTTGTTGGCGGCAGGGAGAAGGGTGTGAGATGAGAGGATGGGCTACGGGGAAGAGAAGGAGAGGGAGGGCAACACTGTTGAAGAAGGGAGATGGGAGGGTGGCGATGTCGGAGACGGGAGATGGGAGGGTGGTGAGGTTGGCGGTGGTCGTTCGAGGCGCGGGAGAGGCGAGAGGGGTCTGCAACAGGACTGTAGGGGCTAGAGATGGAGTTAGCGGCGACACATGGGTGAGGTGGAGGGGCTGTTTTGGTGATGGAAGTGGGTGCGACAAGGGTGCGGGGTCGTCAAAGGTACCAGGGAGGCGTAGGAGATCTGTGAGGGGGCTGCAGGAGGTGATGGAGTCGATTTCATTGTCAACGGCTGATCTGAAGTGGGCTGGACAGCAAGCTGAGAGTGGCTTTTTCTTTCATTTTCTTCATTATTGCCCTCAAACTCATCTTGGACAACAACTTCTACTAGATAGGGCGGCGGGGGTCCCGAAACCTCCTGGACAACAATCTTTGCAATGTTTTTGGCGGCATTTTCCTTTAGTTGTCGCGCCAATGCTTTAACATTTCGCGGATCTCGTAATTTTCTCACCAAAGCTTGCATATCTGCACAAACTTGGAGCATATTAAATAGCATCTGTCTAACCTCAACACACCATGCTTGTTTTGTTGAACGAGATTATTTGGTCGTACATCTGCGCGAGCCTCTGGATAGATCGTCAGATTGCGAGGATGATCTGATGGCCATGCTCTGATATCAATTGATGCAAATACAAATTTGCAAGGAAAATTTATTTTTGACGGTGAAAAATGTTTGGTGGAAGAAATCAGAGAAAGAGAGAAGAGAAAGCGCGCCGGTTGCGCGGGATTTGGGAAAGAGAATTGCGTAGATCGCGTGGAGAGAGAAGGGAACATGATAGGGATGAGATAAATATCAATTTGATTTCAACTTCAACTGTTTTTAAACAAAGGACTAACATTTTCTTTATATAGGAGGGGTGGGATTACAAAAATAGAAATAAATTAAAATTCAAATCTTAGGTTATCCTAATTTGGACTCTAAATATCTCTAACCGACTCACTGACTAATTAATTAAATAGAGATCACATACGATCTCTTTATTTAAAATAAAATTGTAATGACTCAATTAACTGTAAATTAAATTTGACTCTAATTAAACCCTAGTTGCTAAATTTTAACGGACAAAAATCTTTATTTGAGTTCAAATTGACCGTCCCGCGTTGCATTAGTCTTTGTGCAACTCACTGTTATTGTACAGTAAACTAGATAATCAAATATGGGTTTTTTTTACAGAGGTTATTGTTCTTTGTGCATGTTAGAAATGATTTGCTTATATATTTTCATTTTTTTGTAGGTTTCGGATCACTCGGTTTGATGACTTCAGTATTGGTAAGACTATACTTTGCTGTTTTTTTGTCATTTTCTGATAGATTTCCATTTATAACCAGTCCAGTCAAAGAATAATCATGAATTGGTGCAGATCCTATATTCAAGATTAGATGCACATAGTTTCATAAGTTAGATATTACTAGTTTCATAAGTTGGATATCACTAGTACCCATTTGTTTGCTCCTTGCTTTGATGGAAAGATGACCAGATATTCTATTAGTAAAAGATCTAGTATATTTGTTGTTAGTGGTATTTGATGGACACCATATGCGGTAGGTAACAGTGTAGAGAGGTGTTTTGTTACTCTACATATTAGTTATTTGGAAAATTATTTAAGTTGCGAGTAGTTATTGATCCTTAAGTAATCGGGGCTTTAAAGGTCCATGCTATCGAGAATGTGGGTTTTCGCATAATGTTGAACTACTGTTGCCAGAGTCTATACATATGAAGGTAATTTGCAAATTGTGAAGTGCAATTTAAGGAGGTCTGCCTGGCATTTTCATTGCTCTAAGCATGGTTGTTCGGTTGCCTGATATTGCTGGATGTTCTCTATATGGAAATTACAATTTCATAAATGTGGAATTATTGGTTCAATTAGAAGGGCTGCTTCACGTTTAATCAGATATCTGTACCGACTTCTTGAAGTTATGACTTTTATGTTGAAGCTTGCGCAGATTTACTCACGTTTATTTTCAGTAGGTTACATGATTTATATTAATTGTAGTGGCAGTGTGTATCTGAGTTTGTCTTTAAAAATTGATGACCTCATGGGGGTATGTGGCATTCGATTATTCACATTAAGGTCATAATTTTCATATTGGCAATTGCAAAGAAACCACATCCTGTATATTGCCTTTCAGATAAACTGTTGTTTCTGCGAGTAATAGGACGTGGTGTTGGGTATATACTCTTTTCCTTTTCCTTTTATATCTTAATCAGAGCCAAGTTATACCGTATCTGCCCATGCATAGATATATCTATATAGGCAATGTTCATAAATGTGGTGACCTAACACACCGAGTATTCAATATGCACTCAAATGCGCTCAAATGGCATATGCAGCCCGAGTGTGCCGCATATGCAGCCGCCTTTGTATTGGAGACCCCCTTCGATTTTATTTCATGTAAAACCCTAAACCAACTCGCAAACCCCCAGCCTCCCCTAGTTTTCTCCTCCAACTCACAAACCCTCTCGCGATCCTCCGCGGCTCCGCCTCCTCGATTTTTCTCCTCCAAGCCCTAGACGACATGCTCTGTTCCTCCAAATCCTCAATGGAGTTGCTCCGCCTTCCTTGGGTGACACGACTGCTCCTCCACCTTCCTTGGGTGACGCGGCTGCTCCATCACCTTCCTTGGGTGACGCAGACTGCTCCTCCGCCTTCTCTCAAAGCTGGAGTTGCTGCTCCTCGCCTTCCTTGGGCAGTGCACGAGCTTGCGCCTTCGCCTTCCCTCGAGAGACAGATCCTCCTTCCCTCGAATCGCAACACCTCTGTTAACCCTCGGCCAAGACCTCTGACTTCAATAGGTAGTGTGTGCTCCTCTTTCTCCATCGAATCTCCGCCGCCAACAGCCACCAGGTACTCTCCGAGTCTCTACAACCACATTATTTCTTTATTGAGTTTCAAATCTATTTTTTTCATATAAACTTGTATTATAGTCATCAGATTTATTTAAAATTTTAATGGATTATTATAGTTATCAAATTTATTTTTAATGGGTTATACTTTTTGTTTCTTGCGAATACTTAGCCAGAGATATGATGATATACATGTTATGTTTTTTGGAAACATAAATATCTAGTATTTCAATTTATTATTATATTTTTAATCATTCTTTATTAAAATAATAGAAATCGCATAATCCGCATATACTTCCGCCTGCTCGTTTACTCGCTTCAGATTGCCTGACCGAATGAATACCGCATACCGACTTTCTGAACCTTGTATATAGCTATATTGATGTTTGTGCTTTGATAAAGCGTGGTTCTATGGAAGAGCAGCTTGTTTTGCCTCAAGCGTCTATGCTTGCCATTTTTAATTATACTGCACGCAATATCTAGGATCCCAAATGCTGCCATTGTATCTGGACAGTCTGAGGACCAAGAATTCTCTTTTTTTGGAGCTCACTTGGAATGGGAAGGCTGTCCTGATGGGTATAATATCTTTGACATGCTGTATCGCATTCTCAGCCATTCTTTGTACGTTTTGTTTACCTGCTTCTTAGGTTTTGTGGAAACTGGAATTTGGAATTAAGATGTTCGTGGTGTTCAAATTACACGCTAGTTATTAGTTTTGTTAATTTTCCTGCAAATTTAAAGAGTAGCTAAATTTTGCACGACATTAGAAAAAAGTAAATTTGGTAATATGCCCATGCATAGATATATCTGTTGGGAAAAATAAGCGTTGTCTTTATTCCTTGTGTCCTAGACTCTCTTATATAGGGAGAGGTCTACGGGCAAATGACATATGGTAGACAAACGAAAAGAACAATAAATAAAAGATACATAAACATAAACTAAACTTCTACACTCCCCCTCAAGATGGATCGTAGATATCTATCATGCTCATCTTGGATAAGCACTTCTGGAAGGAACCCTGAAGTAAAGCTTTGGTAAGAATGTCTGTCGTTTGGTCTCCTGAGCTGACATGGGTTGTAGAAATGAAACCTTTCTGGATCATATCACGGATATAATGGCAGTCCACCTCAATGTGCTTTGTCCTCTCGTGAAATGCAGGGTTTGCAATGAATAATGCAACCTGATTGTCACATTTTAGTGACATGTGAAGAGGAACATCTATATGTAGATCTGTCAGAACTGCGCGAACCCATATCACTTCTGCACATGCTTTGGCCATAGCTCTATATTCCGATTCAGCACTAGATCTCGTAACTACTGTTTGCTTCTTGCTCTTCCACGAGACAAGTGACTCCCCAACGAATATAGCAAAGCCTGATATAGACTTCCTATCCTTCGGGCACCCTGCATAGTCTGCATCTGCACATGCTGAGATAGTAATAGCACCCTTCTTTCTAAACATCAATCCTGCACCTGGAGATGACTTAAGATACCTTAGTATCATATGTATGGCGTCCATGTGTACCTGGCGAGGTTGCTCCATAAACTGGCTCACTTTATTTACTGCAAATGTAATATCTTTTCTGGCAATAATAACATAAATAAGCCTCCCTACCAGTTCTCTGTACCTTCTTTTGTCAACCTTCTCAGTGTCGTCATCATGCATTTTCATGCTTGGATCCATGGGTGTAAAAGCAGGTCGACATCCAAGCATACCCGTGTCACTTAGCAAGTCAGTGACATATTTCCTCTGAGTCATCACGAGTCCTTGTTCATTTCTAGCAAACTCCAATCCAAGGAAATATCTAAGTACTCCTAGATCCTTGGTAACGAATTCACGGCTCAAGAATTCTTTTGCTATTTTTATTCCCTGCATATCATCTCCTGTAATGGGTATATCATCAACATACACCATAATGACAACCATACCTCTGGATGTCCTCTGTACAAAGAGAGAACGGTCTGCATTTGACCTTTTGAACCCTTGCTTCTCAAACAAATTTGAGAGCTTCTGGAACCAAGCTCTTGGGCTCTATTTTAGGCCATAGATCACCTTATGAAGCCTGCATACCTGTACACATTCCCCCTCATCAGTTAACCCAAGTGGCTGATGCATGTAAACTTCTTCCTGAAGATACCGTATAAAAATGAAATTTTGACATCTAATTGAAGTAGGAACCAATCTCGAATCACAACAACAGATAAAAGAATCCGTAAGGTAGAATGACGAGTAACAGGAGAAAACGTGCCAAGATAATCTACCCCATACATCTGAGTAAAGCCCCGAGCAACCAGTAGCGCCTGGTACCTATCAATACTGCCATCGGTATTATGCTTAACCGTAAACACCTTTTTCAACTCACAATAGATGTCCCGGTAGGAGCTGGAACAAGACTCCAAGTACCTCTCGACTGAAGGGCGGCCATCTCTTCCTCCATAGCCAGACGCCATCTACTATTAGCTAATGCTTCCTGGTGATTCCTTGGAATGTTCACAGCAGATAAAGCAACTACAAATCTCCTGAAATCTCCTGTCATACGCTCAAAGGTAACATGAGAAGCAATCGGATATGAAGCACATGACCTCTTATGCTTCCTCAGTGCAATCGGTAAATCAAGATCTGCATCATCTGTACCAACATCTGTGTCATCCCCTGCCTGCTCCTGCTGAGAAATGCCGTTAGTCCCATCATTAGATTTAATGTTATCAGAACGAACCTAGGGCATGTTTGATGATTGACCATGATCATGAGTAGGGCCTGGCCATCGATTGTAGTGGCGTGGTAGAGGAGGAACCAAAGATATGGAAGATGGTAGAGGTGGTGGCGGTGGTGGAGATGGTGGCGGTGATGGGGATGCCGGTGGTGGTGATGGGGATGGCGGTGGTTGTGGAGATGTAGGAGCTTATTGTGATGCATACAAGGGTGGAGGAGGAATATAGATTTAATCATTTATATCTGATGGCACCAACCTATCACCTGTAGGAGAGAAAAACATGACTGACTGACTCAAAAAACATGACATCTGCACTGACATAATATCTTCGACGTAACGGATCATAGCAACGATACCCCTTTTGAGTCATGGAATACCCGACAAAAACACATTTGACAGCCCTAGGAGAGAGCTTGTCAACCCTTGGAGACAACTGGTGAACGAATGCCACAGACCCAAAGACACGAGGAGTTAGAGAGAACATTTCCTTGTTAGGAAAAACGAGGGAGAAAAGTATCTTCTCTCCCAACATAGATGAGGGCATGCGGTTAATGAGATAACATGCAGTAAGAACCGCATCGCCTCAGAACGAGTGCAGAGCACAACTCTGGATAAGAAGCGTACGAGTGACATCAAGAAGGTGGCAATATTTTCTTTCTGCGACACCATTCTGTTGAGACGTGTAGGCACAAGACGTTTGATGAAAAATGCCATGGGATGAAAGAAATTGAGATAATGTTCGAGTACAAAATTCAAGGGCATTATCAGTTCTTACAATCTTGATAGAAACAGAAAACACATTCTGCACTTCTTTAATAAAATTCATAGTAGTGATGCTCGCTTCAGATTTATTCTTTAACAGAAAGACCCAAGACAAACGACTAAAATCATCCACAACAACTAAATAGAACCTGTGTCCCTGATGATCGGAAATACGACTCGGACCCTAAATATCAATGTGAAAAAACTCAAATGGAGAGCTACTGCTCCGGCTCTGATGACTAGGGAAGACAGACCGATGATGCTTCCCTAACTGACAAGCTTCACAATCGAACGACGAGCGGGGTGAGATCTGAGGAAGGACTTGACGCAGTTTCTGAAACAGAAGATGACCAAAGCTCATATGCCATAAGGAGTGACAGGTCTGGTGGAATGAGATGATGCTCCAGTGTAAGGTGTATGGACCACTCGATAAAGCCTGCCTTGCTCACAACCATGTCCAATCACGTTGTCCGTGAGAATGTCCTGAAACACAAGAGATGACGGGTCATAATATCGCTCGACAATGTAGATCCTTAGTAATCAGACTAATTGACAGTAAATTCATTGAGAAATTAGGAGCATGTAGCACATTCTGCAACCGCATAAAAGGTGTTAAGGCGATCTGTCCCTGTCTTATGATGGGAGAATGAGTCCCATCTGCTATGACGACAATCCTTCCTAGGGAAACTTGCTTGTAGGATGTGAGTTGGTGTCTATCTCCACACAAATGATGTGTGGCACCTGAATCTACAATCCATTCTGAGGTACGTGAACCCTTGTAGAAAGTAGAAGTATGAGCACTACCTGAGGATTTAGCTTCTGCAGTAGCAACAATGTCCAAGCTGCTCTCTGAAACAGGTGGAGGAGTACTGGCTGGTGGCATGATATCACGTAGACGAGACACTAGGTCATCATATCATGGATCCGACGCTGGCGTAGCACCATGATGCTGGATCTGTTCTGCTGCACGGGCAGATGCTGGGAAACCATGCTTAGAGTAACACGTGTCTTATGTATGACCAATCCGACGACAATAAGTGCACTATAACCCACGACCACGGCCAACCCTACCACGTGGTCCTCGTCCACGAAAGTGAGTTGAATTGCCTCTTCCTCTAGAGGCTGTCATAGCAGAAGAATTTGGTACAGTAGTAGGGCTTGAGATGTTGATTCGGCTCAATCGCCGAAAGGCCTTCATGAGAGGAATGGTAGTATCTGCCAGAATCTAAGAAGAAGCCGCTTAATACTGTGAGTCAAGAGAAGCTATAAAGACTCCCACCATCGTAGCATTCCGATATGTCTTCAATTATTCTGGAGTAGCCGTGAGAGGCATGAAACTGTGAAGCCTCTCAAGCATTCCCCTCAATGCAGTGTAGTGAGCATTCAGGTATCGACCATTCCGCTTTATCGTGAAAGATGTCATGCTGGAGCTGTAGGATTTTTGTCTCATTCTTGGCTTGTGAATACGTGGCAGCAAGAATGTCCCACATGGCTTTGGCAGTAGGTTGATGCAAGACATCTGCATCATCAGCTTCCCATGAGGCATACAACCCTGTTTTCTCCTCTGGTTCATCCTCGGTAAGAATATGTTTCTTACCCATCGACTTCATGAACTGCATGGCCCATAACTCATAGTTGAATCTATCCATCTTCACAATAGGCGCATGACCTTTGAAGGTGCTTGCAGTAGGGATCTCGATCTTGTATTCTGACATTTTGACTGGATAAAACTAGGGTTGAAGACAAGATATGCCTTGGTCTACACTGATATGATTAGGTTTAGTTGCACGTGTAGACCTCTATGCAACCAAACCCATCAACCTGGAAGCAAGAGGAGAGCCCCTTATAAAGATGACAACCGAACCCTAGGGGCGGTGGAACCCTAGGGACAACGACTGTAGACCGGCCTAAGCCTATGCCACAGAGAAAGGAGAGGCCGCACGGGCAGACGGCGCGCGTGGGACGACACACAACCGCACGTGAAGGCGCCGCGCGTGAAGGCAGCACGCGTAGGGGCAGCGCGCGAGGAGATGGCATGCGTGGAGGTGGCGGCGTGCACGAAGGGCGGTGCGCGTGGAGGCTTGAAGGTGGAAGGCTATGTTTAAGGTTCGGTACGAGAGCGTTGTGTTGGGAAAAATAAGCGTTTTGTTTATTCCTTGAGTGTAGAGATATTTCTAGTATTTATGTACTCATGTGTCATGCTTATTTTCTTAGTTCCATCTTATGTAATTTACCCATAAGCTTCCTCTATATAAGAGAGCCTAGGGTTCCATGGAATAAACAAGTTCTCTCTTTCATTTCCACCAACATTGAGCCCTAGCCTCTCTTATATACGAAGAGATCTATGGGCAAATTACATATGGTAGACAAACGAAAAGAACAATAAATAAAAGATACAAAAACATGAACTAAACTTCTACAATATCTATAGAGCTCCATTGATGTTTGTGCTTTGATAAAGCATGGTTATATGGAAGAGCAGCTTGTTTTGCCTCAAGCATCTATGCATGCCATTTTCAATTATATTGCATGCAATATATAGGATACCAAGTTCTGTCATTGTATCTGGATAGTCAGGGCCAAGAATTCTCCTTTTGGGAGCTCACATGGAATGGGGAGGCTGTCCCGATGGGTATAATTTTTTTTGACAAGCTGTATCACGTTCTTAGCCATTCTTCCTACGTTTTGTTTACCTGCTTCGTAGGTTTTATGGAGACCGGAAATTGGAATTAAGATGTTCGTGGCGTTCTAATTATGAGCTAATTATTAGTTTTGTTAATTTTTCCTGCAAATTTATAGAGTAGCTAAATTTTGCACGATGTCAGAAAAAAGTAAATTTGCTAAGAGATAAATGCAAGTGTTAGTTTTATAATTTTTTTTCATTCTGTTTATGCTTAGATTTAATAATTTTAGGTGTGCCCTGACGGAAAGACAATTGAAGCTGAAGCTGCACATGGTACAGTTACACGCCATTACCGGGTTCACCAAAAGGGTGGTGAAACTAGCACTAACAGCATTGCATCAATCTTTGCTTGGTCACGGGGACTTTCCCATAGGTACTTTTGTAATATTCTTTTTTTGTTGGTTATTGATGGCGGAAAAAAATATGTAATTAGCTTTGATGATGAGCTTGTAGTTGTGGTTCATTCCATGTGAGTATGGTCTCAGTTTTAGACTGGTGGAGAAGAATAAGCAGAATTTTTAATGTGCTTGCCGCATCGAGTCTTTCAGTGAGTGACTGTCAAACCATTGTGTTTTCAACTTTGTTGTTCCATTTATTATTTGCAGGGCAAAGCTGGATGACAACACTAGACTGTTGGACTTCACTGAAAAACTAGAGGCGGCTTGTGTTGGAACAGTCGAGTCGGGGAAAATGACTAAAGATCTTGCTCTTTTAATCCATGGATCCAAGTAATATTTTCAAAACCAGATTTCATGTTTTATTACAAAAAGTTTGTTTCGATGAAAAGTTGGTGATATATACTAATAAAATATCATTGCCTTAGGGTCACCCGCGATCAGTACCTCAACACGGAGGAATTCATCGATGCGGTTGCTGAGGAGCTGAAAGCAAGACTTGGTGCAACATCGAAGCTGTAAAGTTCTTTCCACTTACTAGGATTTTAGACAGGCCCAGGTTTATTTTGGCATTGGATCCGTATTGTAGGTATGAAATCTCTGATAGCATTTGGTCTAATTGAGCCAAGTCTTATGGCAGGTTGGCTTAGAGGGACCCAAGAACTGGAGATTGTGCCAGAGTGAAGGCAGGAGGGATTTGTGGTGATCATTTTTACAATAAGAGTACTTGTTACAGTTCCATTTCAATAGAAACCACCGATTCAATAGTTTACAGGTTTGCACCCATTGCTCAAGTCTTTATGCACGACGGAGCAAACACTTTGGACTGTATTATCTAAATTGACAGGATTCAGCAGGCTGTCTTGAGGTTTCTCTTGGGATTTTGACTGATGAGATTTTTTTAATGCATTTTGGAATTGGAAATAGTACCCTGTGGCGGGGAAAGATATTTATCAATTATCATGCTTTATGTCGTCCAAACTGCGCGGAAGGAAATATCTGTGGTTGAGTGTTTTTGCGGATGTTTGGGACTACATTTTATTTACGAGGAATGAATGTTTCCTTTCATCGTAAAACGAACAACCTTGAGTTGATCTAACGCCTTTATTTGTAATATTGATCTTCTTGACTGAGAGAAGGATTCTTAGCCTGGGCATCGATATAAACCTGGGCGGGCCTTATGCTTGTGTTTTACTTTCAATCGTAACCGTCCTGTCGGAATTGTTCCCAAGAAAATGTGAACGCTGCAGGAATGTGTACGTATTTTAAAATGGAGAGGCGTATATATAAAATATTAAATTTTTATAGGGATATTATCTACATATGTTCAAAGTTGTTTTGATGGGAACCTTGGGGTTGATATTTGTGGCTTCCACTTAAAAAAATCCGGGAGTTTTGATATTGTGTATGCTCCACGTATTCTCGGCATTACAGATGCTTCGCTAACTTTCGTTTTCTGTAAATCTGATTCCTGGTGGGCTGTCGTCAGTGTCAAAATTAATGAATTTTGTAAGAAAAAACTAGAACTTTTATAGAAAAATTAGCGAAGGTTCGCCAGCTTCATTTTACTCAACTATATGCTCCTCCCTCTATTCTCCAACAGCTTCTTTTTCAGCTCCTCTGCCTACAAATCCTCGAGCAACTTCATCTGAAAGTGCCCTCCAACATCTACATATTCCAGTCGTCCCGTCTCCATCATAATAGTGTTGTATAGTACACTGATCTTGGCTTTCGGATATATAATATGATGATCTTGCACTGTGTGGGATCTTGTTTTTGTTTGATCTTAGCCCTGGATATCTGTCGTAAGGTAGCGAAAGTTGGAAACCAATTGTTTTGGGGAAAACAAACAACGGGGAATCCTACTAATATTGTGGAACTATATCAAATCCTAGACGAAACAAAATGCAAATGTCACAAAAACAATCCGAGCAAGCAAATCAAGCTACAAAACCAAGCACAATGTGGATACAAAGAGACTGAAGAGGGAAAAACCCAAAATGACGTAAGAAATCACGAGGCTTAGATCCAAAACCACTTCACTAAAATCAGTCATAAAATCGTTCTCCACAAGCTATCTTATTTTAGTTGGTGTGTCAACAAAACAATCTACACCAAACAAGATAAAATGTAGATTGAAGACGGAAAGATTTTCCCAAGCAATTGAGAGTCTCTGTCTGCAGCTCTTCTCCAATGCTTCGTTAGGTTACCAGATTACTACAGGGTAACCCGATTTACCCTCTGTATTCTTGGGTCATTCTTGGGTTGGAATTTCATCACAAATTAAGGTGACATCACATCACATTCCTTATTCCAACCATCTACCAATCCTCATAACCATCCAAACAACTACTATTCACACGAGGTTACCTCAACTCACTCCAACCCAGTAACCAAACGAGCCCTAAGGGTCCGTTTGGTAACTGGGTTACCGCGGGGTAACACGGTTTACTCCTCTCTATTCTTGGGTTGGAATTCTATCACAAATCATAATGACATCACATCACATTCCTTATTCCAACCCTCTCCAACCCTGATAACCATCCCAAACAGCTATTATTCACATCAGGTTACCCAACCCACCCAATCCCAGTAACCAAACAAACATGCTCGACTGTTGTCCAACAGAGGAATAGATGAGCAAAGATGGTCGCCTAAAGAGAGAATTGAAGATAGGGCATAAACATGTTGCTGATTCTGCTCAATGTGTTTGGTTTCTGTTCGCTGGAATGTGACGTAGAAGGGTAAATTTCCTTCAAGTCCAAGTGGGGATCAATGCATCAATGCTACACTTTGTGGAAACAATGAGGACTATATTATTTGTTCATATTTGTTGTATATTATTGTGGACTCAGACTATATTATTTGTTTGTGTTGAGTCTGTTTCACCCATGCAGGGTGGGACTCAACTTGAGTGCTCAATTTAGGATGCAGGCACACGGCTCATAGAGCTATTTTCGATGCATTATCCTAAGTGCTTGATTCGTAAGTTATGGCACACTAACTGCATCTTATGAGATTCACTCATCTCTAAGATTCATGAGACACACGTAATCTACATTCAACTTAGCCCAAATGAATTGATTATCTGTCCGCTAATAAACACATGATTAGGTGCGGATTTCCATCGACTTGCATGCATTTAGATAAATTTTTTATTCAGTCTAGCATATGCATGAAGAGAGCTGGCGACACTGTAAGTACTTCTCTTGAGCATGTCATCATGATTTTACGTCTGCATGATTTGTCACTTAGGATATTATGGAAAAGGAACTGGATGGTAGACGATGACTTTTGTGTCCATAGATTTAATATAAGTGATAACCTAATCTCTAAAAGTGGGATTGTTAATGCAAGTTGATGTAAATAAAATGAAGCTAAAATTCACCTTCTTTTTGGGAGAGAAAACCCCGCTTTACTTGCAGATGTACACATTCGTTGAGAGGTGAGGACGAATCCTTAGGATAGAGCCCAAACCCTAATTCAGCCTGCTCGTAATATACACAAATTATGTATTACCACTAATAAAAGTGACAAGATAATTACATCATATTTATGGTCTTCACCATGTGTTGGTGAAATGATCGGGTTTGTTTGATCTTGTTTGACTCTTCAGCCTCCCAAAAATCTATAGGCTCCATTAGCGTCTCTTGAGATTCATCATCTAAAGATTCAGTTAACATTGATCCCTTATTCGCTTAGCTTCCTATTTTGTATACTTAGGCTTATTTTCAGCCTAAGTACAGGGAGGGATCCATATCATTCTGATTATTCCCCTCGGAACACCTAGCTTTAATTCATATCTTATACTTAAGCTATTTCTCAGCTTAAGTATAGGGGGACCTGAGTCCATGTATTCATCTAACTGATTCTTTTACTCATGATGCACCTATAATTCTATCATCAGTTTTTGTATATTCTTTTATATTTAGTATGAGCTATGTCTTCATATCATTTTATGCTGTGAGGACATATCAAAAGCTAAGTATAGAGGGGTCTACCGTATATATTACATATATACTTTAGCCATAGCTCACATTTTTAATTTTTTTTCAAACTCTTGGTGTTATGGGTATCGTATTGCATCATTGAACCGATTTGTGTAACCATGTTTTAAAAATATTTTTTTGGAAATTATACATATATTCATGATTTTAAAAAATGCTTTACATGGCTTGCAAAAATACAGCTTAACATGTTTGGAAAATTATTTGTAAAATATTTTGAAAACCTACATATTTATGTGATATTGTTTTGAAAAATATTTTACTAAGGTTTGAAAAATGAGTTTTTTACTTGTTTTGAAAATTTTTTGTAAAATGTTTGGAAAAATTCTATACATGTGTGACAATGTTTGCAAAAAGTTTTCAAAAATCTTGTTCAATGCTAAGGGTGTAAATGAGTCTAATCAAGTAGCCCTCTAACTTAAAAAAACGGAAAAATAATAAAAAAACTTATTGATTGGTGCTATTCTCAGACACTTTCATTGTGCACTCAAGGCTTGAGATGATCTTTAACACTTGGTTTAAGGAGTACCTAAACTTAGAGTTATCTTGTCTTAATCTTTAGGGTCTTGGACTTAAAAATTTATACTCTCCTAGTTCAAAGATATGCATGATATATCTCATGCTTAATCTCCCTTAAAAGAATTTGACTTTCACTCACATGTACGACTGCATTCATGATTGAGATGAGTCAAAGTATCACTAAGGAGACTGAGATGGAAGCTTTTATTTGGACTTGATCTATATGGTGCTCGACGATGAGATAAAATTAATGACAGCTTCATGAAACCTGAGTGTCAGCATCTTAGCCAGTATGGGACATGTTCTCATGCTATCTCTTGAATTAAACCTAAAAGTGCTAGGGTGTGATAACATTAATTAATAAGTTAATCAGTGTGCATCAATCTTTTGGTAAAAGCAGTGGTGCTAGCCAAAAATAAAGAAAAGAAAGCAAATATCAAAAGAGCTTCCATCAAAGGCAAGTACTCCCAATCATTTTTCAAAGTATCCACTTGGACCACCGTTAATAGGACCAGGAGTCGGACTAGCACCCAAAAAGGGCTCTGCATCGTAAATGCTACAAGTTTGGGTGTAGAAGGTATATTAGATACTCAAAAAAGGTAGACCCCGATGCACTCCCAGGAAAATAAGTGCAGACGACTCCAACTTCTCTTGACGGACACATTGATTGACATAAATCAAAATAAAAATTGTGTTGAGTTATTGCACTTGAGAGAATCCTGTTCCAATGAGAGGAAGAGAAAAATAAGTACACAATCCTACTTCCTCCATAATCTGGCCATCCATCAATCTCATTAAAGTCTGATAACTAAAGAGATGGTAGATTGAAGCAAGACTAGATTTATTCCCTAGGGTTAAGGGTTGGGTCCTTAGGAGAGCTTTCGAGATTGGAATTTTTAGTGATATAATGGCTCTACTCTCATGATGCAGTCTACACTAAGTCATACTTCTTATATATATGTATACATTGAGAGTCTGACAATTAGAAGAGTTGAATTCCTTTTGATTAATACTTGGATCAACTTAAAGTTTTAGGATTCCTAAAATATAGTGTTCTAGGTCAAATCAAGCCTTGTATCGTCACTTGCACATGTCAGGGACCTCACTAATTAAACTAACTCTTTAACAAATTCTTTCTTTATTAGCGCGAGGACGAGCTTAGCTTAAGTATAGGGGGGGTGATAAATTCCAGATTTATCATCTTAATTGATTATATTTAACTCTCTTGCTTAAGTTATTCACAAAGATTCAATAACAACTAACACTAATGGCTAATTTATATATATTATTATGGTGTAATATTTTATGTATTTATTTATTATTAAAAATCAAATAAAAATTAGAATAAAATTGTGTATAAATAAATTAACATAAAATAAAATAAAAAATACAAAAAAATAAGCAAAAGAAAATTAAAGAAAATTTTTTATATGGTTTTTAATAGTATTTAATTTTTAACTATGTATAGATGACCTCTGATCTCTTTGACTTCTACATGCTACAACTTTTTTGTTCAACATTTTTCTTTTTTCGATTCTTAACTAATTCTTTTCTCATTTTATTTAATTTTACAATATTATTAATTCTGATTGGGCCACGTGGCAACTCCAAATTGCACCACGTGACCCAGTCTCCTCGCATCACTTGAATTGAACCAGCACCGTCAGATCATCCCATCTGTGCATCCAGGCCGTTCACATGTGCTCTAATTTCCACCCTTTGATTTGATCTCTAGACCAGAACACGACCACTCAATTCCACCTAAATGCTGACTGTTTGATCTTGATTAGAAGGTTGATCTATCGTCCCTAACCACCCGCTCCTTTCTTTCCTCCTTCGCAAACCGCCTAACTACCCTGTCATCCCCTATTTTCCTAGCTGGACTCAATCACCGTCCAACCAACCTCCACTGTCACTCCCTTCTCCCAACATCCCTAACCCTCGCCAACTTCTATTTTCATGCTAACCCTAACCATTCCATTGCAGGTGGCAGTCGAAACCTCCGCCAAAACTAGTTTGCAACTACAGTTCTTCTACCTTCAATAACCCATCGCCGACCACCGTTTGCAGGGGTCCACCCTTGCTTGAAGCTTCTCCTAGCCATCTCCCTTCTTCGTGACATAAAGAAGGAGGATTGATTGAGCGATCATGGTGTTTGCTTTTGGTGCGGCCCATGGCCGGTAGGCCATGCTACAACGCCAATAGGCCGCTGTTCGAGCTTCTTCCCAAGGCCGGGAAAGTTAAGCGATGACCCTGAGGCTATCTCGACCTCAATCCCAAGCCTACACTCCATCCTTCATCTTTGAGATTCATGTATAGATTAGGTTTTTAATTCATTTTCTTCAAATACTCCCATATGTATATATACCCACTCCTCGAATTAAGGTGTTCTTGACCTTCCCCGTGGATTCGTGATCCACGCCCGATGTCTTGTCCTCCGCACTATTCGTTCCGTCGCAACCTTCCTCTCGACCTGCCTTTCTCTGGTCATGGCGGAAGAACCCTAAAGAGCTTCACCTTCTTTAGGAGACTGCGGCTCTCCATCTTGCTCATATTCACACGCATCTTCTTCAATTTGGCTTCGGCTATGTATCGTACTAACGCTTGCAGATCTAAAGCCTTTAATGGCTGGAATCTCTGGGGGGGGTAAGGATTTTACTCCGACGTTCCTTCATCATCACCGACTTTCAGATGCTCGCGGATCTTCTCCGACGTCACATCGTCTTCGCCAACCATCTCTGGACTCTTGCCGACCATCAGACAACCTCTAGGAGCTCGGCGGAGGAATGAGGGGATCGTCGAAGTTCCGTCTTCTCGCCACCGTGTACGGCGGTGTTCTTTCGGGGAGAATGCGCAGGTACCTTCGGATCATCCCGATTTGGGGATGATCTGACCATTCAATTTCAGCCACGTCTATCCCCTGAGCCTGCAACCTTAGATCCACCAAGACATCAGCCGAAGCACCGGATCAAGCCACATGGCCCAAGCCACTGGTCGTCCACCAAACCTAGACGCGTGCATGTCTAGGCAAATTGCGTATCCACCCCGACTGTTATCCAGAATTGCAAATATACCCCCGTGCAGGGGGTATTTAATAATTTTGCCACCAGGTTTCTTGTATTTTCATTTTAGTCCCTCTAGGGACCTGTATGCAAGTATTTCTTCATGTTTTTATCACGTTTATGTCCATGGATTCAAACTTAAATACGTTGAGAATATAATCTCCAAATGAAGCATTTTCAGTGGCATTTTGATCCCTGTTTCATTATCTTTCTTATGATTTCATTTAGTCTCTAATTTGATGCTTATTGTTTGATTAATTAATTAGAGATATTACTGATGCTATTTGTCACATGAAATGATTTTTAGCTTTTAATTAAGTGCATAATGGATTTCGATATTATTTGTATAATTGTTTAAGATTTAGTAATCATTCTAAGGCATATTCGTGAGTATATTTGCATATGTTAGAGTTTTATCACTATGTTCATTCTGTCATTATTTCTAACAAGCATTAGTGTATTAATTTAATTTCATCTATGCATGCATTTGTGATGTGCATTTACTTTGAATTGCTTGCTCGCATTGTTTGTATGTTTTAACTTAGATAATTTATCGATCACTTAACCTATATTCAATGCCTAAATAGTCGTATTGTGGTTCGTGTCCTTATGTTCGACCCTAGACTTCCCAGGATTATAAATTAAAGCTGAGAACCTCGTCACTATGATTTCTCTCGATTCTGTATGAGTTGCTAAATGCCTGTGGTATAACAGATCTCTCTTAATACATGCATTTAGCGATTCATCACTTCCAGCAAGAATGAAATGATACATTTTAAGGATTGACTTATTATGTGGCTTATTTCGAGATAAATTAATTTGGATTATGAAGGTATACTTTTGCTGTAAGTAAAAAAATCCTACGTGACAACGTGACGCACCTTGATTGATAGAAAATAATTGAAACTATTTAACAAATTTGACCAATGAGGTTATATAGTAAGGCAAATGAATTGAGGAATTAGCGGAGATGAAGTAGACTAAAATTAATAAGACATCCTTATCCAGTGAGTTGTTTATTCCATCCACTGAAGGACCGATTAACTAAACTGCAACTCAAGCAGAATTAATATCTTCAATTCATTTGTAGAGGTCCGTTTTTGGGGACCTCCAATTGAGGGTGGCTTCTTTGCTTATTCATCTTGACGGTTTGAGGTTACTTTCAGCAGTTGATGCTCTTTGTATGCCTTTGTGGCTTCCAGAACACAGTCTTGGGATCTTCAAGATCGTATCTTGCGAGACAGCGGGATTCACAATATGGACTCCATCTTTGATTATGCTCTTCATCGACTTCATGGCATGATTTCCTCTTTCGACCTCAGTAGTTTTTTCTAGAAAGGACACCGTCCCTCCAAAGATCCAAAATATTTTGGTGAGTATTTTTTTAGCAAAATAATTGAGGACATGGAAATGAAAATTGACATGATCGTTAGACAAAAGGCAAATTTTCGGTGACTTCAAGCTGATCATGCTCAAGATTTTCTCCTTGCTATTCGTATTGACGGACTTAGTATGCACATATCACCGGTGGAGTATCCAGTATCTTCAGATACGTCTCATGATTCCTTTATTTTCAACTGATTAGATATGCCCAGTTTGCCGTAAGGCATGCTTAGATACTTTTGGAGATCATGCAATTCATTGCAGGGAGCTTCCAGGTTGTAAGCACAAACACGATCTTGTTAGGGATATTTTATTTAATGTTCTCAGACATGCATGTGTTGCTGCTAGGAAAGAGACATCTGTGAACTTTTTAACTGATCCGCAGGAGGGAAGATCCATACATGACTTGCTGATATTTTGATTTTTTGATGGGTCGGAGGGAAACATACTTGTGTAGATTTGATAGGAGTTTATTCGTTGGTGGGACTGAAGAGTGGGACTTTTACAACATGCCATGCTGCCTTTAAAGCTGCTTCAGCAAAAATAGTGAAGCACGAGAAAACGTGTATTGAGAATCAACATGCCTTCATCCTTTTGGTTTTGATACTTTTGAATTCTTAGCACCAGAAACTGTTGAACATTTAAAGAGAGTCCAAAAGACATGAACAATAATGTTATGGTTACTAAGTTTATAGATATAGTGTTCAGAATGATTACTTTTCAATTAAAAAAGGACTAACAATAAAGCTTGTTACCCATTTTAGCACCAGAAACTGTTGAACATTTAAAGAGAGTCCAAAAGACATGAACAATAATGTTATGGTTACTAAGTTTATAGATATAGTGTTCAGAATGATTACTTTTCAATTAAAAAAGGACTAACAATAAAGCTTGTTACCCATTTAGCACCAGAAACTGTTGAACATTTAAAGAGAGTCCAAAAGACATGAACAATAATGTTATGGTTACTAAGTTTATAGATATAGTGTTCAGAATGATTACTTTTCAATTAAAAAAGGACTAACAATAAAGCTTGTTACCCATTTGTCTCCTGTTTTGATGTTATACCTGTTATATTTTATAAACAGAATTTCATTGTTATGATCTTCCTCAAGGCATCCCATCCGTCTTTCCATTTTATCCAAACGTTCCAAACGTTCCAAACGTACTGTTAAGGACAACAAAGGAAGTAACCTTCTCTGCATCAGCTCCACCAATCGCAAACCAATCAGCGTTCTCGCGTTTCGTTTTCCCAGACGTTTTCGAGATCGGGCCATAGGAACAGAGAAGACAGATCATCCTCCATGGCATCTTCTTGCTGCTGCCATCCCTCCTATTCGTCTTCCTATGGCTTCCTTCCTTCCAAACCCCCATATCCCAAGCGAACTTCCCACCTCAGCTGCTCCCCTCCACGTACCATCTTCGCCTCCGTGAGTATTGGGCTGCAAGAGATCACTGAAGTGCTACAGAACAAGGTCAGGATCGAAACCCACACATCAAAATCCAATCTTTTCGATCGATGATCTCGTGGGTCAATTTAACCTGGCAGGTTCTGGTGGCCGCGACGGTTGCTTCGGTAGTTGGGCAGCTGTCGAAACCCGTCACGTCGGCCCTCAAAGGGGAGGGCTTCGATCTCAAGAAGGCTATTGGGTCTGGAGGGATGCCCTCGACCCATTCGGCGGTGGGTGTATCGTTTGCTCTGTGATTTAATTGCAATTAGATGCGATGACATTTTAAGATTGGATCGACCACCAAAGCCTTGTGTTACTCTCGTTGCTCTCCATTTAGATAATTAATTCGATCATGTACTATAGTGCAACTAATCGCAAGTATCCGGTGACATGGAAAAGAAATTAATGGGTAGTCGTAGTTATGTTTATTTTGGGTCTTTCCTGCATGCAACTTCTGTTCAACTGTTAAAAATGATAAGAATATTATGGTTAGATCTTACCAATACGAGTCACGACGTGCATCATGGCAATTTCATTGCTTGAACCTCATCTTCATTCCGAGCAGATTACAACATCCATGTGGGTCTGAGGATTTAACTTGCTTCGGTAACTAAGACATATGTAATAGCCCTGTTATAACTTGTATATGCTCCAGTTTTTTGTAAGTTGCAGGCATTCAACTTTTCTGTTTTTTTGGAAAGACGAGAAGATAAACATTTCTATAGTAGTTCTAGTTTACTGAAATCGGCTTTAAAAACAGGGTTTACTTAAACTGATTGACAGCAATTGATTAGAAATTTGTCTCCGGTTAACTATATGAGAACTGTAAATTAAGTGGATTATAGGACATTGAACTGTACTTATCTTTCAATAGTATAGTAAATTCTCAGGAATACTGTTGAATTAAATTCCTTAGTCAAGATAACTCATGACATCGACCTATTTCTGTAACTGATTGGTAATGAGTTATCTACATAATTGACTTATCTTTTTTCATTCTCCTGTAAATCTAAGGATTACATATTCTAGTCAGCTTGATTGAATAAGTTTTTGTTTCTTCTTTTCTTGTAAATAGGTTTAACAAATGCCAATGTCTAACTTTGAATTTGCAGGCAGTTGTGGCAGTCGTAACTTCCCTTGGTTTGGAAAGGTAGTGACTTTTGATTCTGATATGTTTCAGAATCTCTTCTTCTATTGAATCTCTTGTAAGCTTGTTTCTTTTTCTCATTGAAGAAGTTCTGCATTGTTACACCTATCAATCACAGTTTATTGGGTCAATATTATTTGATGCAGCTGCTTTTGTTTGGAATACAGGGGATTCGCAGATTCTATTTTTGGCATGTCAGTTGTGTTTGCGGCAATTGTTATGTATGACTCCCAGGTACGAAATGGAAATAGGAATTGGTGCTATTAGTTTCTTAGTCATTTATTATAGCTATATCCGAAAACATTCTGATTTGTGTACATACAAAAGCAACACCTTAAATTGTAACATGTTTTATTTGAGGGTTATCACAAATGTAACTATGCCATTGATTTTCTTTCCAATGAAAATTAGGAAATTATAACGAATATCATAGTCTTTAATGTTAGCAGTGATATTTCTTATTATGATTGATTATGCGGATAATTTTTACCCTTTTTAAGTTGAAGATTTCTACTTGGGTTCCCATCTGCCTAAGAAGGAGGGTTGAAAAGGTCAATAAGCTATTGTTAGGCACTTAGGTGATGGTACATGCAGTGATCCATTTTATTGTACAAGATTGGCAATGCGTTGTCATTGAGACAGTCTTCTACTTGATGCGTATCTACCATTTGTGTGATAGAGATCACTTATAGACTAGTTACTTTGGGGAAAATGTAAAAGAGACAGTGCCAATACCCTGAATTTCTTGACACATATTTGTCTATATATACAATTAATGTCACATCTCGATCCCTTATGCCCGACACGAGCTAGTTTGATCGGAACATGATGCTTATAACCCGTTGCCCAACAATTTACCAAGGAAAGAAACGCAATAGAGCAGAAAAATTTGATTCCCTAACATCATAAAACCACAGGGACACGGAGAAAAACATATAGATAGATATACACCACAGAAAACTACCATCTCGAGTTTCCATAAGCTTTCCATACTATTTTTTCTTACGAGGTTGTACAAACAGGAAAGTTTGCAAGTTAGCCACTATGTCCACCTCTATGCTAAGGAGGTTGGAATTCAAAAATACTGTTCATAATGATAAGGGGTTACCAAAAAGTTACATCCCCAACTGCAATCACAAAAACCAAACAAAAAGAAATCATTCATGAATTCAGCATCTTCTTGTCATTCATCATTTGGTGGCGGGTGCTGGTGACAGTAACGTATCACCATTTCCAACCTCGAAGTGAGGTTGGTCATCGCTATCATGGTCTCCCAAAGCATGACGAGTATCCTTTCTTCTTCTCCTTGGATGTGGTACGGGGAGGTAATGCTTGGTTCATATTCTCGTGGGACCACGAGCATAATGGTCGGTAGGAGAGTTGGGTGCGTCGGCGCTGAACATGGGCGGAGATGACGTCGAGGCGGTCGGGTAGACTTTCGTGTCGTGATGCGGGTTTTGGCCATCACTTGAGTTGGGTTGTCAACTGAGGAGGTGAGCAAAGGCTCAACGAGGACATATAAGAGATATAATAGGATGATAAGTAACAGTTTTATAATCTATCGTTTGGTGGTTGTTTTCTTTTCTCTTTTTCTTTTCTTTTTTTCCTTTTACGGTATTTAATCAGTCCGTATTCACGTTTCTTCCATTACCAATCTTCATAATATTGGTTATGAATGTTGTTATTGTACAATTTGTGTAACTCATCTCATGAATTCTCTAGTGGTTAAGATAACCTGTAGGTAGCAGGTAGCCTAACCTACTAGCGGTCCCTCGATTTGTTAATCCTCGAGTGTATAACACATGCCCATTACTCGGACTGAGTGAGAAGTCGTCACTTCTCGAGTGACTATCCCTAGAGTCACTCCTTCTCATTTGTTTTCCATGCTTGAAATTTTCCTGTGACATATCATGGATTTATATCCGGTGGGTCACCTCATCTTGTGTTATACCACGAGTTTCGATCCGAAGGATCTACCCTGGCTAGTAGGGAACGAAGTCCCAAGTTTCTCTGTTCACTCTTATTTTCTTTCACCATATATTTTTCATATTTTAGCATCCCAAGGCTCTATCCTAAGATCATCTACATCTCCCAATGTGGATGATTTCTACGGATTTTTTTTCCATATATCCTAATACTAACTTAACATTTAGACATAAAAAAATATAAAACAATAACCTAATAAACAATCAACTCAGCAAGAGGAAGGGCAAAGATATTATTTAAATCAAGGAAATCCTCACCTCGAGTATGATTAGCGTTCTTCAATTTCTTGAATCGACCAAGTTCGACTTCGCTGCAAGTATTAATTATAATTACATTATGATAGACCAAACCATTGGAGAACATGAATTTAAATATCAAAAACTATATGTGGGATCTTAATTCCTTATCCCCATCCGATCATCTTTCATCATCTCTTTTTTTTTCAACAAGGATAATCCAATATATTTTATAAATACCCTCCTAACAATACTCTCATTTTTCCAAGATTTCAAAACCATACTATTGAGAGTACTCCTCTAATCCACTTCTTTCCTTAACACATGTATTCTTCCATACACTTAAAATATGCATGTTTTACAGTGGAAGACTCTCCAAATTCAAGATGGTCTCTTAAAATCCACACCAAAACTAAATCTAGTTTTTCATCGTTATTTACATCTACACACTTTGTCTCTCATAGTCATCATCTCTTTCCATCTTTTCTTTTATTAAACTTTTCAATAAACACTAATAAGATCACTCATCCTAATTAACATGTTCTACATTCATTTTCATAAGTATGCTCCCATGATATTTCTACAATTCTCATAATCTTATTCATCTCATTCTTTAATTTTTTTCATCTCAAATCATCAAACTCCTAACTCTCAAAAAACTCACACATTCACACACATCCACACATTTATCCCTTCCATGTGGTACCTTTTCATCATAATACATTTCTCTCACATCTCCAGTTCTCTCGTATAAATGGGCCATTATCCACTATTTAAACTATTATACTCAACAACATTAACATAATCTTATGATCATCACATAATCAACAAGAATAAATATTATTCCACCATCATTCACCTATAAAAATTAAGAAAAACATGCATGCAACTCAAATTCAGCATGCTGTCTTTTGAACAAAATAAATACTCCTCATAACTTTCACATGGAAAACTAAATTAAACTCTGATATCTTTCGTCATATTAACCCCACAATCAAATATCCCCTATAGTGACATCAAACCCCCATTATCATCTACACATTGCCCTAATAATTCAAACTCCTACAAGATTTGTTGCACGCAAGGATAAAACCCCATGTTCTTGCTCTACCATTTTATTTTCACCACAGATTTTCATTTAAGTTTCATCCCCCTTCACTATCTTTACATTTAAACAAGATTATATCCCCATCTCATAAAATTAAGCCAAAAATCCGAAATTTTATTTCCCCATTTTATCACAACCTTAACACTATATCAAAAACTTAATACCCCAAAATCAACTCAAGACAACAAAACCATCTAGACACATTACTCAAAGAGAATGCAAAGGAATGGAGGCAAGATCCTTACCTTATCTTCTTCTCTTCGTTCTTTCTTCCTCTTTTCCTCTTCTCTCCTTTCTCCTCTTTTTTTTTCTTTCTCTCCCTCTCTACTTGGGCGGAAGGGTCGAAGGTCTGGAATAACATCGGGTCTTGTCCTTCCCCCTTTTCAAGATTGTGGGGAAAATTGCAAGGATGCCCTTGCAATCCCCTCCCATCATAAGTCATTTTTTTTAAAACTTTAGGCCGTAACATTCTACCCCCCTTAAGAAATTTCACTCTCGAAATTTGCCATACCTTTGATGATAAATAATGATGGATACTTTGCATGCATCTCATCCTCAAGTTCTCATGTAACTTTACCGCCTTTTCGATCTCTCCACATAATCTTTACTAGCTGCAACGTCTTTTTGCAAATTTTCTTCTCCATTCTATCTATAATCTCAATCGACTGCTCTTGATATGTAAGATTGGGCTCCTACTGTAAATCTTCATATTGAATCACATGGCCATTATCTGGAATATACTTTCTTAGGTTGATATATGAACGACATTATGCACTTCAGATAGGTGTGATGGAAGCGCCAATCTATAAGCCATTGGTTCTACACATTCCAGTATCTCAAAAGGACTAATGTACCTTGGTTTTAACTTTCCTTTGATTCCAAATCTTTGAGTGCCTTTCGTAGGAGATACTTTGACGAACACCGAGTCTCAAACACTGAATTCTACGTCTCTCCTTCGACTGTCACAGTAGCTCTTTTGGCAATTTTGGGTTGCTAGTAATCTTGATCTTCATGATCACATCAGTCGTCTCTTGAACCATCTCAGGTCCCCACATTCTCCTTTCTCCTATTTCAGTCCAACACAAGGGAGATGTACATCTCCTACCATATAAAGCTTCATATGGTGTCACTCCTATACTAGAATGGTGGCTATTGTTGTAAGTGAATTCAGTTAATGGAATGTGCACGTCCCATACTCCTTTCCATTCTAACATACAAGAACGCAACAAATCTTCTAATGTTTGGATAGTTCTCTTAGTTTGACTATATGTTTGAGGATGGTAGACAATACTGATATTCAATCTTGTTCCGAGAGCCTTCTATAATTCTTTCCAGAATTTTGAAGTAAAACTAGGAACACTATCGGATATGATCTCCTTCGGTACCCCATGCAGGCGAACAATCTCCTTGATATATAAGCTCACAAGTTTTGAAAGTGTATAAGCAATCTTTATAGTAAGGAAGTGTGCTGATTTGGTTAGTCGATCCACTATGACCCAAATAGCATCATGTCCTAAGAGTGTACGAGATAAGCCAACTAGAAAATCCATAGTTATACTTTCCCACTTTCACTCAGGGATTGGAAGTGGTTGCAACAATCCTAAAGGTCTTTGGTGTTCAACCTTTACTTGTTGGAAAATTAAACAACGCTTAACGAATTCAACAACATCTCTCTTCATACCATACCACCAAAAATCTTTCTTTAAATCTTGGTATATTTTAGTGCTTACAGGATGGACCGTTAACCTCGTGCAATGAGCTTCTGACAGCAGCTCTCTCTTTAGCTCTTAATCGTTGGGTACACACAATCTCCCTCGAAAGGTTAATGCTCCATCCTTCAGAATGAAATCTTTGAGATGACCATCCTCCATCTTGTTTCTCATCTTTTCCAGCTTAGCATCTTGCCTCTGAGCTATTATCAGATGTTCGAGCAGATCATTCTTCACATGTCTGTAAACTATTACAGTTTCTAATTTCCCAGCAGGAAGCATCAGTCCCCAACTACTTACTTCTTCGAGCATATCCTACTTCAAGACTTGCAATTGAGCTAATATTAAGGGTGACTTCTGACTAAGAGCATCTGCAATGACAATTGCTTTTCCCGGTTGGTATAGGATTGTGCAATCATAATCTTTTAGTAGATCCAACCACCTTCTTTATCTCATATTTAACTCCTTATGAGAAAACATATATTTCAAACTTTTGTGATAAGTACAAATTTTGAACTTTTCGTCATAAAGATAACGTATCCAAATTTTTAATGCAAAAACTATTATAGTTAACTCCAAATCATGAGTTGGATAGTTCCTTTCATGATTACGCAACTGCCTCGAAGCATATGCTACTACATGACCATTCTGCATAAGTACACACCCCAATTCTTGATAAGAGGCATCACTGTAAACAATAAATCCTCCACTTTCCGAAGGGATGACCAGTACAGGGGCTGATGTCAATCTCTTTTTAAGTTCTAAGAAACTTTCTTCGCATTTTTTGGTCCAAATAAAAGGAATCTCCTTACGAGTAAGCTTTGTCATGGTCAATGTAATTTGAGAAAAGTCCTTGATAAATCTTCGGTAGTAGCCCACTAATCCCAAGAAACTTTTGATTTCCGTTACTTTCTTCGGATGTTCTCAATTCAAAACTGCTTCTACTTTAGCCAGATCTACAGAAATTTCATTTCCTGATACCACATGTCCAAGAAATGTAACTTCTTTCAACCAGAATTCACATATGCTGAATTTTGCAAACAACTGGTCGGCTCGCAAGGTTTCTAAAATAATTCGTAAGTATTCTTCATGTTGGGATTCATCTTTAGAATAGATAAGCATATCATCAATAAAAACCACAATGAATAGATCTAAATAGGATCGAAAAATTCGATTCATCAAGTCCATGAAAGCTGCCACAGCATTAATCAATTCAAATGATATCACAACAAATTCATAATGCCTTTAACAAAAGCTGTCTTGGATACATCTTCTGACCTAACTCTCAACTGATTATACCCAGAGCGTAGATCAATCTTAGAAAAGACACATGCATCTTGCAACTAATCGAATAGATCATCAATACGAGGTAAAGGGTACTTGTTCTTTATAGTTGCTTTGTTCAACTGACGATAATCAATGCATAACCTGAGTGATCCATCCTTCTTCTTTACAAATAGGACCGGTGCACCCCAAGGAGAAGTACTGGATCTAATGAACCCCTTCTCTAATAATTCTTGAAGTTGACTCTTCAACTTGGTTGGAGCCATACGATAAGGAGCAATAGATATCTGGTTGGTTCCATGAATTACGTCGATCGTAAATTCGATTTCTCGATTAGGAGGAAGTCCATATAATTCTTCCGAAAAGATATCTTGAAACTCCTGAATGATCGGGACAATTCTTATGTCCTTTTCATCTTTAGGTGGAAGAGTAACGCACATTCGATATCCTTGACAACCATTATCCAGCAGTTTCCTTGCTTGCAGTGACGTGATTCTACGTAACAATTTGTTCTCTATCTCTTCTATAATATCAAATACTGGTTCACCCAGAATGTTAAAGACCACTATTTTCTCACGACAATCAAGGATTGCATGATGCTTCGATAACCAGTCCATTCGAAGAATCACAACAAATCCACCATCCCAATAATCATTAAATCTGTGTAACTCTCGTCCTCCAAATTTAATTGAACACCCCTCGTAAATAGTGTCGGTTACAAATAATTGTTCTCCAGGGACTGATAATAAGTATGGTTTCTTTAATATGATTGGTTTGCGTTGAATCTTAGATGCAAATTCAGGCGACATAAAAGAATGTGTAGCTCCTGAATCAAATAGGACATGAACCATAAATTCATCAACTAGAATCATACCTCGCACCACAGAATCAAATGCATTTGATTCTCTCATGGAGAGATTATAAGCTCGTCCACTGACCCGATCCGCATTTGATCCAGCACAACTCTCAGATTGTTGGATTCTTGGTCAGTTTTTCTTTGGGTGCCTGGTCTACCCACAAATATAACCAAGGAAGGCCGTATCGATATCGATATCGTTTCGGTCTGCCCGGAAATGGATATATCGTCGATAGATTAACGATATCGGTGGAAATGTCAGAAATGGCTCAAAAAAGCCATTTTTTGTCGTTTTTCAGAAATTAAGATCATCCAAGATATTAAAACAAGAAACAACCTACAAATACACACTTATGCCACACATATCGGTCATTTATAACCCATATATTGCACATATCGGTCATATCGAACATATCGCTGTTAGTGTTTATTCCTGACCTATAGATATTGGAAATGGATTCCATTCAAGTTCTTATAACATTAAATAACTTACAAATATACACTTAGACGACACATATAGATCATTTGTGAAGACTATGATCCTTATATTGCACATATCGGTCATATCGAACATATCACTGGTACTCTTAGTTGTTGGCCTATGTGTATTGAAAATGGAGTTCATCCAAGTTCTTAGATCACTAAATAACTTACGAATATACTCTTAGATCACACATATCTATCATTTATGAAGTTTATATCGCATATATCGATCATTTTGAACATATCAATATTAATGTTTGATTCTTGACTTATAGATATTTTTTTGAAGAATTGACTTATAGATATTGGAAATGGATTTCATTTAAGATCTTACAACATGAAATAATGTGTAAATATACACCAAGTTGAAGAACCATTGTATGCACCCTCCTATCACACCATACCCTACCAGTACGGGGGTCAACGAGCCTGGGAGGGGGGGGCTAGGGGGGCCCAGGTTGGCCCCCCCTTTCGGGGGTGCGGGGGTAATGCCCTCGACTCGAAACAAAATATATATAAACCATTATGTGTTTTAATACTAGGTGTAGCTAGATATGTGTTTTAATACTGGTTGTAGATAGATAAGTAGTGGAATCAATCTTGCATGAATAATAGCATTGATATATAGAGACATCGGCGAAACATCGACGATATCGATATCCAAGATTTTTTGTACTGAATCCATACATTTTTGATCGATACATCGCCGATATATCGTTGATATCCCTGTAAAAGGATATACTGGGTGATATCGAAACCCCTACCCCGTCAAAACTGATATATCATCGATACGATTTTCTATGGATATAACATGCCATGTTGCTCCAGGATGCCCCGAAATATTGTTTTCCACAAGATGGACATGGCTTCTTTGAACTTGTTCCCCTCGCAGACTTTTCATAACTTCCAAAAGGCTTGGATGATTTTGGGGTTGAATGTGATACATCCTCAGAACATTGCTTACTCGATGATGACAACTGCATGTGGTGAAAACGATGGTCTTTCCTTGATTGAGTCTTATCCTTCTTGAAAGTATGACCCTTGTTTCTCCATTCCCTTATGCGATGCAGCTCATTTTATTCCCGTTCGTGAATCCTTACTCTGTCTGCTACTTCTGCAAAAATTTTTAGCCTTAACCCTACAACAAGGCTACAAATGAATGGCCTCAGACCTTGCTCGAAACGCCATTTCTTCTCCTTCTCAGTGGGTACATATTCTTTTGCAAAAATGAGCCAATTCCAAGAACCTGATTTTGTATTCATCGACTGCCATTGACCCTTGGCACAAGTTGAAAAATTCCAACTTCTTCTCCTCCCTCCAAGTCTCAGGGTAGTATTGATCACTGGAGATCTCAATAAATTTCTCCCAAGAAATTTGATGGTCTTCCTCAGAATAAACAGATCTCCACCATCGCTCTGCATCTCCGTCAAAATGAGAAGTGACAAAAGAGACCCAAGAGTGTTTGGCCAAATTCATGAACCCAAATATCTTAGTCATCTTCTGGAATCAATTCCCAGCCAATGTAGGAACACCATCCCCAGTTAAAGATGGTGGCTTCAACCTTCGAAATACCTCAAAGCGCTTGTCATGAATTTCTTCTTTTCCATCATCCTTTTCATCATCTTTATATGACTTTATTGGTGAATCGAACATTTCTTCCTCTTCATAACTTTCGTCAGCTTCCTCTTCAACATCATTTAAGATATCTTGCAAATTTTGCTCTCTTCTTCTGGGCCATTCAGGTCGACTCTGGCTTGACTCTTCTCCATCTTGTTCAACTTCTGCTTCTTCCTCGTGTCTATCAGATAGAGCACGTGGAAGTCGGGACTTTAAGTCCTCAAGCCTGTTCATTATTGTCTCCATAAATTGTTGCATTTGGATCCTCCTCCTAGACGACTACCACTAGAATTTGCATCTTGCTTTCTCCTCCTCGGTAGCATTTTCTGAAAATTCAGTTATCTGATTAGAGGATAATCTAAAGAGTTTTCCGATGCAATGAGAAATAATCCTTCCTTAGGGAGTAAAAGATCTCCATTATTCTAATTCCTAGGTAAATTAGGGCAAGCAGAGCTCTGATACCACTTCTGTCACATCCCGATCCCCTATGCCCGACACCGTCGGGTTTGATCCGAACATGATGCTTATAACCGGTTGCCCAACAATTTATCAAGGAAAGAGACACAATAGAGCAGAAAAATCTGATTCCCTAACATCATAAAACCACATGGACACAAAGAAAAACATATAGATAGATATGTACCACAAAAAACTATCACCATGAGTTTCCATAAGCTTTCCATAGTAGTTGTTCTTACAAGGTAGTACAAAAAGGAAAGTTTGCAAGTTAGTCACTGTTGGGAAAAGTGAATGAGATGATCTATTCCATAGCCCTAGGCTCTCTTATATAGGAGAGTAGCCTATGGGTAAATTACATAAAGAGAATAGCAAGAAAATAAAATAACAAAGGGATACAATTATTCTATATGCGTCAACACTCCCCCTCAAGATGGAGTATAGATATCAATCATGCTCAACTTGGACGCACACTTCTGGAATGGGCCTCTAAGTAATGCCGTGGTGAAAATATCAGCAGTCTGATTCTCTGATGTGACGTGAGATGTAGCAATGAACCCCTTCTGAATCATGTCACGTATGTAGTGACAGTCGACCTCAATGTGCTTGGTCCTCTCATGAAAGGCTGGGTTATTTGCAATGAACAAGGCGGCCTGATTGTCACATTCCAACATCATAGGAAGAGGTATATCAAGACATAGATCTGCAAGTAAGGATTTCACCCACATCATTTCTGTGCTAGCCTGGGCCATAGCCCTGTATTCGGATTCAGCACTGGATCTAGCTACCACTGTCTGCTTCTTGCTCTTCCACGAAACTAGAGCATCTCCAACATAGACTGCAAATCCTGATGTTGACTTCCTGTCCTTGGGGCATCCTGCATAGTCTGCATCCGCACATGCCGTGATAGAGATCTCCTTTCCTTTCTTAAATAGCAAGCCTGCACCTGGAGCTGATTTTAAATATCTCAGAATCATGTGTATTGCATCCATATGGGCCTGACGTGGTTGCTCCATGAACTGGCTCACACGACTCACTGCAAATGATATATCAGGTCTAGTGATCGTGACATACAGTAGTTTGCCTACCAGTTCTCTGTACCTTCTCTTATCCACCTCTTCTGTGTCATCATCATACAGCTTCATGCTAGGATCCATTGGTGTCGTAGCAGGTCGACACCCTAGCATACCTGTCTCACTCAGTAGATCTGTAACATACTTCCTCTGTGACATGACCAATCCATATGGATTTCTAGCAAACTCCAGCCCCAGAAAATATCTAAGGACTCCCAAGTCCTTGGTGACAAATTCGGTCCCCAGCCTTTCCTTTGCCTGCTTAATGCCCTGGTCATCATCACCTGTAATCAAGATATCATTAACATAAACAATGATTACAATAATACCTCTCGCCGTTTTCTGTACAAACAAGGAATGATCAGCATTGGAGCATTTATATCCTTGTTTCTCAAAGAGGTCTGAAAGCTTCTGGAACCATGCTCTGGGGCTCTGCTTGAGGCCATAAATGGCCTTATGTAATCTGCAAACCTTGGAACACTCCTCCTCAACAGCAAAACCAGGTGGCTGTTGCATATAGACTTCCTCCTGCAAGTCTCCATACAGAAATGCATTCTTCACGTCCAGTTGATAAAGTGGCCAGTCTCTAACAACTGCAACTGATAACAGGATCCGTAGAGTGGAATGACGCGCCACAGGGGAGAACGTGTCAAGGTAATCTACCCCATATGTCTGTGTGAAGCCCCGTGCAACCAGACGTGCCTTGTACCTGTCAATGGAACCATCTGCATTGTGTTTAACTGTAAACACCCATTTGCAACTCACCGGGCTGACATCTGGAGGTATAGGAACCAAACTCCAGGTTCCTCTAGACTGAAGTGCCGCCATCTCTTCTTCCATTGCTAGCCGCCATCTAGCATCCTGCAAAGCATCATGGTGGTTCCGTGGAATGTCTGTAGCTGAAAGTGCCAATGCAAACGTCCTGAAGTCTCCAGATAGCCTCTCAAAAGACACAGCTGCTGATAATGGATATTTGGCACAGCTTCTCTTCGGCTTGCGTAGAGCGATTGGAACATCCAGATCATCTGTGTTATCACCATGCTCCTGTAATGCACCCTGCTGAGAAATGTTGTCAGATCCATCAACATTAATATTTTCATTACATACCATAGGCGAGCTAGTTGACGGGTCAGGACCATGAGCTGGAGGAGGCCTGCGGGTGTAATGGAATGGTAGCGGGGATACTAGTGATGGCGGTGGTGGTGGCGGTGGTGGTGGCGGTGGTGGTGGTTGTGGCACTGGTGATGGTGGTGCCATGAATACGGCATCAGGAGATATAGGTGGTGGCTGCATATTTCCGGATTCTGAAAAATACATAACAGATTCAAAAAATGTAACATCTGCACTGATCATATACCGCCGACGCACATGATCAAAACACTTGTACCCCTTTTGAGTTCTGGAGTACCCCACAAAGACGCACTTGACAGCCCTAGGAGAGAGCTTGTCAGTACCAGGCGACAACTGATGGACAAATGCGACTGACCGAAACACACGAGGGGTAAGAATGAACAAATCCTTGTCAGGGTAAATGAGTGAAAAAGGAATCTGTTCATTCAAGACAGACGAAGGCATACGGTTGATAAGGTAACATGCAGTAAGGACTGCATCACCCCAGTAGGAGTACGGAACATGACTCTGAATAAGAAGTGACCTTGTGACATCAAGAAGGTGACGGTGTTTTCTTTCAGCAACCCCATTCTGTTGAGACGTATGAGCACAAGATGTTTGGTGAATAATTCCTTTTGAGGAGTAGTAATTGGCTAGAATGTTGGTGCACAACTCTAAGGCATTATCACTTCTCACAATCTTGACAGATGTGGAAAAAACATTTTGAATTTCATTAAGAAAGTGGATAATAATATTTCCTGCTTCAGATTTATTTTTCATTAGAAAGACCCATGACGCTCTAGAGAAATCATCCACAAATACAATATAAAACCTGTGTCCCTGATGATCGGGAACATGACTCGGACCCCAGACATCGACATGAAACAACTCAAACTTGGAGTTACTACTCCGACCTTGACTACTGGGAAAAGACGACCTGTGATGCTTTCCCAACTGACATGCCTCACACTGGATAGGTGTGTGAGGGAGACTATAGGGTAGAACTAGACGCAACTTCTGAAGCGGTAAATGACCAAAACGCAGATGCCACAGGAGAGGAGATACTTGTCTAGCAGGAGAAGATGTGGTTCCGGCAAATGGGGTCTGGTTCAGACGGTAAAGGCCTCCTTGCTCATAGCCATGACCAATCACGTTGCCCGTACGGATGTCCTGAAAAATCAAAGAAGATGGATAAAAAATAGCTCGACAATGGAGATCCTTCGTAATCTGACTAATTGACAAAATATTCATAGAAAAATGCGGTGCATGTAGGACATTCTTGAGCTGCATAGAAGATGTCAATCTAATCTCCCCCTGACCCGTGATAGGGGAGTGCGTGCCATTGGCAATCACTACTGTCCGTCCTGGAGGGATCTGAGTGTATCCTGTAAGTAGACTCTGGTCGCCACATAGATGATGTGTAGCGCCCGAGTCCATGATCCATGGCAATGTATCAGATCTACTACTGTGAAGTGCAAGTGTACTACCTGAAGTACTAGTAGATGCAGAGGCAGAAGCAACAGCATCAGTATGACTGTCTGTAGTCGGTGCTGGACCAGATGGTGGGATAATGCCCCTGAGGCGGGCAACTAGATCATCAAATCGTTGGTCCAAGGTAGCAGCAGATGGTGGCTCTATCTGCTCAGCGGCTCGTGCAGATGCAGGGAATCCGTGCTTCGAATAGCATGTTTCTTCATTATGTCCGACTCGGTGGCAATATGTGCATGTTGGCCTAGTACGGCCACTCCTTCCACAAGGTCCACGTCCACGGCCCTGTTGATGATATCCGCGGCCTCTGTTCGCCGCCATGGCTGAGGAATTCTGACTCACAGCTGCTGAAGGTACTGTGATCCTACTCAATCTGTGAAAGGCTTCCTCCATGGGAGGAATAGTCGAATCTGCCAAAATCTGAGACCGTGCTGCCTCATACTCTGGATCGAGTGCAGCGAGAAACACACCCACCATCGTCGCATTCCTGTATGTCTTCTGCTGTTCTGGCGTGGCGGTAAGGGGCATGAAGCTATAGAGCTTCTCGAACATCCCTCTCAGTGATGTGTAGAGAGAATGTAAAGGACGGCCATTCTGCTTTATTGTGAATATATCATGTTGCAGTTGCAGGATCTTCGTTTCGTTCTTTGCCCGAGAATATGTTGCCGCCAGGATATCCCACATGTCTTTGGCTGTGGGTTGATGTAGAATGTCATTGGCAATTTCGATAGCCAATGTGCCAGATAGCCAGACCTTGGCATATGCATCATCTGCCTCCCATGAGGCATGGACTCCAGTCTTCTCTGCAGGCTCAGGTTCGGTAAGAATATGCTTCTTACCTGTAGACTTCATCATACTCATGAACTGCATTGCCCACAGTTCATAGTTCGTACCATCCATCTTGACAATGGGCGCTGGACCACGAAATGCGCCAATAGACGGGATATCTGCCTTGTTGTCTGACATACTGGAGACGGAAGACTGGAGCGACTGACAGAAGATAATCTTTGTCTACAATGACATAGACGGGATTAGTTGCATGTGTAGACGTCAAGCAACTATCCCCATGAATATGTGCGCGCTACGGTCTGGATACGATCTGGATACGCGCGCACTGAGTTCACGCGCAGAGGCGACAAGCACACGCTACCCGCGTGTGCAACTGAGCAGAAGAGATGCGCACAGTGCGCTACTGCAAAGCGCACGGATCTCGCGCACCAATGCGCACAGATGCGCACAGATGCGCACCAATGCGCACAGATGCGCACAGGAGCGCGCAGGTGCAGGGCTGGTGCACGCAGGCGCTAGGGCTGGAGCGCGCAGGCGCCAAGGAATGCGCAAGGGCTGCGCAGGGGCTGCGCAATGGCTGCGTAGGGGCTGCGCACAACGCGCAAGGGCCGCGCAGGGGATGCGCACAGCGCCCAAGGGCTTCAGAGCGCGCAGGGGATGCGCAGATGATGCGCACATGCGCGCACGGCAGAGGCGGCGGCGTTGGAGGCGCGCCGATCGAGAGAGAGAGAGAGAAGAAGAGGGCCGGCGGGTGGGGTGGGTTAGGGTTAGGGTTTCGAGAACTCCGGTCTAGGACCGTCGCTCTGATACCATGTTGGGAAAAGTGAATGAGATGATCTATTCCATAGCCCTAGGCTCTCTTATATAGGAGAGTAGCCTATGGGTAAATTACATAAAGAGAATAGAAAGAAAATAAAATAACAAAGGGATACAATTATTCTATATGCGTCAACAGTCACTATGTCCACCTCTATGATAAGGAAGTTAGAATTCAAAAATACTGTTCATTATGATAAGGGATTACCAAAAGCTACATCCCCAACTGCAATCACAAAAATCAAACAAAAAGAAATCTTTCACGAAGTCAGCATCTTCTTATCATTCATCATTTGGTGGCGGGTGCTGGCGACAGTAGCGTATCATCATTTCCAACCTCGAAGTGAGGTTGGTCATCACTGTTATGGTCTCCCAAAGTATGACGAGTATCCTTTCTTCTTCCCCCTGGATGTGGTACGGGGAGGTAATACTTGGTTCACTATCTTCTCGTTGGGCCACATACATAATGGTCGGTGGGAGAGTTGGGTGCGCCGGCGCTGAACGTGGGCGAAGCTGGCGTCGAGGCGGTTATAGCCTCAAATTTCAGCGAAATTCGGTCGAATTTCTGTCGAATATCGATATCCAGTCGAAATTGAAATTCGACCGAAATGGTCGAAATGATCGAAATATTGGGGCCCTAGTACAAAAAATGATCGAAATTTCGATCGAATTTCCATCGAAATTCGATCAAGATTCTGTTTCGATCGGTCACCAAAATTGTGACCGAAACCAACATTTAGGACCTTGGAGGCGGTTCGGTAGACTTCCGTACCGTGATGCAGGTTTTGGCCATCACCTGAGTTGGGTTGTCAACTAAGGAGGTGAACAAAGGTTCAACGAGAACATATAAGAGATATAATAGGATGAAAAGAAGCAGTTTTATAATCTATTGTTTAGTTTTCTTTTCTCTTTTTCTTTTCTTTTCTTTACCTTCTACGGTATTTAATCAGTCCGTATCCACTTTTCTTACATTACCAATCTTCATAATATTGGTTATGAATATTGTTATTGTACAATTTGTGTAACTCATCTCAGGAATTCCCTATTGGATAAGATAACTTGTAGCTAGCAGGTACCCTAACCTACTAGCGGTCCCTTGATTTGTTAATCCTCGAGTATATAACACATACCCATTACTTGGATGGAGTGAGGAGTCATCACTTCTCGAGTGATTATCACTAGAGCATGGAAGGAAATATCGCGATATATCGGCGATATATTGATATCGACATGGGACCGATATGGGCACCGATATGGCGATATATCCCGATTTCCAGGTATTTTCTTCACAAAGGCTCGTCGATACGGGCGATATTTCAGCGATATATCGTCGAAATATCGTATCGCTACGATATCAAAACGATATCGATATCGATACGACCTTCCATGCACTAGAGTCACTCATTTGTTTTCCAGGCCTTAAATTTTCTTGTGACATATCACGAATTTATATCCGGTGCACCTCATCTTGTGCTATACCACGAGTTTCGATCCGAAGGATCTACCCTGGTCAATATGAAGCGAAGTCTCAAGTTTCTCTTGTTTCATTCTTATTTCTTTTCACCCTATGTTTTTCGTATTTTAGCATACCAAGGCTCTATCCTAAAATCATCTACATCTCCCAATGTAGATGATTCCCATGGATTTTTCCCATATATCCTAATACTAACTTAACATTTAGACATAAAAATATATATAAAACAATAACCTAATAGACAATCAACTCAGCAAGCGGAAGGGTAAATATATTATTTAAATCAAGGAAATCCTCACTTCGAGTATGATTAATGTTCTTCAATTTCTCGAACCGAATGAGTTCAACTTCGCTGCAAGTATTAATTATAATTACATTATGATAGACCAAACCGTTGGAGAACGGGAATTTAAATATCAAAAACTATACGTGGGATCTTAATTCCTTATCCCGCCCGATCATCTTTCATCATCTCTTTTTTTTAACAAGGATAATCCAATATATTTTATAATTACCATCATAACAATCCTCTCATTTTTTCAAGATTTCAAAGCCATACTATTGAGAGTCCTCTAATCCACTTCTTTTCTTAACACATGTATTCTTCCATACACTTAAAATAAGCATGTTTTACGATGGAAAACTCTCCAAATTCAAGATGGTCTCTTAAAATCCACACCAAAACTAAATCTAGTTTTCATCATTATTTACATTTATACACCTATGTCTCCCATAGTCATCATCTCTTTCCATCTTTTCTTTTGTTAAACTTTTCAATAAGCACTACTAACATCACTCATCCTAATTAACATGTTCCACATTCGTTTCCATAAGTATGCTCCCATGATATTTCTACAATTCTCATAACATTATTCATCTCGTCCTTTGTTTTTTTCGTCTCAAATAATCAAACTCCTAACTCTCAAAGAACGCACACATTCACACACATATCTACACATTTATCCCTTCCACGTTGTACCTTTTCATCATAATACTTCTCCCTTACATTTCCAATTCTCTCATCTAAATGGGCCATTATTTACTGTTTAAACTATTATACTCAACAACATTAACATAACCTTATGATCATCACATAATCAACAAGAATATATATTATTCCACCGTCATTCACCTATAAAAATTAAGAAAAATATGCATGCAATTCAAATTCAACATGCTGTACACATTTATTTTGAACAAAATATATAATCTTCATAGCTTTCACATGGAAAACTAAATCAAACTCTAATATCTTTCATCATATTAACCCCACAATCAAATATCTCCTACAATGACATCAAACCCCCATTATCATCCACACATTGCCTTAATAATTCAAACCCCCACAAGATTTGTTGCATGTAAGGATAAAACCCCATGTTCTTGCGCTACCATTTTATTTTCACCACAGATTTTGATTCAAATTTCATCCCCCTTTCACTTATCTTTACATTTAAACAAGATTATATCCCCATCTCATAACATCAAGCCAAAAATCTGAAATTTTGTTTTCCATTTTATCACAACCTTAACACTATATCGTTTTTACTCATCTCATATTGGTAATACCAGTGTTGTCAAAGGCGTTAGGCGCTCCAAGGCGCTAGGAGTCCAAAACGCCTGAGGCGCTAGGCGCTTGACTAGGCGCTCGCCTGAGACAATCGAGGCGCTATATATACTACATATATTTATGTAAATATAATCTTATATACCTATACATACATATATGTATGTGTGTGTATTTATATGTATATGCATGTATTTTTTCAAAAAAATATTACACGTACACACACCTAAATTACAATCCAATATCAATCCAATATACATGTAAGTGTATGTATATTTATTTATATAAACGTATATATGTGTATGTAAGTATATAATATGTTTGCAATTACAATACTTAAAACTAATTTAAATGTAACGTGTAAATAGAACTTCGAACTAACGTGTATAAATGTACATGTATATGTAGAATTAAGAACTAACATGTATGCCTATATGTAGAATTATAGAATTAAGGACTTACATGTATGTGTATATGTAGAATTAATTATTAACATGTATAAATTACATCTAATATCAATCCAATGTATGTGTAAGTACATGTATATTTATTTATATATATACATATATGTGTAGTAATTAAACTAATATAAATGTAACTTGTAAATAGAATTTATAACTAACATGTATAAATGTATGTGTATATGTAGAATTAAGGACTAACATGTCTGTGTTTATGCAATATTTATAAGTGAATGTCTCTTACATGTATATATGTGTAGTACATGTAAATACGTGTACATGTGTATACATGTACATCTGTACATATGTGTATGCATGGATATGCATGCATATACATATGTTTACATGTATATGTGTATATGTCTATATATACATATATGTGCTTGTATGTATGTATAATGTTTTAAATTATAAAACTTATAATTAATATGCATGCGTAAATGTATGTGTATGTGTCTATGTAGAGCTTAGTGTGTATATGTATGTGTATTGCTAGTGTATGTATAATGATGCATGTATTTGTATGCACATATATATACTAACATGTCCAAATATTACTCAGAACTAATATTTATGCAACTTTAAAATTTAAAAAAAGGAAAAATACAAACAATTCAACAAAAAGCCCCAGTTTTGCTTCAGGCGCTCGCCTGGCACCTTAGGCCAGGCGCTCGCCTAGGCAACGCCTGAGGCAAAACGCCTCGCCTGAAGCAAGGCAAGACGCCTAGGGCTCGCCTCGCCTCGCCTTAGCGCCTAGGCGAGCGCCTTGAGCGCCTTTGACAACACTGGGTACTACATGTATATTGATGCAAGCACGTCCAACGATTGAGTTTTTTTAAATGCTGACAAATAGAGAGGGGGCCAACAACTAGTTCATGTTGGGGTAGGTGTAAGCACCATATTATATAAAGAGATGCAAATGAAGATTTAGGGTGGAAGAAATCTGGAGGAAAGGTGAGGAAGGAGAAGAATGAGCCGGTTGCAAGAAATTTTAGAGAAGAAGCGCATGGACACGCAACGAAGAGGAGAAAGGGAAGGAGATAGGGAGAAAGTCAATTTTTTATAATTTTTTATATCACTTGAATTGACCAATACAATGACTCATAATCCCTTTATATAAGAAGTATGAGATTATAAAATTGTTGGAGAATGTAATAGGTGGGCAATTGGATCTCACCAAGATCCAATTACCCCACTCAAGTTTAGTCCCTCATGGATGAGCGGTGGGATTTCGGGCTGTCTGAGGGGCTATATAACGAGCCCCTCACCCCTTGTACTCATTGACAATTCTAATAGAATATCCAGCCCCTTTGAGAGCTTCTCCCGTGGTTTCATCCCGCTCCTTTGGGAGTAGGGTCCACGTTAAATCTTTGTTCTTCATGTTTACTATTTTGTTTATCGATTTCGCTTCTTAGATTTCAACATGGTATCAGAGCGGGTTGATTCTCAAGGGGTTTTCAAGTTCATTTTTTCTCGAGATTCGATTGTAATGTTGTTCGTTCTCGAAGATTATTATTCAGTCATGTTCGTGTGTGGTTCAAACTTTTTTTTTAAATCTCACGACGTTCTACAAATTCTAGGGTTTCTAAAACCCTAGATCTGATGTTCTACGTGCTATCTGGCTCCTTTTTCGATGCTCTGAAGAACTCAGCCTCTTCTCAGTTCAAGGCTGTGGTCGTGCAGCCCTTCAAGCATACTCCAGGCAATCTTCCTTCAGGAAGTGTCGCCTCCAGCGGCGATCCCCTTGGCACCCGCAATTTCCAGGGCCCTTCAGAAGAGCATCTCCTCCGCGCGAGTCCTCTCAGGCGACAAGCCCCAGCGGCGCGCATTCCTCACGCAGAAGGCGCAATCCAAGTACGTGAGCCCTTCTCCTCCATCGTAGGCGAGGGGTGGCGCCCTTCTGCCCTTCCTTCGGTGACCCCTTGCATGCAGAAGCCCACACGAGCTCCACGCGAAGCCCCTAGGAGGGAGGCGTCACCATCGGCCGACGACACCAGCCCTGCCACAGCCTCCAGGCGGAGCCCCGGCCCCCTGCCCTGCTCCCTGCCGCCCCTGTATCTCCAGGCGGGGATGATCGATTCCAGGCGATCGTTCATCTTCAGCGCCGCCACGACGCTCATTCTTCTTCATCTACAGCAGGCGATCCTCACACGCATCACGCGAGTCCTCATGCGCTTCAAACCACAGCCTTGTCGAGTCCACCATGGCGGCGCGCCTCCTTCAAGCGAATCCAGGCGGGGATCCCGCTCCAGGCGCCACAGCTGGAACCCCAAAGGGGCGACAGCGTTCGAAGGGATTTCCCAAGGGGGAACCCTAAGGGGTTGCGGGCCGGCTGTTTAAAAAAATTGAATGAAGGAAAATGGAGGGGGGACCCACCCGTGAAAAAAGGCATGTTTGTTAAAAAGAGAGGAAATGGCTTGTTTATTTAAAAAATTTACAAAAAAATGTGGAAGAAAAAGTCAAAAAAGAGGGAGTTTGAAATGACTTAAAAAATGGCAAAAAATGATTTTTTTAAAATGAGAAGCCAGGAAAAAAAATAAAGTGGAATTTGTGATGTTTATTTTTTCTCCCATATTAATGTATTAACTTGTTTTCTCCCAACTTGGTCGACGCCTATATTTTTCGACAAGTATGGGAGAAAATGGGAGTCAGAGATGTATTCTTCACAACTTCTACTGTCCATCCACGACAGACAGACCATCACTCCAACTTTCTACAGATCATCCGTCTTCACTGGGCATCAACTTCTTCGTCAAGGCATATACTTCTTTTACGACCCGATCAATTCCACGCACTAGACTTCTTCTGCAGTGATACTTCTCCAGGCATGACAGAGATATGTTCCGGTGATCTGATATCGTAGCGGCTCTACAGGCATGACAGAGATACGTTCTGATGACCTGAAAGCCGCAGACCCGTCCTCGTGCGATGTCTTCTACCAGCAGCGGACATGTGTTCTTGTGATGTATCGTGTGAAGATGTGTTGTATACTTTCTTTTTGTTGCAAGCTGTAGCTTTCTCAGCTCCAGCTTGAGGGGGAGTGTTGGAGAATGTAATAGGTGGGTAATTGGATCTCACCAAAATCCAATTACTCCATTCAAGTTTAGTCCCACATGGATGAGCGGTGGGATTTCAGACTGTCTGAGGGGCTATATAAGGAGCCCCTCACCCCCTGTACTCATTGAGAATTCTAATATAATATCCAACCCCTTTGAGGGCTTCTCCCGTGGTTTCATCCCGCTCCTTAGGGAGTAGGGTTCCACGTTAAATCTTTGTTCTTCATGTTCACTATTTTGTTTATCGATTCCGCTTCCGCTTCTCAGATTTCAACAAAAATAAAAATAAAAAGGAAATAAATGAGGGGGAGTGTTGGAGAATGTAATAGGTGGGTAATTGGATCTCACCAAAATCCAATTACTCCATTCAAGTTTAGTCCCACATGGATGAGCGGTGGGATTTCAGACTGTCTGAGGGGCTATATAAGGAGCCCCTCACCCCCTGTACTCATTGAGAATTCTAATATAATATCCAACCCCTTTGAGGGCTTCTCCCGTGGTTTCATCCCGCTCCTTAGGGAGTAGGGTTCCACGTTAAATCTTTGTTCTTCATGTTCACTATTTTGTTTATCGATTCCGCTTCCGCTTCTCAGATTTCAACAAAAATAAAAATAAAAAGGAAATAAATCCTAATTTGACTCCTAAATTGACTCAACTAATTAAGATCACATACGATCTCATTATTTAAAAAATTCCAACAAACTTGAATAAAGAAAATTACCGACTAACCGTACACTAGCTAAATCAGACTCTAATTGGATGGCAAAAAACCCTAATGCAGTAAAAACCCTAATTAACCGTAATTCCTAATTCCACGTTGCATCAAAGTGCCTCTTGCAAAGGTTGTTCCTTACAATTCCAATCACCTTCATCTTTTGTTTCTTACTATCCATGGCCGTACCTAACTTCTGAAGCAACCATTGTGTACGCCACACTTGTTCTTCAATTGCAACTTAATACAACTTGATGGCAAGTTGTCAAGGGTATCTATGCCAACACTAATCTCGTAGCATGCTTCATATTTATATTGTAATCATGGATACAACCAAAGTGGAAAGCGATTTTTCTCCTCTTTGATAGACTTTGGCACTCCTTTGGCTTATGCAATCTAACCAAATGGTTTCCACTTTGAGTTTGGTTCCTACCACAAGTATCATGTTGGCCTCAAAATGATGCCTGTACTAGCAAGGACAAATTCCACACTTGCACTACATGTTCCTGACCATCATTCTTATGTGTGTCGAATTGCTGCCCCCTATGAAGCCCTTGAGATTAGTAGATGTTGAGATATTAATTATTTTTTATTCATAATTTTCTTTTCTTTCTGTCTACATTATGTAATTTGCTCAACATGTTTCTCCTCTATATAAGAGAACCCTAGGACCTTATGAATAAGCAACTCACCTATGCTCAACATGTTTATCCTGTGCTATCGGCATCAAACTGCCACTCTTGCTTCCCCTATGCTCCCTTGCAATTCTCACCATCCTCAACCCCACACACGGTTAGTCTTGTCTTAGAAAGTTGTTGCGCTTATTTAGTTGGCAACTATTTTGATAGGAATATACGATTAGCAATGCTGCAATGGTAACTTTAGGTCCATGAGAAGTGAAGTTCGAGGGCATTTAAGCAATATGTTGTTTTGGGAAACCAAATACATGCTGGTAGCTGGAGATTTGGCATCTATTGTTCAAATTTTCAATGAAAAAACAAGCAAATTCGGTGCATGGGGAAAATGCTTGAAAGATAAAAGAATGTTACTGAGGCTTAGTGTACTTTGGAAGAATCTTGTGTTGATTACTGCTCACAAATTTAAAATGCGTCAGTATGTTCTATATTTGAAGTCAATTACTTTTTCTTATTGTATAAGTAAAGATCTTAGTTTTTTGGATATAAGCCCGAGATTGACTCAAGATAGATCTGAATGGAGGCGAAGAATCCATGTAGCCTACCCTACTTAATTGTGGGAAAAGGCTTTGTTGTTGTTGTTGTATAAGAAAGATCTCCCATCAGAAACAAGGCGAGCATAGCTGTAGCATCTCTGTCTTGGCTTCCCATTATTTTATCTGTGAACTTCAAAATAAGAGATTTCAAATTGTAGAACTGTGTGCATCAGTGGGGACTGTCACTTGTTTTGTGTTGTCGGCAAACTATGTTCATTTTTTCACTCAAGTTGGGAAACATTTATAATGAGTATTTTGTATGGGAAAATGCAGACCATCTCCTTTGCATGTGTTTTCATTCGGATTCGGCATGAACGGATCTTAGGTTGATTGACTTAATTTTTGATATTTTTTTTGAATAACTTTTAGGTAATGGGAGGGAAATCATGGAGTCTATTTGGTGCGAGGAATTCTCGTATATTCAAAGGGACGTTGTCCAGAGACTGTCATTCATGGCTAATGTGAGCAATCTGTCTTTTTGGGTTCGTAAATGGTCATGATTACTGACATAGCTTTTGTACTGTCATCATAATATTTAATTTAATGATTTTTGTGTTGGGGACTTGTAGTCTCTAGTGGTTATTTGGCTTTTAGAAAAAGATATTCTGCAGTTTGAGTACGGTCTTAGTTGTCTCATGTAAACGTTCTTCCATCCAGAATGTCTGTAATCTGTTCAGTTTAGATAGAAATAATTCACACAAGGTCTTAAGAAAGAAGGGTAACTGAGCTGCTCAATTTCCCTGTGAACTTTATCTGATTATGCGTTTGCATACAATCTGTCTCTTGGTTTTCCATCTTGACCAACAAACAGAAACTTATTTCTTAATTCTTCTGATAGTGTCATTAATTTTTTTTGGTGATGCCAAGATATATGAGAACACCACCACAGTCAACAAGAGAGCCCGAGTCTGCTCCGTTTCGTTTCGTTTTACCACATCTACTTTTTGTGATTTGGAACTAGATGCTGTTTGGAGGGAACCAATCGAAGTTTTGCCTTTTAAAACTTTGGTTTAATCTTTGACTAGGATGGTGATGTAGAAATCAATCCAGATGCTTCTCGGTTTCTGGATGGTTGAAGTTGAAAGGATATGTAGGTGTTCTTTGTGCAAAGAAGCTAATGAGATTTTCAAACAAGCTAATGTTGTGCCAATACAAGTAGCAATGAGGGAAACATTTTCAGGTAGTTTGTCAAGTGCAGAAAAGGCCAGTTCATGAGCCACTTTGAGTGTGTAGAAAACCAGAAAAAGATCCTTGCAGGAAGGGGCGATATGGATTTAAGAAGTGTTGGAAGGAAAATATCAAGAATGACCTGTCTTTATTAGATCAAAATTCTATTACTTTTGAGTTTGAGGTAACCAATCCATGTAGCTTTCTTCTCTTAACATTGTGAAGAGGGTTGTTTTTTATGATTTGGATTTTAGAGCCAGAACACACATTCATGATTCAACGCAGAATGATGTGTTTTTAGTCCCATATCTAAAGGTTGGAAAATTTAGTCATATATAAAATGCATAGGGCGAGGAGAGGATGATAATCACATGTATGTAGTTACCACTTCCTTTGTTCAACTCGGTTGAACTCGATATTAGGTGGGAAAGAATATTGATCCTATTGACTCAAAAAAAGTTGATCTTAGATTTGGACCTATATATGTGCATTTGATTGTCCAACAATTTTCTATCTCTTTTATGGAAATAGTATTTTGAGTTTAATGCTCTTCGTTCGTCTCATGTCCCCCCATATTTTTTTAATGATTGAGGTGGGGAGAGTGGGATTGAACCCTGTTTCTAATAGAGTTGGAGCTCACTGCTTTTACTACCAAACCATAAGGTGGGTTCATTTCCCCTCATATTTTTTTACTAGTTAAGGTGGGAGGGAGGGGTTGAACCATGGTCTTTGGAGTGGGAGCCCATTGCTTCTATCACCAGACCATAAGGTGGGTCTTCCCCCATATTTGGTAGCTCGGCCTCATGCTTGTGTAATTCCAAGCAGTTACTTTTTTAACCACTATTGCCTCTTTCCTGGTTTCAAATATCTGGATCCTGAATTCATGTGTATCCTTCCCCGTCTTTAATCTTTGGTGATTTCCAAGGAGGGATATGACCAGTCTTGGTGTACTCTTGTGAAATAATTTGTTCAAACTGTAGAGTTGATATTTATTTGGGCTGATTCTATTTAATGGAAGTCAATGTGCAATATGATCTTCTCGTATTTCTACTCAATCATGTTCCGTTTTATATGTTACCTCATGTAATTTGAACTCTCATGTTTTTATATAATAAAATAAACATGTAAGGTTCGCATCTAAACATGCTGCGGAATATGCTGCTAGATATAATATGGCTATTCATCATTAAGCATACTTTGCTCATCCATTATTCTATAAAATGATATATTATGTATTTTATGGCCATTTTTGTAGAAAAATTGAATGTTTATTCTTCAATATGTATCGGTTCTGGCTGACTTGGCAAATGCTTCATTTTGAAGGATGTGTTGTCTCTTGCATCTTCACTTGTCATGGAGGGGAGTGATGGTAGATTTTCCATGTTTTATTTCCAAATGATGCTTTTCCAACTGCTTTGAAAACACTTATTATCTGCGTCTTTGCCAAAGTCTTCTTGATCAAAAGGACTCACATTTCTTATATGTCCAATCTTTTTTTTGCTATTTATGGCACATCTTATCAATCAACTTATTTATTCTTGTACTTTCTCCTAATCTTGCAATGTGGCATAACAGCTGCAACTGATGTTTTGCTCCATTATCAGGGTGTTAGAAGAGAAGTTGGGAATCATGCAAAGTCCCTAAATGCATTGAAAGGAATTCAGCAAAGGCATTTTCTCTATTCCAGCAATGACGATTTAATCGATGCAAATACAGAGAATGCTGTAAACTCTAAAAGCCTTGTATCTCTTCTGTCAGTATCTGAGAAAAACTCTCTTACAGCCAGTGGAGAGCCTCTTCCATCTTCTAGTTCAGGGCAGGCCCTAACCAGATCAGATGCTAGTGATGAACAGCCTGATCCTGTGGGGGATGCTTTTGGAGATACTCTTCGATTGAACGAGTCTGTTGGCCACACGGAAATTCAAGTTCTAGCTGGAGCATTTCTTGGACTTCTTGCTGGATTGGCTATCGAGACCGTTCTATGAATTTCAATGTGTATGATTTCACCAATTTATTATCTTGTGGTGATGCATAGAAGTTTTGTCATTTTTAAGCATAATTGCTGCTGTTGTATCGGATTGCTAGAATTTTTCAACATTTTGATAAAGTTTTCTTTGTAGTGCAACTGAAGTTGCTATGTGAGAATTAATAATATTGAACTGGGTAAGTAAACTAACAAGGGTATTCTAACAACCAACAGAGTAACACATTTGGTTGGGAGATTAGTAGAATAAGCCCTAGAATAAGGGCTATCACGGTTAAAGTATATATCACAATATTTATTCTTCAAGATGAGGAATAATTCTCCTTTATTTGTCTCTCCTCCATTTAATGATAATTACTCATTCCACGTTCCAACTACCTATTGCTCAATATCTATCACTTATATCCTCATTGTGAATAATAATTATCCAATTGACAATAATAAACAACTTCACTTCATGCCACCATTTACCCTCAAGTACAAATCCAGCCAACCAATTATGAATTACAAAGAGGGCCCCTTTAATTTAAACTAAAGATTTAGATTACTTATCCTGAATTTTAACTATATTACGCAAAACAAGAGCAAATCAGCCTTTTTTGGAAACAAGAGAGGGAATCATGCACATGTGCTCGCCCCAAGATTTGAATCATAGTCTTTTGGGTGGTTGGCATCCTGCACTACCATCAAATCATTATGGGTTCCCAGCATTTTCTTCTATGTTATTATTTATGACTAGCACAATGAATTATTATGGAATCAATGCAACACGAAAGTCTTGTATTCTAATTAAACAAAAGCTCCAAAAACCCATGTTTTGCGACCAAGTTTGATTGAGGGTGATGAGAGTAATTTCTAATGAGGGAAGAAATCCTGAAGTCACATACTTCACACAAATCGCAACCAAGCAATAGTCTCGAACATATAATGAGCGACACATGTTCAAGGAGGAAGTATTAATGACTATCATAACATAAGCTAGCCATGGATTTGTCTCGATCGTGGCATGTATGTAGACCTCCATACGAGATTTGATCCAATCCATGAGGTGATCCTCTCTCTCTCTCTCTCTCTCGTAGATCGTAGTGCTCGAACCCTCGTATCACCATAACTCTAGAGCTTGCTCCTTGCTAATAAATGGTAATTTGGTGCAAATGAAGAGATAGGAAAATTGGAGGGCTAGAGGTTCTTTTTATAGATAATGATAGTGTAACGCCTCAAAATGCAGTCCCACATCTAAAACTAACAAAGTGTGAGAGTGAGTTATAAGAGTAGAGACTTACTACCTGACAACTTGGACTTAAGCATTTTGGATGGTTGTCAACGAGTACAATAGGGTGGAGCCCAACAATTTCTTTGGGTCAGCTATCCTCAATAATGGTCTGGGATTTAAGCCTGATATCAGAGCGGGTTCCCTATGGTAGTGGAAAGGACTACCCAAGGGGACTTAAGCTCGGAGTGTGCAACCACCATCCCACCGCTATCGCTAGGAAGAAGTAACAGGACACAATGCAATGGGGATGTCATAAATATAAGTAGAGGAGGTTGTAACACCCCCAAACATAGTCCCACATCAACAATTCACAAAGTATGAAATTGGGTTAGAAGAGTGGGGGATTACACTTACAAGATCACTGAATAAGGCCTCATCTTATATATATTTTTGCTAGGATGAACGCCTCTTTATATTTCCGATCTCTGACTCAACGAGAACGACTAGTCTGACCTACTCAGCTCCTACTTTGATTTTGAGGAATTGAAGTCAATCCGCCTCAAATACGGCTATCGCTAGATATAGTCAAAAGCAGTCCTATGTTTCATGCTTCGCTGGTCTTATTTTACCTTTTGACTTATGTTTTACCGCTCGGCTTTATGCAACCAAACTTTCGCACTAGATGACTAAATTAGGGACCCTTACTTGATGACTTGGACTTAAGAATTTTTAGTGGTTGTCAATAGGTCTAATTGGACCCGATCCCAACAAGTTGTTACGATCAGTATCCTCGATAACTGTTTGGGGACCTAAGTTTGGGCATTATGATATATTATTTTCTTCTCAGTAGGTTTTATTATTTCATTTTATTTATTTTTATTTTCAATAATTTAGTATAAGTTGTATTAATACACTTTTATTATAACTTATATAAATCGTAATTGAGAAAAATTATTCATTATATTTTAGGAGTGTATTGGTATTTTATATCACAACAACAACAAAGAATTTTTCAACATTAAGTAGGATCGGCTACATGGATTCTTTGCCTCCATTCAGATCTATCTTTGGTCATTCTCGGGCTTAAATCCAAAACACTCAAATTCCTTTAGATAGTCCCATTCCGACACTTCTTGGGCCTTACTCATCCTCTCTTAGCCGACTCAATGTCTCAAAACTCACATCTCCTAACTGGCGCATCAACCGACCTCCTTTGCAAATGGCCAAACTACCTACTCGCATCTTATCCTCGATTGGAGCTACATCAACTTTCCTTCTGCGTCATCTCGAATGTGATCTTTACGTGTATGTACACACATTCACCTTAGCATTTTCATTTATGCTAGTACCATTCTCTGCACATGTCTATGATTCACATGCCAACATTCAGATCCATAGAGCATATCAGGTCTCATGGCTGCTTTGTAAAAGAAAACCAAGATTTTGCTTTATCAGGTATCAAACGTGAGAAATGAGCAAATATGATACCTTTCAGTAGAATCGATACAGTCACATGGATCTTCAAAGCATGAATGTAATGTACCAAAAAGTTTATAGTTCCTAATGGAATCAGTAACAAAGCTACTTTGCTGCCTACTACTATTAACTTACCACCTCCCCAAGTTAAGCTAGTGCTTTTTGCTGTGCCAGGAGCTGTTGTACCAGGTTCTAAAGCATGAGTGTTTCGTATCCATTGAGCAAAGACGGGTTGCAATGGTATAACAATATCTGAAAACATATCTTGAGGACATCCTAAGGAGGAAATTTCTAATCACATAGAAAAGTAGACGCTCCTCTCCACTTTACCCAACCTGCATTTATTTTATGAGTAACATCTCCATCAATTTCCCTATCATGTTGTAAAATAGTTCTCAACTATCTAAAAGAATCTTTCTTATGAATGTTATCCTCACCAATCTTCACCTCGATTCCTTCACCATTACTTCCATCAAAAGTGCACTCCATATATTCGGTCTTAGCCCTACTTATATGAAATCATTTAGTCGCTAATGCATGTCTCAATACCTCAAGCTTCTCATTTACTCCATCTCTAATCTCATCAATCAACACAATATCATCAATGAATAACACACATCAAGGTATCTCATCCTGAATGTGACTAGTCAACTTGTCCATAATCAAAGTAAAAAGGAATGGAGTCAAAGATGAACCTTGATGCAGATAAATGTTGATGTCAAAATAGTTAGTCTTCCCAGACTAGATCCTTACACAAGATGAAGCCCAATCATACATATCCTTTATGAGGTTAATGTACATGACATATACTTATCTCTTCTCCAAAATGTCTACGATATCTCTAGTGGGACAGAGTCATAAGTTTTCTCTAAATCAATAAAAAAACATATGGAGATTCTTCCTTTTAGCTTTATAAATCTCCATTGTTCTCCTCAGCAAGTGGATGGCTTCAATAGTTGAGCGATCTGGCATTATTCGAATTGGTTTTCTTTTACTTTGGAAACTTGCCTCAACTTTCTTTCGATCACACGTTCCCAATTTCATAGTATGACTCATAATCTTGATACCTCTGTAATTTGCACAATTTTGAATGTCTCCTTTGTTTTTACAAAGAGGCACTGTGATGCTTCTCCTCTAATCTTCAGGCATTTTCTTGCTTCGTTAAATAACATTGAATAAATTTGTAAGCCAATTCAAACCACACTAACCTAAAACTCTCCATACTTCTATAGGAATGTCATCAGGTCCTACACATTTCCTCGGTTTCCTAACCTTCAAAGCCTCCTCTACTTCCTTCTTTTGTATTCGTCTATAGCTTGCACGATTTAAGTAACTTTCACAATTAGCTAGATCTCTCAAAGTGATCTCTCTATTTCCTTCCCCAATTAAAACATTATGAAAATATTGCTTCCATCTAGTCTCTATATCCTTCTGAGTAACAAACACGTGTCCTTCCTCATCCTTAATGCATCTCTTGAGAAGGATCTTTGGTCTTTCTTTCTCTTGCTTTGGCCAATCTGAATATATCCGTCTGGCTGTCCTTAATGTGCAAAAATATGTTGTAATCTTTTAATGAACTCTAGTTTTTAAAAATATTTTACTGTGTTTTTAGGTTATTTCATGCTTTTTATATTTTTGAGACTTTTGGTAATATATCTTTATGGAGGTGAATTCACATGCATTATACGTAGATTTTAACATAACTCACATTAGTTATGATGATGAGTATGACACTCGTAATTTAACCACCCCCATTCTGGAATGATGAACATATACAAGTATGTGGACCAAGGTTCATGAAAGCGGTATGCGTATGCATTCGGTCAGGTCACTGAATAGCGATTAAGCGGTATGCGGGGGCATATACGGGGTATATGCGGTTCTACGCGGTTTTCTAATTTTTTATTTAAAAATAAATAAATATATGCAAAAGTGACTACAACGGAACAAAAATTATGTATAATTGTGGTCCAACAGAAGTTCTAAGAAAATGACTTTCATATATAGCTCAAAACAGTCTCTATCAACAAATATTAATACTTCAATAGAGAAGTTAACAGACATAATAATTGACAACAATCACCAAAATATTTAAGTTTCCAAAAGAAAACTGAAATTTAACACAAATAGCATAAGTAGAGTACTAATTAAAATAGCATAAGAAAACAAAAATGTTCAGGCGATAATATTCTACATATTACAAAGAAATCCTAATCCATATCATCATCAAATTCCACTTCGGTATTGTCTTCATCATCTTCACTGTCTTCCTCAAATGGGAACTCTTCCTCATTTAAGCCCGGCGACGAGGTTGAACCAGTAGCATGCCTTTGGCTTCTTCTATGTTGTATCAAATCTTCTGCACCAGTTGCATCAGCCACTAAGTTCCACATCAACCCCGATCCTTGGAATACCTCATCTTCTTCATCTTCCCCACCAATCCAATCTCTCACGTGGGTTCTATCATTTGTGGCAAATGGATCACTACGTTTTTTAAGATGGCCTCTCAACTTGGCGTTGAATCTGACATACACCAAGTCGTTTAACCGCTTGAATTCAAGCTTGTTCCTTTCTTCGTGTGAATCTACAAAATAAAGAAAAACATATCATTTACCACCTCATTAATGATGCATAATATTTGACATGTGTGGCACCAATTTTACAGTCTTACCGCCTCAAAAGTGCTCCAATTCCTTTCACAACCCGAGGAAGAGGCTGTCAACTTTAGAACTTTCATTGCCATTTCTTTCAAATGTGGCGTTTCCATGCCATGCAATCCCCACCAACGGGCTATTTATAAAAACAAATAAGTAATAATAGTTAAATATATAAGTGTATGAAATGTAGTGAGATAAATAGTAATACTTAAATATATAAGTGTATGAAATCTAATGAGAATTTATACCTGGATTAAAATCACCATCAATGATGGACCTATGTTTGACAGCCAAAGGTTTGCCAAATGATCCTTCTGCCCTTTCATATAGTGGCAACTCCTTCCTAGTTATGATATTTTGGATCTCTAAATCAGGATAGAAAATATCCATACAATCCAAGAATCCCTTCAGAGCAAGACCTTCCCTCTGGATTTGATCATTGTCCCTATAAAAGAAATAGGGATTCAAAAGTATGCAGCAAGGTGGAGGGGGCTATCCAACCTCCCTTTTGACTTTGAATCAACAACATCAACAAAATATTTGTAAGATGCTTCCACATCTTTGAAAATGCTCATGATCTCCTTTCTCGCATCTTGTAATTCACCGTATACAAACCCCATAGCCGGTCTCTTATCTCCATCAGCAATTCGCAGAACATGTACCAATGGAGAAAAGATCTTCAAGGTCAAAGAGACTTGAGTCCAAAATGAAGGACTCAGAACTATGGTTGAAGCCATTTCCTCCTTCTTCGTCTTGTACCATTTACACGCTCTCCATTCATCAGAAGAAAACATAAGCCTCAACTTGTCCTTCTTGTCCATTACTGATTGCAAGGTGAGATATGTGGTAGCAAATCTTGTTGTACTTAGCCCACTATCTCCCCCTTTTGCGTAAATTGTCTCATCAAACTCAATATTTTTGCATGACTGTATATGAAGACAGTTAATGTCCTTGCCTTTGTAATGGCAGTTTTCACCTTGGACTCATTACTGATCTTCTCAAGCATAAGATCGATGCAATGTGCCGCACACGAACTCCAGAAGATCTGTGGGTACTTGATTCTCAAAATTCTGCCAGCAGCCATATTTGCAGATGCATTGTCTGTCACAACTTGGACTACATTGTCGGGCCCAATATCCTCAATGGACTTATCCACTAAGGAAGCAATGTAGTCGACAGTATGAGAATCTGCAGACGAGTCAATTGACTTCAGAAAACTGGTCCCAAGCTCACAGTTGACGCATATGTTCATGATGCTCCTTCCCCTCCTATCAGTCCAAGCATCTGTCATAATGGAACATCCAGAACTCTTCCATGAATTACGATGCCCTTGCAAGAATTCGTGTGTTTCCTTAACCTGTTCCTTCAAAAGTGTTTCTGTGAGCTCATAGTACGTTGGAGGCTTGTATGACCTTCCATACTGACCAATTGCTTCACACATTCGGAGAAAGGAGTCACTTTTGACAACATTGAAAGCAATGTCATTTTCATAGAAATACTTTGCCACGAATGAATTTACACGTGCACGTTCCTCCTTGGCAAATGTATCTTTGATTGTGGATTGGCGGAGATTCTCTACAGGCTCATCTTCTGCTAAAGTTCGGGGCCTTTTCCCATCCCTCTCTTCATCAAGCCAGGGCTGATTCATCTTGATGGAGACTTGCCCTTGAATGTCTTTCATCCTCATGGTCTTCTCATTCCTTTTCACTTTAATTTCCTCCATGTTGTCTATGATTTCTTTCTTCACCTCAGGAGTCACTTTGGGACAAGATGCCGTATTACCTTTAATATGAACCAAATGTTGCTTCATGCGATTGATCCCTCCAGTCACAACCTTCCGACATAATCGGCAAGTGACCATGCTAGGAGCCTAGGAGTACTCGGATTCGCCAGAAAAGCATACTTCCATCCCGGATCATTGGATCCAGGAGGAACAAAAAAATCCGATGTATCACTCCTCTGAATAGGAGCCTCACTTCCGCTTCCAGCTCCAGGTGTAGGAGAAGAAGCGCTGTCAGATGGTAGTCTGGAGGCCATAGTTTCCTAACATTCAATCATAATCACAAAACATCAACATAAAAGATTTAATATGCATGTACGAATCAGAATTTTATAGATACATGCTAGAACGTGCATTCACAATCAAAATCCTTGGTGAGAACATTTTTAAGAACATTTTTGGTGAAAAATATTCTATAATGATATGAAATCCACAATGAATGCATTCATAATGAATACATTCAAGAACATTTTATAAGAACATTTTTAAGAACGTGCATTCACAATGAATACATTCACAATCCATATCAGGCTCAGCTAATATGCTATAATGATATGAAATCCAACATTCGATCAATGAATAATGACTACATTACTTCTCAAATTATAAATCAAATATGCAAAAAAAATCTAATTTTCCATTAAATATGGTAAAAAAGTAATTCATAGAAATTAGAAACTGGATACCTTCCCATGACTAGTGGGCGGAGGAAGCTCCTGCAAACTAGGAGGCGGAGGCGAGCTATGAGGAGGCGGAGGAGGCGCGGAAACTGGGAGGAGGACTGGAGGCGATGGAGGCAACATCTATGAGGAGGCGGAGGTGGCGGAGTTCACAGGCCACGGAGGAGGCGGAGGAGCTTGGAGGAGGAGGCGGAGGAGGCGCACAAATTGGGACTGGGAGGCGATGGAGGACTGGGAGGAGGAAGCAGAGTAGGCGGAGGAGCTTGGAGGAGGCGGCGGAGGAGCTTGGAGGAGGAGGCGATGGAGGCACCTGCAGGGAGGAGGCGATGGTGGGTTAGGACCTAGGGTATCGGGATGGGATTGGGTATCGGGGTAGGAGGGTTAGGGATTAGGGTAATCGGGTATTAGGTATCGGGATGGGGCAAATGGGGTATCGGGTAATCGGGTCAGCCAAACCGCAAATCCTCGATGCGGCGCTTGGTCCGCATATGCGCCAGACCCGCATAATGACGGGCTTCAGGAATGCGGTGCGCCTTAAGGCCCACACACGCATATGCAGCCGCATATGCGGCCGCACAGACTGATTTCGTGAACCCTGATGTGGACATATACTAGTGAAATGTGATGATATATACAAAGGGTAGAAGGACTTAGTGGTTCCAGAAATTAAAGTTTGGACCAAAGGCATGGGCCTTGATGGTTAAACCAATGCTTCAAACTCCATTAGTTCATAATTAGTGTGTAGTTGAATATTGTGTCCCTAATGTCCACCGAGACTATCATAGACTTGATGAACAAGGAAATGTTTGGTCTACTTGGACCATAATATTCTTAATAATATTTTGAGCTTAGTGTCAAGAAATTACACTTAGGATTGGGCCTCAAGCAAGCATTAAACAATTACGACATCCATTGTGATCAAGGCATTTCGTAACGTCGCTTAGGGTTGGGCCTAAGTTGGGGTAACCCAAGATGTGACAACTCACCGAACTATCCACTATGAAAGTGCATGAATGAACAATGGTCCAAAGTGGGCAGGTAGAATAATCACTAATGACTTCCAAGTTTGCATAAAATTCCATGATCGAGGAGGGTGAGATGGAGTTGACAAGAGAGTTAGCTGATCTGGGATAGATGGAGGGGTCAAAAAAATGAGATCATATATTTCATATCAAAGATAGTACTATATTCAGGGAAGCGATCACTGAAAACATTCCATAGTATAGTTCTGTAGATAGATAGGGTGAGTCAGGAATATGTATAAAAGCAGTCTCAAGAAGATGAGAACTAGGGTTCCTTGAACGAAGACTCTCCCTTCTTGGATCTCCAATGAGCCATGGAGGTATAGAAAGGATCCCAAAAGTGAATACATCCTATTGGATCATGCCAAACATGATGATCTATCAAATCTCTACTACTTGCTTTGAAAGAAAAATGACTTTGGTAGATTTTGGTGGATGAAGAGATGTGGTTTACTCGATCATGGATCTCCTTAAATAGAATATGCGGTGAATGAGATAAAAATCATGGACTTGAACTCAAAAAAGATGGAAATATGCCACATAAAGATAGTTTGACAATTCATTGAAAAGAAGCTTCTGATGTGTCGTGCACCTAATAAGGTCAATGCCAAAGCATTCGGAAACGACTTCCTAAAAAGTTATCATGCAAAAATCTAAATTTTGAAATGAATCAAATCCACATAGAATGATCAATCATGTCTCCATAGGTGATTAATCATACATGGTTGAACAGACATCCCAAGTGATCGAACATGGATGATAGATCGAACATGTTCGAGGATCAATCATTGGTAAATTTGGGATAAATATCTTTTTTGGTATATGTCAAATTACACAAGTCGAAATCAATTCTAATCTTCTCAAATTGCAACGCAACTAAGGATTTAGTTAAAATGCCTGCAAATTGTCTTTCTGTGGAAATATATTCCATACAAACTTCCCCTTCAGACATTCTCATGAAGAAAATGATGTCTAACATCAAGGTGCATCGTTCTAGAGCGATTAACAAGGTATTGGCTAGATTGATAGAATTAGTGTTGTCACAAAGAATGCGGTTTTGGCGAAAGGTTAGACCAAAATCAGAGATAGTATTTTCCATGTAGAGTAGTTGGAAACATGCTTAAGAGGCGACCATGTACTCAACTTCAGTAGTAGAAAGTGCTATATAGAGTTGCTTTTTAGAAAAAAGGATATAAGGGATTTCTCCACGAAATAGCATGTGATGTTCGCACTTTTTCTATTTGAGAAGCTGCCAACATAATCTGTATCATTTATATGCAAATAAATCCATGCAATGCATCTTAGGATAAAACAAGATATCAAAAAAAATCCTTTTTATGATTATTAGATGACATTCTTTAGGCATCGATTGAAAACATGCTACTAAATATGTGCTGAAAAGTATATCAAGTATGCTCATAGTTAGATAGAGAATAGACCTGAGCTGATCATACTTCTGTATGGTTTCTAGTCTATGGGTTCTTTGATTCTTTGAGGTCAAGGTGTGTAGAGGAGGCAATTGAGGTTGATTTTTTTCGGTCACTTATCCATTCCAAAATTCTTGATGAACTTCATTATGTAGATCTGTTGTGAAAAGAACGTACCACATTCGATTTGTGTGATTTATAATTTCTCCCATCATGCTCATCTCAAACTTTTCCTGCATATCATTAGAGAATTCCTTGCAAGGAGATGCATTAGTGGAACTAAAAATAATTTCAATGACATAAGTTTGCAGAATTAATAGATAAGACAAAATAGATTTAACAAATAAGGTGCAATCTACTTTTCCTTCTTTAAAACATGAGGTGAATAGAAAGTTTCTAAGTATGTCACATTACACTCTTGGAGCTTGCTTAAGTCCATATAGAACTTTCTTAAGTTTGAAAATGTGTTTTGATATAGAGGAGTCTTCAAACATGATGGTTTCTTGGCGTAGACTTCTTTGATAAAGCTATTCAAAAATGTGCTTGTAATATGATATAGCTTGTTTTCCTTGAAACAAGCAAATGCTAACAACATTCTGATTGACTCATTCCTTACAACACGAGAACATGTTTCGTCGAAATTAACGCCTTCTTGTTGAGTATATCTATGTGCAACAAGTCTTGCCTTGTTCATGAGATCATGTCCTAACTTATCTAATTTATTCTCACAAACTAACTTGATTCCATAATTGTGTGGTCTTGAGGTCTGGGTACAAGTTCCCATACCTGATTCTTTTAAAATTGGACAAGTTTCTCTTGCATTGCCATTAACCAAGATTTATTGTTGCAAGCCTCATCAATTCACTTTGGCTCAACTAGAGATACAAAAGATAAAAGATCGAATGACTTGAAGTGTGATCTAGTCTGAATTCCCTTCGAGATACATCCAATCATCATCTACTTAAGCTTCTTCCTCATTTTCTAAACCCCGCAGTTGATGAGATTTTCTCAAGTTCTCATCAAATAAAATGTTGACTTCTTACATGGCAAGCATTATTTTCTTTATGAAGATCATGTAAGCTTTGTTGCATAAAGAGTTTTCTAGGAAAATACCTTCTTTACTTTTAGGGTCAAATTTGTCAAGATTTTCCTTAGTGTTAAGAATAAAAAATTTGCATCCAAAGATACGAAAATAATTAATCTTTGTTGAGCGTACATAATATAGCTCAAAAGGAGTCTCCTTTAATCCTGGTCGGATCAAGGTTCTATTTAAGACATAGCATGTTGTATTTACGGCTTCTGCCAAAAATATCGATGCAGATCGAATTCACATAGAATTGTTGAAGTTACGATTTTCAGCCTGACTATGCCATTATGAGCTGCTATTCTGGGTGCTAAAACTCCCTACTTGATCATATTCACACAATACACAAATTTTTTTCTCGAAGTCCACACAATGATCACTTTTTACCTTAGTGATAGTGGTTCCCTTTTTGTTCTGAATTCACTTGGCTAACTTTATAACTCTGAAAAATCCAAGTCTTTGGAGGAAATGAATAAAAACCCAAGTGAACCGTGGTCTGCTATGACAAAACAATAACGATATCCATAATCTTTCAGATTTTGTAAGTCCAAACAAGTCTCGGTGTAGAAGCTCTAAAGGTCTTGAGGTACTGATAAACTGTTTGCTTTTCAATGTAGTTCTATGGAGTTTCCACAAATCACATGCTCAACACATGTTCACCTTCCTGTGGGATAGCTTAGGTAAGTCTTTAACCAATTCATTTTCTAAGCCTATTGATTAGTTTCTTGTGAATGTGACCTAATCTTTTATGCCAGAGTAAAGATTATTCTTGTAATGCCATCATGTAGTCACGATGACTGATCATTGAACCTAAGTCTATATGTATTTTGTGCTTGTATCCTATAAACAAAACTTCTTGTGTGTCCTCTTTAACAACTTTAAAAAAGTCTTTAGAAAACATTAGTTTAAAGCATTTATCACAATTCTAAGAAACACTAGTTGTGTTTTAGACCTTCAACAAGACTAACATGTTAACAGGAATGGAGAAGTTTCCAACCACACCTTCACCAATTATCATACCTCAGAACAAACCATTTTACCAGCCTTCGGCTTGATATTGAGGAAGAAGTCTTTGTCTCCAATCATGTGCTTAGAGCATCCGCTGTCCATGATCCATTTTCCATGTCTTTCATGCATGATGTCCTATAAAATACATCCATGTTGTGTACAGTGGTTCGTGATGTCTCCAGTTGTAAGATATCTTCGATTCTGCAAAGCATTGGCCGAACCTTTTCATACCCATTTATTTCGGGTCATTTGAATGTTACTAGGATTCCTTGGATTTTTCCTTGGTTTCTATAACTTTCTAAACTTGACTAAGAGAAATTTTGGCAGAATTAATATGTCTAACATGACATGTTTAACATTTTAAACAGATTTAGAGATATTAGCAACCAAGGGTTCATATCCAATCCCAAGTTTGGTTTTGAGTTGATAATTATCTCATAGTAGTTTATCTAGGTTTTCCTTCTCTTTAGTGAACCTAGAGAGATTGTTTACCAAGGTGTTTGTGTTCTTTTTCAGTTCAGCACCGATTAATTCTAATGTATCTATGTTATTCTTAAGAGCATTAATTTCTATTTCATGATTCTTGTCTGATAATAACAAACGATTAATAAGTTTATGGATACTATCCTTAAGTGATTCTACTTCAGATTCTTGTTTTTCTACTACAGTACATGGAGTTAATTTTTATTATTTTCCTTTTCAGTTTAACGAGTAGATCATGTAAAATAGTTATGGCTTCTTGTAATTTATCTATAGGGGGTTCATGCATGTTACCTTATCATCGGTTGCCATAAGTCTAAGTCGAGTTTCTTCCTTGTCGGTGGTGTCTGAATCACTTCTGAAGAGCTGGAGGAATCATAGTCAGAGGATTCCCAAGTAGCTTGTAATGCTTTCCTATTCAAATGCTTGTGTTGGTGTCTATGGAGTCATTTCATACAATCCTTTTCTACTCTCTTGCCTTTATATGAATATGGTTGTTTTATCTCTTGATGGTTGCTTTTTTTGAGTAAAGGACAATCATTCTTGAAGTGTCCCTTTCTTTTACAGTTGACACATTGTAACTCACTTTTCTTTCGTTGGTCACCATGCTTGATTAACTTTTTGTATCTTTGGGGGATCGCAGCTATATCATCCTCATAGCTTTCATATGTTGAGGTGGTTTTTGTATCTTGAAGAACTACATTCTTATTTTTCTTGTACTCAGCTTTGGTTTCGGTTGTTTGCACCTTCTCCACTTCATAGGATAAGAGTTCACTCATGATTTTATTAACTTGTAGAGTGTTGGTGTCATTTGCTTCCTTAATGATAGTTGTAGTTGTACTCCAGATAGAGGTGAGAGATATACGAATCTTCTTTACTTGATCTGCTTCAATAATCTCCATGCTTAGATCCCGAAGACAATTTATATTCCCTGAGAATATGGTATATATTTTTGGAATGGATTCTCAAGTCTCCATTTCAAATAATTTAAACCTTTTTTTGGAGAAGACTTATCTAGATTACTTCCATGTTACTTCTACCTTCGTGGATGATGCTTAACTTGTTCCATATATCATAAGCAGTCTTGCATATACAAAATAATCAATGAATTTGAGGAATATTTGCATCTTGACCTTCCAACAGTTGTAGTTGGTCCCATCAAATGGAGAGGCCATTGATTTTTGTACTTGTTGCTTGATGAAGCGGCCACGTATGCCGCCGATGCTGTACTTCATAGCTCAGAACCCTCTCTACCACTTGTAAGTTCCTTGGGATCGATATACCACTATATGGGGTGGGGGTTGATAGTATTATCGCTGGTAGAATAAAACTTATGCACGATAGACTTAAGAACAACATAATCAACCATACAATCAATCACACTGCATAAGGTATTACCATTGAAATCCAACTAGGTGAAAACCATGAATTGAGTTTCCTGACTCGAGAATTCCGATTAGCTGAGCCAACCAACCGCTTTACGATAGCCCGAGATATTTACGTGGACATCTCAACTATTTATAAAGTTTGCTTGCTCTACAACTTCAGATCAAACACTAAAGTCAACATCACAAATCTGACACTACAATAAAATCGAGGGTGGACAAGCTTTCATTGTCCTCTGACTTCCTTGGATAGAGCATACTTTGCAGATTCAAGGAGAACCTGCAAACTTGTGGTCTAATACCATACACATAGGGGTTACAAAAATAATATTTCAGAACGTTACTCTCAATATGGCCGGTCCCAAGCCCAGGTAAATCGAGGAGGGTTGCACGCTAGGTAGCCAACAACCGTTGTAAGAGAGAAAAATTCCTACATAGTGTTCTTTTTAAGAACCCTATTTAGGATTTTGTCTTAAAATAGTTCGGATCTTTTCAACATAGATTTAAGCAAACATTGAGTTAGTTGGGGAATCCCCAACTAGCGATGCGTTGCATCACCCAAATGTAGTTCAACATTTGCAAGGTTGCTTGCATGAGTAATGCATGCGAGTAAATTAGCTAGTTCTGTTGCATCATCACCTAGATGCACTCCGAAATTTGCAAGGGTTCTAGCATGATGGACACATGCAAGTAAAGAAGTTAGTCCAGAAGAGATTTCAAAGGAAGTTGCAGATAGGTAGTTGGATATTGACACTTTGACTGGTAAATCAATGGAGATAGTAGATACGATGAAAAAAGGAAGATTCGAGAGCAAGGGAGATCGAAAATACATGCTTTAAACTTTGGTATTAATGTAAATATAAGAGAAGAAGTGGTGTTGGAGTGGTTGTTCATAAGGATTTGAAGGATTGTGTGTTTGAGGTGCAAAGATTCAGGGATCGGATTATTTTGCTAAAGTTATTGCTCGAAGAAGAAATTTTGAATATCATCTCAATTTATGCACCACAAATTGGTTTAGATGAAAGGATTAAACATGCTTTTTGGGAGGATTTGGATAAGATCACACAAGGAATCCAACAAAGAGAGATGATTTGCCTAAGTGGAGATTTTAATGGACATGTAGGAAATGATTCTTTAGGATATGATAATGTTCAGAAAGGATCTCAAACCTTAGAAGGAGATGACAATACTTCTCTAAAGGCTAATATCTAACCGACCTCTTGATGCAGGTCCTCCACATAGGAATAGAGATTCGAAGGTGTCAAATAAGCTGGTTGAAAGAGTTGACTTAACAAGATCGAGATAACCAAGACCTATGTCTATGCTGTCACGATATAGACACACATCCTCTGATCGAAGACAGATGTATTACTATATATCTAAGTATGTACATTAGGCAAGCCATTAGTGTTGATGACATAATCAAGGTCTATACATTGGTGAGCTGGTGTGCATACAAAGGCAAATGAGTAAATACGATCTCTCAAAGGGATCGCACAAATTCACTACTCAACCAGAAGACATGAGCCCACTCATGAGGTATTGGGACTGATCAAATTCCACGCATGGTCTCCTTGCTTTGGAAGCATGCCAAGAATTTGTAGGTATGATATATACTTTTGAAAAGTATATGATCGATACCAACTCCCAATGATCGAATGGGAAACTTAATGAGAAAACCCGAAGGAAGACAGTTCAATTATGATCTAAACTTCGAGTGTATTCTATGTCTTCTAGTATGCAGGATATATAGATATTAAGACTACTCTAGGGTGATGTGATCGTAAACGATTGCATAACCATGACACTTTCATTCCGAGGGAGTGATGTGGTTGGATTTTTGTGACTCCTCTCAGAAGATTAGTAATATGATCTTAGTCCAAACGTTGAACATTGATCTAAATATGATTTAGATGCAATGAGAATATTTGATTTATTATTTGATTTAATCAAACATCTTTGAGAGGTCACCTTGATCTGGATATGAGATAAGATCTCAATATCCAAGTCACTATACATGGAATGTACAATCACATTGTCCTTATCTCCAAGTATCAGCGGAGAAGGCACATTGTTCTTGAAAGAGTTCAAGAATAATTCTATTGTTGACAATATATTTGACCATTGGAAAATTGACAATTAAATATGATTTAATTATCATAAATAATGTGAATGTGATTCATATTATTTAGACACATGAAAAGAGTCATTTAAAATAACTAACTGAGATATAATTATCAAAGATATGATTAATGCGGATATCACTATCCACAATAATCATAAATATTATAAATATGATTTCTAGTTCTTATTGTTCATATGTTATGGTATGGATGATGAGATTCCATTGATATAGAGCCAATTCCAATAGACTTATTGAACGTTCCCATTGGCGTGCATCAAGTAGGAATTGAACCACATGCTGTTTTCTTTCCCTACCTCAGACTATCCATTTTGATTCTCTGAGTGAATAGCCTCTCCTTTCCCTACAGCTCTCTTCTCATCTGATCGTATTTTTGCTTTTGAGTCCAGGGATGATTTCTGTATTTAATAAGAGCTTGCTTGAGGCAGTAGAGGCTAGCATATCCGAGGTCAGGCTAGGGTGCAAGCTTTTGGCTAGTGGGGTTGATGAGGGACTTTCATAAGTTCGATCTGAACACAGGTGATAGTGAAGGTACGCTAATATTCTAATAATTGTTAATAGTACATGCTTTATATATCTCGAGATTGGGCGGACGACAGTTTTATTCTAGCTAATTCACATCCCTGGAAAAAGAGCTTTGACCCTCTAGCGATTTCAAGCTAGGGATCCAAGGTTTCACCTTACGGAACTAGCACGAACTTCGAGAAGTGCTCATATAATATAATGGAGAGATTTAATTGTAATAATGATTTATAAATTAAATGTTAATGTGAATTATATTCATATTGTGCAAGTAATTGTAAATGTAATTTACATTTTATATTAAGTGGTTAAATATGATTCATAATTATCAATGACATGATTGAAATTATCACAAAATAATTTAGAATTATTTTTGTGAGAATTTAAACAATAATAGATGTTGCACATGTGGAATATTTGATGAGATATGAAATCTCATCACAATTGGAATGAGAGAGCCTCCATACCATGTAAGGAGTGGGCGACCACCAAGACATCTTTTTCATGGTGGCCATCCACTCTATATGTGGAAGGAGGCTACTCCTCTTTCCATATTATTCCATATGAATTGATGTAATTGAACTTAAATTTGTTGAATATTCTTAAACATATTTATTTTATTTTAAATTAATTAATTATTATTGCAAATTTATGCTACAAAATCATGGCCATTGATTTGAATTAGGAGTGCATCTCCACTATCCAATTTATTATAAAATAAAGACTAGACCTAACTCTTTCTCTTACAACATTAATAAAGCAAATCTCTCTCTCTCTCTCCTCATACACGCCTGAGCTCTCTCTCTCTCTCAATATTCTATCTGTCTACTATATTGAAATTGAGACGTATTTAAATGTATTTAGAATGTCTAAATATGTTCCTAAAATATTTGCCAAATGTTGACATCAAATGTTCATTAACTTGATTCAAAAAGTTCCCGCAATAAAATTATTTTTGCATGTATTCACGGATCTGTAACAAATTAATTTTTGCTTATTGTTTTCTAGTCATGAAACATATTGGAAACACATTAATTAAGTAGATTTTAAATCAGAAAAACTCTCAAATTTATTTTGCATGATTCTGACTCCATTTTCCCCAGATTTTCCATATCTAGTGGAGATTGGTCGAAAGATGATGGGATCATCACAAGAACTTTCTTAATGTGTTTATCATTCAATGTTAATTAAGGACATTTTGAATTTGCCATGATTAGCCGATGCTTCACATATTTATGGAAATACTTGAATTTAAAACATCAATCACCATTGAATGATTGTTTCATGACAAAACCCTATTTTAACCTACAATAGTTGTAGGTCAACTTTTACACACAAACGTAAAACATGTTTGCTTGATATAACTAAAAATTTAGGATCTTTAAAAATATTTTTAAGATGCCTAAGATTCCTGAGTGTTTACTATATAGTATCATGACATGCATCAGAGGAAATGATCGATAAAATCACAAGTACATTGGTTCAATTTGTATTGTTCTGAATCAGGATGGTGAAGGTGTCTAGACCAAAAATGTTGGCTTGGTTTCTTATTTAGCACCTTGCATGTCAAGGAAATGCTCCCTCCTAGCATTACTCGTGTGTTCTGGCCGGATCCATTTTTGAGGAAAGGGTAATATAAGTAAGTAAGCCAAGTTGTACTCTAATTACTAAAAAAGATTCAGAATAATACGTACTTGTGAGAGCTAATACTATACAATAATATCAAGCAAATGCTACTTGTTTGTTGAATTGGATTGTTAGTTAATTTAATATGATTAAATTAATTAGATCCAATTAAAATAAATAATTTATTATAGATATATCTGTAATTCCCTTGGAAGAATTAATCATAATGAATATGATTCACAATGATTAATTAAAATTTAAATGAGTATGGAGGATCATATAAATGACATCCATGATCTCCTGTCAAGACAAAGGTTTTGTCGTCATAAATTGTATGCCGGTGGTGTCTATGCGAAGTCATAGCTTTAATGTACAAGCACACATGGATCATGTTCTTTGCTTCTCGAAAGAGTAAGGCCGCATGCACAATGACTCCAATATTATTTATCATATAATTGAGGTAGAAATTGGATTGCGCATAACGAATTCTATTCCCGTTGATGATTGATTCAATTAACAATGTGTCAACATCACCTTAGGGATGGTGTACCCAAGTGTTAAAGACAGAAATGGGAAATTCAAGTTAGACTTGCAAGGCAGAATGAGTTCCCGATTCCTTGACCTAAGTTACATCTTCTCATATTATTGGGGTGTAACAAAGATTGACAGTAGATCCCAGATCTTGCTAGAGATATAGTGGTAATTATATCTTGCTTTAAAAGTTTAATAAGGGAATGGACTTTCAAAATTTAGAAGGCAAGACTACTTTGATTTTTAAAAATCCTTAGTCAAAGAATTTAAACTTGAATATATAGTTATTCAAATGTTCTAATAAGTGCATTCTTAATCTCAAATATGAAATCCATGAACCCTCTCAACACCAATTGACTGGATCAAATTATTTGGATTGGCCATGTAATTTGCAACTTGTTTCTGCGAAGTGCATCGGCTATGTGCTCACCAAGAACAAGCATGCAAACCCTTCAACATCGGAAGAACTTAAGTACAATGAAAAATATGATGAAGACCAATCATTGTCTAAGTTTTATATTCTGGTGTCTTCATCCAATGTGCTTCAGAAGCAATATGTGGACATGGACACAATCAAAGACATAATGTTGAATCTAAAAGAGATGTTCCGTGACGTAAACTACACTCAACGTTACAATATCATGATAGAACTTATTCAAAGCAAGATGTAGGAGGGGATTTTAATTCGAGAGAACGCAAAAAAAATGTTTGGTTGGGGCACAGATGGATGCATATATGTAGTCTGACTTCATTCTGCTCTTTTCCTATGTCTTTCAACATCTTTGTGCTATTGGACCACATGAACAAGTTGAGATTAATAAACACTGAGCTGATTTCTTCATTGAACTCTGCTGAGGATGTCTTGAAGAAAGAGAATCCCACTGGAAGTGCAATGGTTGCACAAGTCAACGGGAAGTGTAGTCGGAAGCATGGTGCTTGGAAGGGTCCGATCCAGAAGAAAAGGAAGAAGAGTCAAGTTTTTGGCTCATCCTCTCATGCTTCTACACTGATAGCATCGAAGAAGATCGATGCTTGTCATTACTGCAAAAGGCCTAGGTATTGGAAGCGTAACTGTCCAGGATACTTGAAAACTGCTGCCAAAGGTAAAAACCCAACATATATAAAATCTACTTTCATTGAAATCAATTTTCTCGTAAGATAAGAATGTAGTTGGATTATTGATTCTGGTGCTTTTGTTTATGTATGCAATTTATTGCATTTGTTTCAGGGAACTAGAAAGCTCGATGAAGGGGAGATAGTTATCTAGATGAGATCTGATGCAACTATTGCATCGGTCGTCGGGACATGCAGACTATCATTATCTGGTGGAAGAGTTCTTGTATTTAAAGAATGTCTTTATGTTCTAGATTTTAGAAGGAACTTACTATCTGTATCTAAGTTAGTTAGAAATGGATATTCGTCCTTATTTTGTGAGAAACTTGTCATAAGGTAATATGATAAACATATTGCAGATGGTATTCTAACTTCTAGCAGACTCTATGAATTGTGCATTGATGAATCTATCATTAATATAACACTCATTAATAAAAATCCTAAAAGATGTAGAGAGGAGATAAATCATTCTAACATGATTTGGCATCAAAGGCTTGATCTTTTATCTATTGATAGGATTAATAGATTGATAAAGGATGGACCCTTAAATTTTGTGCAGGTTCATATTTTACCTACTTGTGAACATTGCATTCGAGGTAAAATGATCAGAGCAACCTTTCTCAAACAAGGATGCACGATGCAAGGATATTCTTAACCTAATACATATCGATGTATGTGGTCCCTTCAATACCGCGACATGAAATGGACATCGGTATTATTTGACATTTATTGATGACCATTCACGATACATGTATCTTCCTATTATGTCATAAATATGAAATCTTTGAAAAGTTCAAAGAATTCATGGCTTTGGTTGAGAACTAAATCAGAAAGATTAAATGGATTCGATCCGACCGAGATGATGAGTACCTCTCAGATGAATTCAAGAAATACCTCAAAGAAAGAGGAATTGTATCCAATCTCACTCTTCCTAGAACTTCCCAACTAAATAGAATTGGTGAAAGACGCAACAAGACCATCATGGACATGAACCGTTCAATGATGAGCATAAAACATTCACCTCTTAGTTTCTGGAGATATGTAATAGAGACTGCAATATATATCCTTAACAAGATTTCTAGCAAACTTGTACCCAAAATCCCTCATAAGCTTTGGTTTGAAACCAATTCCAGTGTTAGACACTTGAGGATTCGTGGTTGCTTGGTCCATGCAAAGAACATAGACACAAGTAAGCTAAAATCTCACAGTAGAGAGTGCTACTTCATTGGGCATGTAAAGGACGATATTGGATACCAACTTTACGACCCTAAGACTCAAAATGTTTTTGTCTTCAAAGATATAAAATTCTTAAAGGATGACTTCCTTAAAAGTCAAGACAAAAAAATCAGAATATGAAGACGGGAATGAAGATGAAATACATGTACTTCTTCGAAGGAATTTAAGGGTGGTTATGCCACGTGAAAGGTACGGATTCCATGTGTCGGGTGAAATTGACAATGATCCAACTTCATTTGATAAAGCACTCATGGATCATGACATGGATAGATGTATGCTAGCAATGAAGTTTGAAATAGACTCCATATAAAAGAACGACGTATGGACCCTAGAGGATACACATAGAGAGGTAAAATCCATTAGGTGTAAATAGATCTTCAAGAGAAAGGGGGGACCTTATGGGAAGGTAGACCTTCAAAGTACGGCTAGTAGCCAAGGGCTACACACAAAGAGAAGGCATTAACTTGATAAGACATTCTCTCCCGTGACTATGTTTAAATCCATTAGGACACTGCTAGCTGTAGCTGCATATCTTGACTACGACATCTGGCAGATGGATGTCAAGACTATATTCCTCAATGGATATCTCGAGGAGGATATCTATATGGAGCAGCCACAAGGCTTCATAATCGAGGAAGACAAAGTATGCAAGCTGAAGAAATCCATCTACAGGCTCAAACAAGCTTCTCGTAGCTGGAATATCAGATTTGATGAAACTATAAAGAGTTATGATTTCATTCATAATCCTGATGAACCATGTAACATTCGGGTTCGAATCACCAGAATCCGAAACCAAAATCCGATTCAACTTGGGTCTGTGTGATCCGATAAACAATCCAATTAACATCGAATAAAATCGGATCGATCCATAGACCGCGAATCAGATCCTGTCTGGATATGATTAACCAAAAACTAATTGCATTAAACCTTATGTCACCAAAAATGTCTGTGGCATGATCTGAATGGTAAAATGAAAAGAAACCATCATTAAGTACGTCTTGACAAATCAGAATCAACAGAATCAACCGTTTATAGATAAGAGGTCGTTTAAATCCTCTTTTTACCCAATAAGTCGACGGCCTGACACCATTGGGATACTTCGAAGAAAGTTTAGGACATATAGGAGACACCGGTGCTAAAACCTTTGATCGATACCTCTTCCAATTTCTCTTTTTGGGGAAGGTCATTGCTTCGGATCTTGTTCTCCCAGTCTGAAAGCAGTTGGTTCCGTAGTTTGAGAATTTTGTCGATCCCAAGTACTCTATCTCTATCATTGCATATAGGAATATAATAAGTCAACTGTACCATGCATGACCAGAAGAATTATGTGAAATAAGTGAATTTATCTACTTGAGGCATTATTGATTCATTAGAAATCATTGATTAAATGAGGAAGAGGGCTCCGATGTATAGAGAGGACCTCATGGTTTAAGAAGTAACCATAGAAACGATGGAATCCACTATTTATTTTATATCATTTTTATATTTAGTTTATTATCGGTAGAGTTTTTCTTATTTCCAGGTGAAATGATGAAATACCCGAAATAAAAAATCGTGGTTAGGAAGGTCATAACAGCAAAAGCCATTGAAATTTATATTTTATATATTAGAATAACTCATTTTGTTATTAATGAATAGGGAGAAGGGAAAACAAATTTTGTCACAAAATTTAATTATAAATCGGAAATGTATTTTTCCGATTCTGGATACATCTTCTATCGGAAAAATATGAATATTGGACTAATTTTGATCATTACTTCAACGAGGTTGAAAAGGGTCATTACATGTCCAAATCAGAAATCCGAGATGATAGTTGCGATGTTTTGAGTATTTTATTAAAGATGAAAATGAAAGTTGAAAAAAAATAAAAAAAACAACACTACAGGTGCACTCTCTTCTCCCTAAACTTTTAACACCTCACCCCTTTTCTTTTCCAAAAACTCGACACATGCTCTCGTTTTTCCTTATTAATATCACCAACACCCTTCTTCTTTTTCCCCATTTTCTTCCTCTTCCTCCTTTCTTTCTCCCCAACGAAGAACCCATCCCCATCTTCTTCTTCTTCCTCCTCCTCTTCTTTTCTCCTCTCTTCTTCCCCCCAAACCCATCTTCTCCTCCTTGATTGCTGCTACTGAGATTGTCCAATTTCCTACATGGGAAGGTTTAAGGTACAACAATATCTCCCCTTTGCTGCCAATCCATGAAATTTCTTCTATTCTCTACTTCTCTTCCATTCTTTGGAAGAATTGGGAGGGGCTATTAATTTCTGATTTTCAGTTGATGTTCAAACTTAGAAAAACGGCTTGGGTTTTTTGTTTGCTTAATTTGCATGTATGTGCTGCTGAAATTCCATTAAAAAATTGAGAATTTAGGGTTATTAATTTGCATGCATATGCTGCTAAATTTCCATTGATAAATTGAGAATTTTAGGCTATTAATTTGCATATATATGCAACTGAAATTCTATTAACAAATTGAGAATTTGGATGTATCAATTTGCATGTATATGTTGTTGAATTTCCATTGATAAATTGAGAATTGGGGATTTTATTGCATCTTATTATTGTCGATTGGCTTAATAAAATGGTTGAGAAATTGGGATTTTATTGTATGTTTCTACTGTTTATTAGCTTAGTAAAATGACTGAGAAATTGGGGATTGTATTGCATGTTACTAATGCTGATCAGCTTAGTAAAATGGTTGACAAATTGGAGATTTTATTGCACGTTTCTACTGATGAATAGCTTAGTAAAATGGCTATGAAACTAGAGATTTTATTGCATGTTTCTATTGCTAATTATCTTAGTAAAATAACTGAGAAATTGAGGATTTTATTGCATGTTATTACTGCTGATTAGCTTAAAATGTTGAAAAATTGGAGATTTTATTGCATGTTTCTACTACTGATTTTCTTAGTAAAATGGCTGAAAATTTGGGAATTTTATTACGTTTATGTTGCTGATTAGATATCGAATAGCTGAGATATTTTGGAGGTTTTTATTCTTGTTTCTGCTGCCGATTAGATACTAAATAGAATGGTTGGTTTGAGCTCACTTGTGATTGGATTGTGATATTATTTTGTTGACTTAGCTTGCCTTTATTCTATTTCTTGCATGCTCGTCTTTGTTTTAAATAGACATGGCACCTGTTCATGAGCATTTTGTCCTTTCTTTCCTATGACTCTTCCAATTAGGTTGTTTTCACTTTAATTATCTTCAAACGGAAGCTGCGCATTGTAAGAAAGCTGCTTAATTTTGCCTCTAGGTGCTAGGTGCATGCTGACAGTTAAATATGCTTCCCAGTCAGTATTTAATTTCAATTGATATGACATTAGTGGTTTAAATTGATCAATGATAGAACTATCTCAAAATCTAATTACTTTAACAGATCAAGGACTTACGCGATCTTCATTACTCTGAAATCTTTGAGATTAATGGGTTATTGTGAATCAGTCATGTCATACATTTTGCCAGTTGAGGTGCCCCTTTCACCAGACTGTGCGAGGGTGTAGTGACCCTCAACTGAGCTGGAGTTAAGATGCCCAGATTGGGCAACGGTCGCCTAGATCATGGGTCTAGGATCCCAATCTTTTCCTCAACTTATAGACTGTGCGAGGCAAAGCATTGATCTTAGTAAGAATGTGGTAAGTGTGTTGAGTTATTAGATAACCTTCTTTCCACATAAGTAATTAAATTATTGTTTGATGTCATTACCAATCTACTTGCTTTCTTTTGTAACCACCTAAATTCCTGTTTAATATTAATTAAATGTTTATACTCAACATTTGTTGACGTCTCCTTGTCCCTAACACTGTGACTCAATAGCTTTCTTAGCAGGACTCTTAGCTTCTGGTATTCAGATGATGATTACTTTTGCCGGTACACATGATAGCCTTGTAATTGTGCTTACTTTCTCTTCTACCATATTTTTGGGGATACATGTACAAGATAATAAATTTTCTTTTAATACATGTTGTACTATATAGAAGTTAATGCAATGTTTCTTAGGTGACATGAGTCTTGATATGGATTGTTATATCGTTGTGAATGTTATTCAAATCATGAAAAATTTTCCCTGCATTTTTCGTAATTTGATGCGATCTATCGCGAATTTGATAATGTGAATGTCATGTAAAAGGGTAACTCAGATCCGGAGGTGCAACCATGTGTGCACAAGAAGCTTAGTGGGAGCGCCATTGTGTTCATTGTGCTTTACATAGATGACATCCTTATCATCGGGAATGATACATGGATGATGACTAGTTTTAATATTTGGTCATCCCATACCTTCAAGATGAAATATCTTGAAGAAGCTTCTTATATCTTGGGTCTGAAGTTGTTCGGAAATAGAGAAAAACAGATTTTTATATTGTCATAACATGTGTACATTAAGAAAATCTTAGAATATTTCTGTATGGAGAATTATAAGAAATAATTCCTTCTCTTAAGACATGGTATACACCTATCTAAAGGGATGGCTCCTCAAAGTGTTGAGGATAAGAAAGCCATGGCTGGTTGCCCTTACACATCAATTGTGGAAGCCTAATGTATGCCATGATGTGTACAAGGCTAGGTATCTACCATACAATGGGAGTGATAATCCGTTACCAATCCTGCTATGCTGAGCAACACTGGAATGCAATTAAGAGCATCTATAAGTATACAAGATGGACAAACTATTACATCTTGGTCTATGGAGATGGTGATCTTCAAGTCTTGGGATACACATATTCAAACTTCCAATCTGATACAGATTACCGTAAGTCAATGATGAACCTCATTTTCACCTCTCTAAGATTATTGAATTGTTGCAGTACATGAGGTGAAAGTGGTCTATCAAAAATCACAAATCTTGAATATTGTGTATTTTAAACTTACTAAGTATACCAAGGTCGAACTTAGGAATAATTTATTTTTAGTTGCATGATCTTAAATTGATCTAAGTGATTAATTTACTGCAATAAGAATCTCTATGCCAGAAAATAAAGAATAAAAGTAAGTGTCAAAACAGACAAAACAAAAGCATATAGAACGAGGAAGAAGAGGATCTGTGATGATGAATCTTAATCCCAATAATATTAATCTATATCCTAAAAAGAATTTTCATAGATCAAAGAACTAGATTCAAGAAATGTTTAACAATCAAGGTTCTAATGTAGGTTAAGAGATTAATCCATAAATACTCCTGTAAAAAGAGGTTGATAAAAATATTTCTCGAGTAATATGGAGTCTATTTTCCCTGTAATTTATCTCTCAAAGAAATGAATTATAATTCCAAAAATTGGTAGGAAATTAAATTGATCAATCCTCCTCTCTAGAGCCCTTGTTGAAAAATCAAATTTCTCCATATATGATTGCTAAATTTAAGATCAAAAGCCTACAAGGAGTTATTATATCCTCAAATAAGACTTCAATTTAAATGAGTTATACTCTGTCCAACAAGGATATAAAATGATAGAGCATTAAAAGAGAATCAAAATGACATAAAGTTCATAAAATTTGGACTTCAAATGCAAAAGATATTCAATGTCAAAGATCTAAGGACTAAGGTGCAAATAAAAATATTTATCTCAAAATGATCCTTCAGGGGGCTTATCTACAATTATTAGTAGCTTGAGGGGCCTCTGTTATAATATGCCCCTGGCGGGGGCACTTCAGTAAATCTTAGGAGATGTGAGGGCTTCAACATAAAATTCCCAAATCACACGTGTTGTACACTTGAATTGGGCTCAGTTGGGGTGGCGGCGTGAAGTTCAGAGGCAAGTCGCCATGTGGCGTTCTCTGGCAACTTTGGTGACGTCCGAGGTGCTAGGATTGGATAGGCCGAATCACGAGGTTCAGTGAAGTAATCTGGGATGTCTAATGCGGCATGATCTGACGGCTATATATTGGGCATGACGGATGGTTGAGATGCTCCCCGTTCTTGATCAAACGGGAACTGGAGCTTAGTACCTGGGCCACCTCCTTCTTCATTCTTCCCTCTCAAATGATGGCATTGTTGGACATGCGAGCCCACGACAAGCCATTATGCAATAAATGTTATTGCAAATATCATTCCCTGATCTAAAATGAAGAATAACTAATTTGCATAATAGGTCCCTTAGTACAATTAGGGTCATGTACCATGACCATCTTGATGATCATACAACTGTTGATTCAAATATTGAATCATAGAGGCTGGTGCTTGATGAACATCTAAAGAGTTAGATTGAGGACTCATCAACCACCGTCAAATGATTGTTGAGAGATGATCTCCAGCCTGAGTAGGAGATGGCAATCCTTTCTCATTTAGGCTGATATCTGACCGAGCTCTTGATACATGTCCTCTGCATGGGAATAGATATTCGGAGGTGTCAGATTAGTTGAGTCAAATGGTTGACTTAATGAGATCGAGATAACTAAAGACCTATGTTGAATACTGTCACAACATAGGCACACATCCTCTGACCAGAGACAAATGTGTTACTATATGTTTGAGTGTGTACATTTGGAAGACCAATAGGTTGATGACCTAACCAAGGTTTATACACCGGCGAGATGGTGTGCATGTAAGGGCATATGAGTAATACGATCTCTCAAAGGGATCATACAGGTTCACATGTGAACCGGGAGACATGAGCTTACTCATGAGTTATTGGTATTGATCAAATTCCATGCATGGTCGTCATGCTTTGGAAGCATGACATGAATTTGAAGGTAAGATATATGCTTTGGGAAAGCATATGATCTATACCAATTCCCAATGACAGGATTGAGAAACTTAGTGATCAAACCCTAAAGATGGCAACGTCAAAGTGATCTATATCTTCAGGATGATCATAGGTCTTCCAGTATGCATGATGTACATGTGTTAGGAATACCTAAGGGTGATTTGATCATAAACGATTGTATAACCATGACGCTTCCATTCCGAGGGAGTGATGAAACAGGTTTGGATTTTAGTGACTCCTCTCAGTAGAGAAGTAACCAAATCTTAGTCCAAGTGTTGGACATTAATCTGAATGAGATTCAGATTCAATGAGAAGATTAAATTTGCGGTCTCGATTTAATTAAGCATCTATGAGAGGTCCGTGAGATCTGGATTTGAGATGAGATCTCAACATCCAAGTCACTATACGTGGAACAATACAATTGCCCTGTCCTTCTCCAAGTGTCTGCGGAGAAATTGCATTATTCTTGAAAGGGTTCAATAATAATTCCATAGATCTAAGCACTGAGAAATTGATAATTAAATGCGATTTAATTATCTTGATGTTTGTGGAAATTATCAAATATAATTAAATGTGGTTTAATTATTGTGGATAATAATAATGTGGATAGCAATATCCAATTATTCATAATATATTATAAATGCAATTTATAATATATTAAAGAGAGCTAATTATAATTTATATTTCTCAATTAATTATTGATGTGTATTGGATACACATTGTGTAATTAATTGAAAATGTAAATTGTATTTTGTTTTGGGTTGTAAATGTGATTCACAAAATTCCAATGGTAAGATTACAATATTCTCAAAATTAATTGTGAATTATTTTTGAAGAATAAATCACAACAAAAATTGTTGGAATAAATAATGGAGATTTTTATGGAGATATGCAATCTCATGCAATCTCATGAGATTGCCTCCAATTGGAAACAAGTGACCGTCCACCATGATCCAATAGGAGATGCAATCTCCATGATGATTGTCTCCCTTATTTGATTGGTTTAATTTAGGATTGATTTATATTTGATTTGTCAAATATATTTAATCTAAATTAAATTATTAGTTGTTGGTTTTTACCAACAACAATCTTGATAATTGGATTAAACATAAATCAATCTCATCCATTGATTTTATGCGTCTCATGGATTGAGATCCATGGATCCCAAAATCCTATAAATAGAGAGGCATACCATGCTCTCCATGGCTAAGCTTTTGAAGCACATCTCTCATTCTCTCTTCTCTCCCACACGTCAACTCTCTCTCCCTCTCTCCTTGGTGGCTTTCCACCAAACCCTAGAGGAGGAAGCCGTCGACGACCTCGCCACCGCGAATCCACTTTGACGTTCTTCGGTTCTCCATCTTCTTGGAGTGCTACGCTTGCGAAGAAGACATTCGATCTCGTACGACGAGATCAGGAGTTCACTGTGCTTGGATCAACTCGTTGGATTGCGAGGATCACGTGACTCATCCCCGTGCTCGTAAGCTTCTTCTCCGACGATTAGACTTGAGACAGGAGGTCTCTTTTCATAGAGACTCGATCAACCATGCTTCAAGAGGTATTCCTTCATACTTTTTGTGGTTCTAGATGAAACGATCCGAGAATCGTTCTTGGATCATGTGGTTTCATCGCATGAAAATTTTTTAAATTCCGCTGCACAAAACAACTACTTCGACTAGTCGTTCTTCATCGTATTCGATATGGTGCCCACGCTTCCATGATGTGCTTGAGGATTAAACCATATCCTTCAGGCATTTGGTAGTGCTAAAGGAATGGATGATAAAGCGCTGGTCAGCACACGACTCAAGGTCAGAGGATGCTCAGCTGTTCTTTGAGGTGTACCTGCAAGTGAGAATAGAGGCTCGAAGCTTGAAGTCTTGTCTTGAGATGTAGAACACACAGAGAGGGGAGATGTCTGGCTCCCAAAGAGATGGTGGAAAAGGAGATTTGAACTCCAACCTTAGCAAGGCTGGAGGTGGAGAGATCTGGAAGAGATAGATAAGAAATTGAGAGGGAGGAAGATGTGGCAGTGATGGGTGGAGTCACAGAAGAGAATGAGTTCCGATTGGGTAGAATCAAAGATTGGATCTATGGAGGTGATGGGTAACGACTGAGTCGAGTTAGGGTTAGGGTTGGCCATCAGGTAGATTGATGGAGAGGTGGAGGTGCTACGAAGGAGGGTGATCAAAGAAGGAGGTGTGCGGTCGGAGTAGAGGAGAAAGAAGGAGGAGAGGAGAAGGGTATGACGGAGGCTAGAGGAAGGCGAAGGCACAGGAATCGATGGATCATCGAAGATCTGATGGCTAGGAGGCTAAAGTGGATGCATGTGCACGTCAAGAAGCGCACTGAACAAAGCATGCAGAAGAGGGTTTGGGCACGATGGATTGTGGCTGGATCCAATCTGTTCCAAAGGTCAGGAATGGATGGCGCTAGCGGACAAGAGGCATGGACCAAATGAGAGGCATGTTGACCAGACCGTGAGGTAACCCAATCGGTATGTGTTGCGTGGTAACGAACATTGACCCGGTGGTTGACCAAGGAAATAAAAATTAAGAAAAAAATAAAAGGGTCAAATCAAAAATGGTCAAGATGAAACTTATTGATATCAATGAGATCCATAATTTTTATGAAGGATTTGAAAGCAAAAAAAGTCATATGTACAAACTACAATTTTATATAGGTATTAATATCTAGTTAACCCCTATATTTTTGTGTTTTGTGATTTTCTTATATTTTATTTGGATTTTAATTAGCGTATATATACAATATGTACATAATTAATTTAATTTTAAAGTATTTTATAGGTTAAGAAAATTGTGAGCTAAAATTACTAAAGATAAAATATGCACAAAATATATTAGGTCAGGGTTTCTCATTTTCTCTTGATGTTGTGATTTTTATGGATAGTGTTTCTTTAAGCTAAGTTAGGAGATAATTCAAAGGATATAAATGAAGAAGAACTAGGTCAAAATAATTAGTATTTGTACATAAAATAATATGCTCAAAGTTAGGCATATATCAAGGTTATTTAATTACAGATTTTAACCCTAGTTTTATGTACAATTAATGAATGTTAATTAAGATAATTTAGGGGCTTTTATTAGTCATTTGTTAAGGGGATTTTTATATGATTTCCCTACAGAGTAGATGAATCATGGATTCATCACACCCATATACTTAGATGTTTGCTTGTCCCCAAGCAATATTTAATGAGTTAGATGGTTGAATCCCATACTTTGCATGTGCAAATACAAGACTTGAAGGCCAATCCACGAGTTTAAGGTGACTCCTCAAATCCAAGTCTAATCAAGTCTTATCCAAAAGAAACTCAACATTTCTAATTATTATACTCTCCAAAGATACATATATAGAGGGTATGATTTTAATGCGTTGATTTCATTTTCCTTTGTAGAGTCCTTGCTTCCCCGAAGCCCTAGTCTAAGAGGCTTCCTTGACTCTGTCCCAATGACTGAGTTTTCCATTAATTCACCGTCTCTTTAGTTATCAGACTTGAAAGTGTAATGATGATCAGGATAAGTATGGAGGAAGTAGGATAGTGTTATTTCTTTTCTCCTCTCGCTGGAACAAGGATCTCTCGGGTGCCTTTTTACACAACACATGTATTTTTGGTTACGAATCATCATGTCCGTCAAGAGTTTTTAGAGTCATCTACACTTGTTTTTCTGGGATACACCGGTGCGTGCCTTTTCCTACTACCTAATGTACCTACACCCAGACTTGTAGACTTTACGATGCAGGGACATTTTTTCGTGCTCGCCCGACCTAATAGCTTTGGTCTAAGTGGACACTTTGAAAAGTTGGGAGCGCTCGCCAGTTATTCATCTCTTTTGTGGAAATTTTCCCTTTGGACTCATGAGCTCTTTTTCTTTGGTTTTTTAATGATGGTATAACTATCTCCATTGTTTTTACCAAGTTGGTGCATGATGATCCATAATTTTAAGATTTTTAACACACATTGGCACCTGAGTTAAGTCAAGATTAGTACATGAATCTTGTTCCCATATTAGCTTATGTGCCGACTATCAGGTTTCATGAAGTGACCCTCAATCAAGTCCTATCCTCAAGAATCAGATCTGAACTCAAGTCATCCTAGTTCCTTAGGTGAACCATTGGCTCATCACAAAAACTATGTCATCGTGCAAGCGTTGTGTTGGTCAGTTTCCTCCAAGCTTTTAAGATTCAATACATATATCTTCTAACTAGGGACGTTGAGTAACAAAGTCCTAGGAAAATAATGAACAAGAGTGATTCTACTCATACTCAAGTGTCATTCTAAACCAATTAGTCTAGAATACACAAGTCTTGCATGAAGTGAGGGTGTCAGGGATTAAACCTTAAATTAGTCAATTTTTTAACACATAAGATAATGACTGGTCTGAAAACATACGCTAGTTGCATCTACTTTCAGCTAGTATGGGTGTAAGTACGGACCGTAGAACGACTACCCGTGTTACTTCAGGACGGTGTCGTACGCGTTATCTGTAACATCCGGAATCCGCCAAACCCGAACCCGACCCGATTAGCGTCTGCTTAATCCAATAAAGTTGTTTGTCAATACCAAACAACCTAAAACGATCAACTGGTCGTGAATCAAAAGTCGTTCGGACGAAATCGACCAAAAATCGATCGCATCGTAATGCATGCCGTGAAAAAGTCGTGACGCAAATTCGGAAACCGCAAAACGAACCAAGACCGTCATTAGATCCGATTCGACGAAACAAGACCAACGGAATCGACCGTTCGTCAATCGGAGGTCGTTTGATATTTTTAAATCACAAATTTTAATCTTAAACAAAAACCGTATCCGAAAATTTCGGGTATTCAAAACCCGATCGAAAGTATATGAATATTATACTCATATTGATCGTCGTTCCGAGACGGTCAAAACGAGACGTCACGTGTCAAAATCTGACACCCGATGTACGAATATGGTCCACTTTAAGGATGATAAATAAAGTATGTTTTCTTTTGGTTAAAAATTATAATAATAAATTCTAACATACTAGTCTGATCGGTTGCAGGTCACTTTCTAAAATTAATAAGAATAATAAATATGAGGATGACATCAGCCAATTGACATCAGCATATTGATGTCATGGCTGATGTCATTTACATTTAAAAAGAAAGACAAGTGGCTGTAGGAAGCCTAACGTGGAAGCACCCATTCTCTCTTCCCCTTTTCTCCCTTCTCTTTTTGTCCAAATTTTCTTCATTCCAACGAGAATGGATCTCTTTCCCCGTTTTCCCTTCCCATTTTCCACACTTCTCTTCAAGTCTTAGCCGTAAGAAGCCCCAACCGTTTCCTCCATTTCTTTTCTCTCAAGTTGTTGCACAACAACTGGAAGAAGACTGCCATCGGCAGCTACTGCTGATGTTTCTGGAAGTCCAAGCTACTGCATGTGCAGCTGCTGCTACCACCAATCTAATAATGGAGTTGCTTTTGCATGTTTAAATCTACAACATCTTATTGGATAATCCAAGGTACATTCCTATCCCCACCTTATTACTGCCATGCATGCTTATACACTAAAATTTTTTTACCATCCTTTTCTTCTACTTACTACTATACAAGTTGTTCTATACATTGTTATGAGAATTGTTGAAGTCTCAACAGCTAAATTTGCTCCTATTCTTGAATCTACATAATAAATAATAATCCAAACCCATGCAGTTTGTATCACTGTCGAATCTATTCATTAAATAAGACAAATTTTGTATAATAAATGTTAATAAAAATCCAGTCTCATGCATTTTGTATATAACACAATGCTTGGATTTTCACCCTTTGCTATTCTGAATGATTTTAAAAGATGCTAATATGAATTAAACATGCCCGTAACTGTAGAGACTATCTTGAGCAATGAAGGTTCATAGGATGCCATAATTTCTTATACACTCGGTAGCACCAGCTAAGCTATATAGAAAAAAAATGAAAATTTCAGTGCATTAGTAGAACATAATATTCGTTCTCAACTGATAACAAATAATGTCAAGTTTCCCAATCTGATTGTACGGATTTTTTTGCCAATTTGACCAGTAAGCTTACAATGAATGCAACACTTTTCATGTTAAAAAAATGGAATAAGATTATAAGTTGGAAATGAAGTTGGTAGATATGGACAAAGCATGATGGCATTATTCTCTCTGGCCATAATCAATTAATATCTAGACATTAAATGCTGGATAGTGTTGCACGAATACAGAGAGAAGTACTGTTAAATGGAGTTAATTACAGAACAAAGGTAAAAAAAATTCTGTGGTTCATTTTATAAAACATATGCATAAATTCTAAATGCACTTCTAACATATGAATGAGTTGATGCTATATAGGATCTTCTGCTAAGAGAGATTTTGTCACATGAGTTTTTTTTATAATAAAATTTTGATTATGCGTCTATGCTCTGTGTGGTTGAATAATGTATACGAGTTTCTGTTAATCGAGTGTATCTGCTATATGAATTGACATCATTTGATTTTTTTACAGTAACCACTGCTATGCAAATCCGGTCCTGTTGGAATGACAACAACAGGAGTGTTGTCACTCAAAAGTTCTAACTTTGTTTCTACAAATATGTTGTACACATATATAATATAATAATAATAATAGTTGTATACAATATAGTTGAATTGAAGGCATATCAAATAATTTGATCTTACAGGAATCAAAACACTTCTCTGGGAAACTGTCTAAGTTGATTGTATATATTGTATACCATATTTTATAAAAGGATAGAGCATTATTCTACATCCATAATAAGGTAAGTTATAATAATAACAATAATCAAACTAGGATATATGTAACTCGTGAAGGCACATAACCATCCTACTCTAATTAAAGATCCTATAGGGGGCAGTCTTCCTATTCCTATAAAAACATACTAATAGCATCAAATGCAACATAGAAACCCTCGATCATAAAAAATGTGTGGTGAGGGGTTGACTCATGGTAAATTGATTTATAAAGATCTTGTGTCAAGTGGATTGCTTAGAAATACACAGTTTCAATTTGGATAACTTATGGATCTTGCTGAGCTAATAATTAGTTGAGAGATTTAATTATTAATTCAAAGCTTCTGAAATGATTTTCCAATGTTGAATTCAGCAACTTCATTTTGTACAATTTGAAAGGAATATCTAGAGATATGAAGGAAAACCGATGATGATTCGGTGATGAATTATAAATTAGACTGCTGGTCATGACGACTCATACATCTGACCGTGCGAGGGCGCGGTGACCCTCAACTGGGCGGGAGATAGGAAGCCCCGTTTGGGCAGCGGCCGCTTAATGCGCGGGTCTAGGATCCCAGTCCTTCTTCGGTTTTTACGCGAGCTCGCAGTGTTTTTACGCCTCGTTGGGATCCCGACTTTAGACCAGTTCCGCTGACCCTGTTTTAGGATACCCAGGTTGGGGATCCTTGGTTTTCAGTTTTACGTATGAGCTCGGTTGCCCGTTACCGGTCGGGCTATTTTTCTAGAGTGACTTTTCCGGGAAGTATCTCTCACCTGTCTCAGTGGCGTAGTTTGGGAGTAGACCTATCCCTCTATTGGACCGTCCTTCCAACTAGAGGGTGAGACGGAAGAGCCATTTGTAGGCTTCCTCACCGCTTGAGTTTACTTCACCAACAGACTTGGCGATTCTACATCCAGATCACCCATATCTACATCTAAAATATCGAGAGTTACATCTGAGAGAGTTACAGTTAAGGTTTGGAGAAAATTATAATTGAGATTAAGTTGATTGGAGGTGCCTTTACTCTGATTCGAAATCCCTATAAGTTAGTGGATGTGTTGGGAACTTAGTTAGGATGCATTATACAACACCGCATGCCTACAGAGGCACCCCAACCCTAAGGTACTTTTAAATACCTTAGATTCATAGTGTGAGGTTACACACATACCAAGACCACAGACTATTCACTAACTTAAAAGGAGTAAATAGCATTAAGGATCAAATCCATCATTATCATATCAGTTCTATATCAAAAACCATGATATAATCTCAATGACAAGAAATTAGCAATTACATGTGCCATCAAGTTCCACGACATGATCTCCAAGACCCAAAATCATGATCTTTAAAACGCAGAAAATCATTATATGTTAGGATTTGTCATCTAAATTTTATATAAATATATATATAGGAAGAATGAGAAAAAAGGGTTGAACTGGTTAACTACATACCAAACAGTTGAAAACCTTTTTCTTTAGGCAAATAGATGTAAATTGTACTTGTTCCACCTTTCTACTTGCTTGCTTTTGAACATAATTAAATGCATGTTATTTTTATAAGTTTTTGGGAGGTACCAGCAACCGCTGATGCATCTTCTTTCCTAAACATATTTTGGCAGGCAAAAGGCATGTTGTTCAGCATCCGTTCATGCTTCCAGGAGACAGGGTATACACCAGACGGTATGGTTTATTTTGTTATAGTTTTTAGTTCAATTGATATTATGAAATACTTCTTCTCTTCAGTCAAATTTTTGGGATGTTGTATGTATTGACAGACATTGTACATGTTGTAAAATCATATGGAAATTAATGAAATAAGATTTTGGTGCCAATTGTCTCTATTAACTTGTGGTTATGAATAAAATGTGAATGTCAGATGCCAATGATTGCAACGAAAAAAATTTCCCTGTTTTTCTATAAATTATGCGATCTCTAGTGAATGGAAAGCTGTGAAGGTAGCGTAAACAGGTACCCAGATCCTAAGGGGTTCACATTATCCTTTAACCACCCAATATTCTAAAGGAAACAATAGTTCCTTCACTGAAAAATAGCTAGTCATTTTCAAATTCAGTAGTTAAAATTGTCATTAAAATAATTGTTCAAATATCCTTTATTTTTTCACAAATAATAAAAACATGTGTTATATACACAAAATATTTGTATAGTATACATATTATACACAATACTTACTCATACCTAAGTTTTGGTTTGAAAACAATTTAAATACGAGCTATGGGTAAAGTATGCAGGATATATACATACCCCCTATACTTAGCATGTGCTATGTCCCCATGGCACAAAGTGGAATAAAGACATAACTCGTATCAACTATAGTTGAGTGACCAAAAATGAGAAGCCGACTCTCCCTCCTATACTTAGGCTTTTTAGGGTCTAAGCATAGTAGAAGAGCGAGAAATAAGGCGATCGAGGGTGAGAATAAAGAATAGAAGTGTTGAATACATAATGATATCAATCCCCATATACTTGGGTTCAGATTAGCCTGAGTATGAAAGAGTAATACCGGGTGGAGGACCGAGTAGATTCAAGATGGATTAAACAAGTGATTGGTTGAATCTTCTAGCTGCACTGAAGAGGTTTTCATGTATCAAGGTTTCACACGGGTCAAGGAAGTCTTTTATCTGATCTGTGCTTCGTGTGAATGAGATCTTCTCAACATGAACCAACTACTCATTTGATTCAATGAAATGCTTAAGCAGTTGTCCATTGATGTGTTGTCGGCTATCTCGAAAATTTCAACACGGACATTGTCGTATACATCCCTAACGATGAACCTTCCTATCCATTTTGACTTTATCTTCCCTTGAAAAATCTTCAACCTTGCATTAAACAACCCCATTTTCTATCCTGAGACAAAGTTCTTAGATCTGATGTATTTATGATTCCATTTCTTCACCATGTCTTTGTAGATCATGCCATTTTTGTATGCATGATTTCAGATCTCTGAGAGCTCATTCAGATCCATATTTCTACTCTTACTTCCTTGGTGACAATTCCAGTCGATCTTTCTGATTGCTCAGTCTGATTTATAAACCAATTCCGCGGGCACATGACATGGCTTTCCAAAGACCATTCTAAATAGAGAGGTGCCCAATGGGGTCTTGTAAGCTATCCTGTAATCCCATAGAACTTGGTCCAGGAGTTGGGACCATTTTTTACTGTCAAGGCAGACTAGCTTCTGTAAAATTCCTTTGACCTCTCTATTTGACACCTTTGACATGCCATCAGATTTTGGATGGTAAGGGCTAGTGACACGGTGCTCAATGCCTTAGTCCTTAGTCAATTTCTTTACATTCATGTCGATAAAGTGGCGACCCCTATTAGATATTAATACATTAGGGATCTCGAACCTCAAAATGATATGATCTTTTAGAAACTTACAGACAATTTTGTTATCTGTGGCTCAAGTAGGGATAACCTCCACCCTCCTTGATAAATAGTCTACCATGAGAAGGATATATTCAAATCCATGGGTTTTAGGGAATGTGCCCATAAAGTCAATACCCCATGCATTGAATACATCACATATGATCATTGGCTGCATGAGCATGGCATCTCTGAGACCAATGATCCCTCCCATTCTCTAACAAACCAGGCATGACCTGACAAAATTGTAAACATCCTTAAACAAGGTCTGGAAATAAAATCTACATTGTAATATCTTCTCAACAATCCTCTTTTCGGAGTGGTGTCCTCCCGCCTTCAAGGTATGGCACAGAGTGAGAACACTTTGGTATTCCTCATGACGAATAAATCTTCTCCATATATAATCCGGTCCTTCGAAAAAAAGGAACATATCCTCCCAATGGTAGTGTCTGGATTTCGATTTTAATCGGTCAATTATGTTCTTGTGCCAATCTTGGAGAACTTTCTTTGAGACAATATAGTTAGCCATGTCGACATACCATGGGAGAGAGTCAACAATAGAAATTTACTCATCTGGGAAGGATTCTCGAATCGTCATGATTCAAGAATTTTATTTTGCTCGATCCGGGATAGATGGTCAGCCACCACAAAACAAATTCCTAGATAAGAAGTATCCATCTAAGAAGACGTGCCTTAGCATCTTTCTTTGCCATTAAATACCGGATGGCTGAATGATACGTAAATAGTCACCTTAGAACCAAGAAGCAGAGATCTAAAATTTTCCAAGACAAATGCTATGACAAGCATTTCCTTCTCTGTCAGGTGTAGTTCTTACGAGCTAGATCCAAAACTTTACTTGCGTAGTGAATATAGTACAAGACTCCATTTCTCCTCTGTCCTAACACAACCCCTACTGCAAAATCAGAAGCATTTGTCATGATCTCGAAGCGAAGAGACTAGTCAAGGGCTTGTAAGCAGAGATCTAAAATTTTCCAAGGCAAGTACTACGACAAGCATTTCCTTTTCTGTCAAGTGTAGATCTTATAATATGTATCCAAAACTTTGCTTGCTTAGTGAATAACGTACGAGACTCCATCTCTCCTCTGTCCTAACACATCCGCTAATGCAAAATCAAAAGCATCAGTCATGATCTCGAAGGGAAGAGACCAGGCAGAGGCTTGTAGGATGGGAGTCTCTATGGTCTTCCTTTTAAGTAGCTCGAAAGTCTCAAGACTCTTATGATCTACAATGAACACATTATATTTCCCTAAGAGCTTGGTAAGCAGTCGGGTAATTTTAGAAAAGTCCTAGCTAAATCTTCGATAAAATCCAACATGCCCTAGTGTTGAACAGGATTTTGCGGAGGTCGTGTTGACTCACAAGGCGAATCAACAGTCGCTGAGTTGACCTCACGCAAAATCCGAAATTCAAATAACAATTAACCCACAACAGAAATCAAACAATGAAAAGCGGTGCGGAGTTAAAATTTATTATAACTCTACAATAAAGATGTGTAGAGGTACAAGTATGTGTAGAGGTCGAACACAGGGAGCAGACAAGTAGAACGGGGCAACAATGCACAAAATGTGAATGTGATGATTTGTTTATAAATGCTATTTTTGTGGGTTTGTAATTATATATTTTTTATTAAATTCTTGATTTTATATTTTTATATTTTGATTTTTAATTTTCTGATTTTGTATTTTCTTTTTTTATTTTATATTTTTTAATGCTTTCTTTTATTTTAATAAAACAATGATACAATATAAGAAAAAGGAGATAAGGTCTTTATAAAAAGAGGTAAAAATAAACAAAATTAGGATATAAGATATTTTTGGATTTTTTTAAAAATTTTTGGATGTTTTTGTGATTTTTCTAGATTTTTCCTAATTTTTTGGTATTTTTAAAGGCAAAAATACTGAAAACAATGAATAAAGTGGTTGGCCGAAATTAAAATGAGGATGAAAAATATCAAACAGAGTTCAAAATTCCTCAAACTAATTTTAAATGAAAGATAATGAAATAGAGAAAATTCAGATACCAAAATTATATTTTTAGGGTTTTCCTGGAATTTTTAAGATTTTTATGAAGATTTTTGGGGTTTTATAATTTTTAAGATTTTCTTTTATATATTTTAGTGATTTTTAGACTGAAGTTAAAATACACTAAATATTTTTTTTGGAATTTTTCAAAATTTTTTTATAATTTTTTATGGATTTTATAATGCAAACAGTAGAGAAAATGAGTGTTTTTGAATTTTTATAAATATTAAAATGCAATAACAATTCAAAACAAAAATATGGCATGAAAGAGAAACTAAACAGAAAGCTATGGTATTTTTTTGGGAATTTTTACGATTTTATAGATGCATGAAATAAATAGAGACAACAAATAGAAAATGGACCCCTGATAGGGGTATTATCGTAAATATGCAAAAATCCAAGCGTATTCAACGCAATTTTCCTATAAAATTATAACTAATTAAAAACTTTCGGGACTAAAATCTAATAAACAAAAATCCAGGCGTATTCCTGCAAAAATGCCAAAGACACACGTGTCGAACACGTGCTAGTAGGGACCTAAAAGCAATATTAGGAAACCTGGGGGGTGATGCAAATTTTACAAAAAATTTTAATGGCCGATGAAAGATTAATAACTATTAAATTCAAAAATACCTTGGGTTATAACTGCAAAATACCCAAAGCAAGAGCTGATCGGATGACATATATGATTCCACTAATGCCACGTGTCACGTTCTTGCGCGATGATGACGGTTGGGCTTTGACGGGCCAGATTAGATCCTATATGGCGATCCGACGACTGATAGTAGGCACAATCCAACGCTGGCTGTTGCGTCTGTAGAAGGGCGGCGATCGGACGGCTGATAGTAGGCACAATCCAACGCTGGCTGCTGCGTCTGGAGAAGGGCGACGATCGGACGACGGTGGAGACCGGTGGAATAACAGTCAAAGAACTCGCGTGGGGCGAGTTTGAATCAGGCACCCTGAGCTCCTCCAACCCCTGAAAACTGTCCAGAAAGGCACAGAAAACTCCTGGAGCGATCCTTGATCGGACGATGGCCACAAAATGGCTTGGGAGAAGCCGGAGGTCCGCCGTGACGTGAAGGGGCGAGGGCTGCTCCAAGTTGCCTCTTCTCCCTCAAAACTGCGACCCCAGATGGAGTCTATCTGACCCTGGAACCTGCAAGGACACAAAGCAAACAACAATAGATGGTTCCAAGGGCCAAGGAAGGTGGAAAGTGAAGTGAATGGTGCGTGAAGGTTCGCCGGAGCAGGGCTCTGACGAACGTCAAATGGGCGAATCTACGCTACGGCAGACGATTATAAGTTGAGATAGAACTAGAGATCGAATGCAGGAATTAAAATGCGATTAAAAACAGTAGAAACAACCTCGACTCGGCCTGGGCTGAGGAGATAGGACCTCACGACCGTTGGCTGGAGATGGCGGTTTGGAAGCACTTCCGCCTTCGCCTGACCGCGCTCGGAGCGGCTGGAGTGGCCCCTGTCACCGGCCTCAATCCTGAGCAGCCGGAGGGCCAAGGCTAGGGCAAGACAATTCTCCAGTGGGAGGAAGGTTGGCTGGATTTTTGAAAAGAAGGTTGGCGAGCGTGCAAAGAACGAGGCAAGTCAGACGCCTCAGTGATCCACGACCCAAGGCAAGACCTCGACGTGAATCACCAAGGGTCGAGGAGAAAAAGTTGTCAAGGACGTATCATGAACGGGTGAAAGAACAAGCCTCGAAAAAATCGAGAAAAGAAGAGAAAAATGAGGTCTCTGACAAAGGCACAGGCGTGGATCAGAGAGTTGACCCACTGGTCAACTCTCCAGCCCTCCTGGTTGGTCCACATGGACCAACCAAGAAAAAAGTCTGGAAAAAATGCTTTATTAATTCATTTTAAAATAATAAACGATTTTTTTATTTTTAGATTATTAAATAAAAAATATTTATTATTTTATAAAGTGTTTTATTATGATTTTTATTTATTTTTTAGAGGTATAAAAAATACAAGTTACCTTTTTAGGCTTATATAGGTATATACATCTATATATTTTAATATTTTATTTTTATTTTGTGTATTAAATTTTATTTATTTTGGTTTATTATTTTATATATTTATAAAATATTTTTATATACTTAAATATATTTTTATTCTATTTTTCTGATGTGTTTTGTACACTTAATAAAATAGAAGAATTAATTATATAAGTATATGTACATGTATTATAACTATGTACTTTGTACAAGTATTTTATTTTCGTGCTTTATTTATGTTTGTTTTCCTTTTTTAATAGACACATATATTACAAATAATATTTACAAAATTATAAAAATAATGAGTAAATAATAAAATGAATATTTTAATCTGTACAAGTATACAATAGGGTTCCAAAACTCAACTTTCAAACCGTACCTCCACCAAATACGAACCACCTTCATTAAATAGTTTATTTAAAATTATATACAATTAAAGGTGATTTTGATGCGTTTCGAGTTTTTATTTGCAAGATACATGCCTGGAAAATTGGGATTCTGGAATTTTATTCAGATCATAACTTTTTATCTGTACATTATTTTTGAGTAAAATCAATTTGTATTTTTCTTCATTTAATTATCTACAACTTTTATGGACAAAGTTTCTTTATTTAATGTATAAAAAGTGGAACAAAAAATAGGTCCCAAAATGAATAAAAACGAATTAAAATAAAAGGAATTTTATTGTATTTTGGTCCTTATCTTCCCCTAGTTTATTCCTTGTCGATCTATTCATCGAGATGCCTAGGTCTCGGGGTTTCGGGTCATAAAATATTTACAATATTTTATTCTTTTTCTTTTCTTTTCTTTATTCTATAATTTTGGCTTAAAAACAGTATTTTATACACTTTTTACACAAATATGCATGAATGCTAAATTACATGAATTAGCAGTATTTACACGCATTTACTAGGGGTTTTAAGGCCAAAATGATATAATAAAGATGATGAAACGTAGATTCATCACCTAGAAAAGACCACACTTGTTTTACGTTGGTTGGCAGTTCGAGTTTGTTGATCGCATCCACCTTGGTTGGGTCAACCTCCATTACTTTCTTGGAGATGACATGCCCCAACGTGATGCCCTTCATCACCATGAAGTGATTTTTCTCCCAGGAGAGCACTAGATTCACTTCCCTGCATTTCTTGAGGTCTCGATCTAGGTGCACAAGACAATCATCAAATGAATCACCACGGATCGAGAAGTCATCCATAAAGACTTTCAGAAACCATTTCAACAAATACAATAATCATGCACCTTTGAAAAGTACCAAGGGTGTTGCAAAGCCCGAAAGGCATGCACCTGAATGCATAAGTATCGAAAGGACAAGTAAATGTTGTCTTTTCCTAGTCCTCTGAGGGTTGGCTCCTTGATTGTATCCTGAGTACCCATCCAAAAAGTATTCTCTCCCAACCAGTCTCTCCAATATCTAATCAATAAATGATGGTGTGAAGTGATCCTTCTTCGTCGTAGCATTCAAGCATTTGTAATCCTAAAAGATGCGCCACAATGTGGGCACTTGTGTTGTGATCTTCTCTCCCTCCTTGTTGGTGATGATATGGAGTCCTGACTTCTTCGAAACTACGTGTAAGGTGCCACCCACTTGGTGTCCGAGATGGGATAAATGAATCATGCTCCATACCATTTCTCTATCTCAGTCTTCACTACTTCTAGCAATTTTGGATTCATCCTACGCTGGAATTCACGGGAGGGCTTGACATTCTCCTCAAGGTATATATGGTGTGAACATAGAGCATGGTTAATCCCTTGGAGATCTGTCAATCTCAAGCCTTTGGCCTTGTAGTTTTTCTCTAATACTTCTAGTATGCGAAGTTCCTACTCTTCAGTCAGATGTAAACCGATGATGATCGGAAAATTTCCCTTAGGTCTAGCAAGGAAGGCATATTTGAGAGTAGGGGTAATGGTTTGAGATCTGTTAGACCGGTATCTTCAAGGATATCTGGCTCTATTATTTCTAAATTTGGTTGTGCTGCAGATGTGGTTATATCCTTTGTGGTTTTTGTTGCCACCAACTGAACAGCTTCAGGGGTCAGATCATAAAAATGTGTCTTATTTCAGTAAAATCCACGTCCAACCCATCTTCATCACACCTAGGTTCTCCTGAGAGAAATGGAACCGATAGGTCAAGATAGACATCTGAGTCTCCAAGAGTGTAGGGGGATGCGTAGAGATTGCTATTCTGAATGAGCTGGCAGATTGCTGTGTCGACAATATCTTCTCCATATGAGAGAAATTCTTTAATTGCGACCGAGTTTTGTCTCCATGGACCAACTGTCGTGACCGTGCTGCATTCTGCCACAGTTCTGGAAGAAGCGAACTTGGTGCTGGATTCTGAATAAGGCCTTTGGAATCTTGTTTTCTTCATTTCTAGCTCAACATCTCCGAATTGGATTTAACCCGAAGTGGTATTTTGAGATCTTGTTTGCTTCATTTTTAGCTTAACATCTCCGAATCGGATATTCCCCGAAGTGTATCCAAATAGGGCTCCCGAGGTCCTAAGGAAGGGCCACCCTAAAATCATCTGAGAATCTTTCTAATTTATATGGACTTCCATCTCTAGGATGGTGAAGTCCATCGTATAATCTTGTTCCTCAATGTTGATCACAACGTTCCTGATCTCTCCCTTAGGTCTCTTAGTTGATGTATCTACAAATTGAAGTATGTCTCTTGACTTACTAAGAGAGCCCAGATTCAACTGCTCAAAGAGTGTAGTGGGCATGAAATTAATAGAGGAACCATTATCTAATAAGGTTCTTGCAGATTTGATGTCATTGATCTGACTTGTTATGAAGTGTGCGCCCATATCCCTCTTCTTTGTAGGGATCTCATTACAGATTAGATGAGAAGTTGAGATAGAGAGAATGTTTTTCTTTGTTCAACTTGAGTTCTTTTTGTTGACCTGGTTGGTGTTCACCTCACCTTAAGATATTTCCTGAATGCAGAGTCTCTCTCTATCATCTCATCTAAATATAAAGTGACCTTGATATTTGCTTTGCGAATTCATACCATCTCTTCATATTTTTTATTTTTTAAGTTTTTGATCTTTCCAACTATTAGAGCACAAGGGAAAGGGATTGAGCAATCAAGTTCAAGAACTGAAATGACATTTTTCTTGAAAGGGAATTCTATACATGACTTGGAGTCGGACTGATGACAAGAGTCTGACCCAAACTTTGAAAAGAAAATGATTGCTGCTTATGTGGGGGTTGCTACTGCTGAGGTGTGTCCTCCTCGGATTCGGACTCACTTGACTCCACGGATATTTGGTGCTTCGATGCTGGCGTTGTCTACCTCTCCTACTCTTCATCCTCAGAGATGTGTTCCAGTGTAGACACTGGGGCTATGTCAACACATTCCCTTGCTCGATCAGGTATGGTTACCATCTTTCCGCTCCTGAGAGAAATATGATTGGTGACATCATGCAGAAAGATCTCGTATTTAGGTAAAGAACAATATGAGATTAATACCTGATCTTTGTGTCCTAGGCTACTTGGATTAGACTGGACTTGAGCGGGAATGGTAGTTTGAGGTGCAGTGATCTCGTCTCTCCATCTTGAGAGTCAATTGATATCGACTCTCATATCATGTATTCATTGAGAATTCATTGAAGTTCAAGAGAGGCTGAAGAGGAAGACCCATGACCTTGCCTAGACTAGGGTAGCTGATACTGGTTGGTTGAACGGTATTGGCCCTGATGGCCCTGGCATGGGTACTACTATTACTACGGTTGTTGGTAGTTCGGGCGAGGCTGCTGGTAAGAGCACTGCTGGTGATGTGGCTGCTGATAGCTTGGACAAGACTGCGGAGGATGAGGGTTTGGATTCGAGTTAGAATCCTGTCAGTTGATGGGGTCTAGGTTTTACCAAACTTCGTTGATCTCCATCACTTGTAGAGGTTCCTCGTAGACTTTATGAGCAGAGGATTCTTTGATTTGATTTTGAAGGACATAGGATAAATGCCCACCCCAATTGCTCTATTGCCCTATCCCCTACCCTTGAATATAACAGACCTGATGTACATGGGCATGGGATGCAATAAGGATAGGTATCTGGATTTTAGATACCATGTTAGTTAGTTCCTCCATATGCTTGGGCAGTTTGGATAGACTCTCCAGATTAGTGAATTTATGGAGCTCTCTACCTTCTTGTTAATATGTTCGACCATTGTGAGCTTATAGTCTATAAGCCCCATGTTCGAGCTCTGGTCAGTGGATAGATTGTTCATAGTCTTATTTCCTCGTTTTGATGAGAATGCAAGGGAGTTGGGCATGTATGCCTAGCTAGTGGTTTGTGCTCGGCTTGTGTCAGCTAGCTTCTCGATCACCTTATAAACAATGTCTTCATGTCGAGCCAATTGTAGCTTCCTCCATAAGAAGTGCTCGCTAACCCCTGCATTTCTAGGTTCAGACCACATACAAGACTCTGGACCAACATCATTTTCCTTATGTCGTACCCTGTGCATTTTTGTATTAGGAACGTAAACCTTTTCCAAGATTCACGAAATGGTTCATTTGGGAACTAGGTAAAGCTTGTAAGTTTGATCCTCATCTGGTTAATTCTACTCACTGGGTAGAATTTCTTTAAAAATAAAGTCTTGAAAGCATCCCATGTTGTGACCACCTCCCCTAAATGTTTCAGCCAATATGCAACCTTATCTATTAAGGCAAAGGGGTGGCTCTCAACCTAATGTAGTCTTGACTAACCCTAGAATGAGATAGGTTGTCACATACTAGCTTGAAGTACCAAAGAAAAGAATATGGTTCTTCATTATTGTTCCCACTGAACTTCAGGAGCGGCACAAGGAAATGTGGTTTGTGTTCGAACACATCTGTAGGAGGTAGTGGCCTCAACCAGTTGTAGTCAACATCAATCTCCGAGAGGTATGTGTCTTCCATTGTTGTCTCTTCCTGATGTCCAGCTGCCTATAGCTCCATCAACCGAGCTCTCAGTCGTTCATTATGTTGCTTGCTTGTGGTTATCCGAGACAAGATTGCTCGTATGGGATCATTGTTATCTTCATCGTTACTTGGATTTTTCTTCGGAGGCATCTTGTCTTCTTCTTTACCTGGACATGCGAGGTGATGATGTGATTGGAGGATGTGGGAAGGAGACTGCTTGGGAAGGAGAGAGAGAGAGAACCGAAGCACCTAGGGTCTTTGCTCGAGGATTCCGGCGATAGAAGAATCCAAACTCAATAGCTCTATGGACTTGCTACAAACAAGGAGCTGAAGCTCCTTGGATCTCGTTGACTCCTGCTTGAGTTTGCTCAACAAAGACTTGGAGCTGTCACCTCCTAAGCTCCAGGAGCTCGAGATTTGGTGGAATAAATGGCGGATACCCATAGCTGAAGGCAGAGGTTGGGATTTATAGGAGGAGGAGAGGGTAACGGTGATCGAAGGTGGTAGGGCACTTTGATGATGAGTTAAGGTGAGGGCCACCATTACATGCAGGAGGTGGATGTAATGGCAGAGGTTACATGGGGTTATATCCAAAGGTCGGATCTATGGAGGTGATGGGTAACAATTGATCGAGTTAGGGTTAGGGTTGGCCCTCAAGTAGGTTAACAGTGAGGTGGAGGTGCTACGGAGGAGGGTGATCGAAGAAGGAGGTGCGCGATCAGAGCAGAGGAGAAAGAAGGCAGAGAGGAGAGGGTTGTGACAGAGGCTAGAGGAAGGCGAAGGCACATGGACTGTTGGATTGTCGAAGATCCGATGGCTAGGAGGCTGAAGTGGATGCACGTACCCCACGTGCATGTAGAAGAGGGTTTGGGCATGATGGATTGTGGTCGTTGGATCCAATTTAATCCAATGGCCAAGAATGGATGGCGCTAACTGACAAGAGGCATGGTCCATATGAGAGGCGCGTTGACCAAGCTGTGAGGTGGCCCAATCAGTATGTACCATGTGGCAAGGAACATTGACTCGATGGCTGACCAAGGAAATAAAAATTAAGAAGAGAAATAGAAGGAAGGGTCAAAATAAAAAGTGGTCAACATGAAAGTTGTTGGTCTCAATGTAGACCTTTTATGAAGGATCCAAAAGCAAAATAAGTCATAGATACAAACTGCAATTTTATATAGGTATTAATGGCCAATTAACCCCTATATTTTTGTGTTTTATGTTTTCTTTATATTTTTATTTGGATTCTAATTAGTGTGTATATATATACAATAAATACATAATTAATCTATTTTAAGTATTTTTATAGGTTAATATAAATGTGAACTAATCATTAAAGATAACATATGGACATAATATATAGGGTGAGGACTTATCATTTTCTCTAGATGTTGTAATTTTTATGGATTTTGTTTCTTTAAGCAAGTTAGTAGATAATTCAAAGAATATAAATGAAGAAGAATCATGTCAAAATAATTAGTATTTGTACGCAAAATAACATGCTCAAAGTTAGGCAAATATCAAGGTTATTTAATTACAGATTTAACCCTAATTTTATATACAATTAGTGAATGTTAATTAGGATAATTTAGGGATTTTTATTAGTGATTTGTTAAGGGGATTTTACTAAGATTTTCATGTAGAGTAGATGAATCTTGGATTCATCAGTCAACTTCAGGGTTTGTGTTCTTTTTGAATGGTGGTGCTGTGAGCTGGAGAAGAAAGAAGTAGGACCCTATGTATGATTCAACAATAGAAGTCAAATATATTGACGCATCGGATGCAGCAAAAGAGGTGGTGTTGTTATGCAAGTTCATCTTGGAACTCAGAATAGTTTCCTCTGATACTCCCATCCCGTTGCTCTGTTATAACACATGAGCCATAGCTCAGGTGAAGGAACCCAAATGGGATCAAAAGAGCTAGCATGTGGAAAGGAAATACCGCATCATTCGGAGATTCAAAAGCGCATTGACATCACCATCACCAAGGTGGCCTCTGCCAATAATGTTGACGATCACCTTACCAAACCTTTACCTCAAAAGGTTTTCGACTAACATGTAATGAGCATGGTTTTAAAGATTGCATCTAAATGGTTCTTAGGGCTAGTGGGAGATTGTGACTATTACAAAAAAGGATGATTTATGCAAAAGAAATAAAACATAAAAATGAAGTATTTTTGTTTATCACTCTTCATTTGTTCCCCCAACTTAGTCGAGTACCCTTCAATTTCCTATGAGTATGGGAGAAAAGGGGAGTGAGAGAATACAAGAGAAGCTTATCCTTTTTTCGTAGATTCTACTCAGAGACCAAAACAATGCATGCAATACATACTCCAATGACCATGGACTCTAGTACAAGATCCTTTCGAGGTTCCTAGGAGAGAGGAGCCATTTAGAGGTCCCAATGAGAGTGAGCTACATTCAGAGATCTAGATATAGATGTTCCCACATCATGAAGAAATAAGCATTCGAGGATACATCCCCCATAGGTTGCGATGCCACTCCCCTATAGGTTTTGACAATAAAGAGACTCATTACAGAGGCCAGAACTCGATATCATCCTCACCTACATGGCATGCAAAGCACCATCCTCAGCAACAATCAATAGAGTACATATTGAGTCGTTATGATTTGTAATGTCATGTATTCAATGTGCGAGTTTGCATCTCCTTACTGTTTGTCAAACCTGAGTATTGCATGTTCCAACTTGAGGGGAAGTGTTGGAGAATGACTGAAGTAGGTAATTAGACCTTTCCATGATCTAATTACCACACCATGAGATTAGTCCCATATCATTTGTTAGTGGAACTTTGGAGACTCGGTGGGGCTACATAGAGATCCCTATACCCTTGTACTCATTAAGAGAAAGAAATGGAAGAATTTGCCCTTTGAGATATTCTCCCGTAGTTTCATCCTACTCCTTGTGGAAGATTAGTCCCATATCATATATTAGTGGGACTTTGAATAGTCAGTGGGGCTATATAAAGATCCCTACACCTTTGTACTCATTAAGAGAAAGAACTAGAAAAGATTGCCCTTTGAGACATTATCCCATGATTTCATCCCGCTCCTCACGGAGTGTAGTTTCACATGAAATCCCCATGTACTTCATCGTTTATTGCTTTTGATATGATTATCGCTTCCACATTATATATGTTTTTTTATAGATACTAATGATCGAGCTTGCAAACTGAGTAATTGATCATTTCAGGTTGACCAATCATTCTAGCAAGGTGATTGATTATCTGATACAATTGGGTTGCATTCAAAATATGATTGATCATGTATACAAGGTCAATTAGGTAAACATGATGGCTGATTATGTCTGGTCAATTAGTGAAAAAGTCTGATCGATCATATCTAAATTCTTTGACATGTTCTGATTTGAAAAGTTATGAGAATATAGCTTGAGGTTAATACTTTACCAAATACAATACAAATTAAATTACAACTTTAATTCAATAAATGAACTTTGAGTTTCTGCATTATGATAATATATAGTATGTAGTTCAACTTCGTAATTTATATTTCACTAAGATATCCCGCAATCTTGTAAACAAGTATACAAGCGAGCGGCTGTGATATATGTGTGTCATATTTAGCAATAAACTTGAAGATAAATAAAAGAACAAACACTTGTAAGAGGCCCCATTGTGTTTTCACGACCACCCTCGCAAAAAATATAAAGAAAAATAAAAATACCAAAAAAAAAAGATCCCCATGACGATGCCTAGCATGATGGAGTAATTAAGAAAATAACATATTTTGAGGCACATGCAGATGCTTCAAAGCATTCGACATTCCATTGGTAGTCATGTACATGTATCTTTTGGGACTACTAATGTAAAAAATTGATTCTATACTGCCACTTCTTGTAAAAAGCACTTTTATGATGCAATGAATGCTAGAAGTATCTCTGTTGATATTCCTTCCATGATTCCTTTCCCTAACGAATTATCTAGAGGAAAGAAGAAAAAAAATAAAAAAACAGCACTGATCCTAAGACAAACAGACTATGTATAGATAACCTATTCTCGAATATTTTTCTCAAAGAAGTATTGGAGTACTTTCCTGCATTAAAGAAAGATCCGAAGGCGAGATGCACGCCGCAACGCAGGAAGAGGACATCTCGCACCGAGATCCACATACTAACCAAAGGCCACATCTTGCATGATTCAGAATGCCTTATCGCCCATGAAGAAGGATTTCAACGTACATTACATCAATTCCTAGATTGCCATGTAGATCTTTGATCATAACCTACTAGATAATGGTTCCTCAATCAACCTAGTACCATCCTTGCTTTTCAACAAGCTTGAGTTGGGGCCGCTTCACAAATTACATGCGATCTTTCAGTTTGTTGATCCATCAGTGAAGTGACCAAGGGGTACTCTTAGAAATGATGTTGTAACAATAAAGGGATTGAAATTTCCAGTGGTCTTCATTGTCATGGACATAAACTTACCTTTATAGTTGCACAATACCTTGATCATACTCAGGAAACCTATCCTTCAGATGGCTAAGGCCTTGTTCAATTATGATATATAGAAGCTATACTTTCAAGTCTAGGGCGAGAATGTACAAGCTGAGATGGTCAAATAAAACCATGTCATATGCCAATTTCAGATGCGGCTTTGATGCTTCCAGCTTCACTGACGATTGTGATCATATGAACGAGGACCAATGCAAGTTCCTCCAGAGTTAGACAGTAAGCAAATCTTCTTCTCATCTGGAGAAGAAGACACATAGATCTTTACATCCCATCAGGGGATATGGAAGAGCTGATCACATAAAAAATGTCTTCCTCAGACGAGCCGAGATAGTTTAATTATGATGTGAGCACTATTGCATCACTTTTTTCTTATTCAGACAGTAATTAGAGATGGACATACACCTCCCAGAAATGTTTGATTCAAGCCATACTGAAATCGAGCGAGTAAACGAGGAGACGGACTGTCTGCTGCAGGTGGGAGGGCAGCAGAGTCTATTGTAGACGTGTGCGCCGTTCGATCTTGATCGAGCGGTTCGCACGATTTTGCACTTTTTGTAGGCCCATACCATGCAAAATCGTGTGAACCGCTCGATCGCGACCACAACAGGCACAACACCACAGCAGAGGATCCTCTCTGAGTAAACGATTGGTCGTGCATGACTTTTGTGACCTATTTTGTGATCCCAAGCCAACGATTAAGCATAACTTATGGTGTATCTCAAGCTTCATGGTACCATCTTCACCACCAGCACAACACCCGAGCACTCAACGCAACCTGAGCATAACTCCAATTCATTGCTAGAGCTAAAGGTTTTGTCTCCCAACCTTAACTACGTACTCCTTTTGGGTGAGCCATTCAAATATCTTATCATTATCTTAATAGTGACCAATAAGCTCGCTTGCTGGGAGTTTTCGGAAGGAATCATAGGGCCACTATTTGGAGTACTGCAAATCTTTGTGGCATTAATGCGACTATGTGTTTGCACCAAAACTATTTGGAAAATGACGATAAGTTGTCCCATGATTTTAGTATCGCACGGATCCTAATCTCACAGAATTTGTCAAACAAAAAAATATCAAGTGGTATGACATTATTTTTATTTACCCCATCTCTGATTTCAAGTGGTCATTCCACTCCATGTAGTCCTCAAGAAGAGGATACCGATGATTACGAATGATAGGAGAGGAGATTTTGTCCTGAGTACTCATTTCATGATATGACTGTATCGATTGACGATGTATGAGCATAACTAGTAAGAATGACTACTTTCCCTTGCCTTTTATTGACCAGTTCGTCGAGAGATAAGTAGAGAAGGGTTGTGGTTCATAGATGGGTACTCCAGATATATCCAAGTGGCTATCGCTTATGAGGACCCAGAGAAAACCATTTTCGCCTATCCATTTCGTACATATACTTTGAAAAAAAGGGAAAAAGTTGGCTATTCGATTCTGGATCAAATGACCTTCGGATTGTGCAATGCTCATGTGACATTCCATATGACATGATTGGTGAATTCCTTTAGGATTTTATCGATGATTTTTTAGGTCTATGGTGACTGCTTTTACACATCTTGTTTGCCTCGATCGTGTTCTTCACAATGCATGGAGGTCATTTTTGTGCTATTTTGGGAAAAAGTCACTTTGTTGTGAGTGAAGGGATAGTGTTGGGTCATGCCATCTCCATTCGTGTTATGGAGGTCAACCATGTTAATGTGGACCTTACCTCAAAACACGAGCCATCAAAAATGCTAAAGCAGCTACGATCTTTTCTAGTGCAAGTTGTTTTTTGTTCATTCAAAATTTATCGAAGATTGCCTGACTCTTGGCTGAGCTTCTAGGCAAAGACGCCGAGTTAGTTATCAATGATAAGTGACTTGCCACCTTTGATTATATACAAGAGATGGTTACTTGTGCTCTTATTTTACAATCACCTGATTTGTCTCTCCCATTCAAGATCATAAATAATACCTCTGATTTTGCAGTTGGGATTGTATTTGCCCAAACAATAAATGGTATTCCCTATGTTGTTTACTACATCAACAAGACAATGGATGAAGCACAGAAGAACTATATAGTAACAGGGAAAGAGATGCTGAGCATGGTACTTGCCTTAGACAAGTTCATAGCACACATCCTTAGATCCAAAGTCCAGAGTTTGCATATCATTAAGTTGTTTAATACTTAATAGATTAGATGGAATAACAAAGCATACCTTCTCATATGGTCCTTCGACTTTAGGAATTTGACTTGAATATCAAAGAGCATGGAGTGAAGAATGTTGTTAAAGATAACTTGTCTAGAATTGAGCTACTTGAAACTTTTGAAACTTACACTCATAAGATTTCTAAGAGGTTTCTAGATGAAGCGATTTTGTTTAGCCTTCGCTCCCATGTTACATCAATATTGTGAGTCTACTTTCTTCCAAGAAAGCAAGGTTGACCTAAGGATTGTACTGAGCGACTCTATTAAGAGTCCAGATATTACTACTATGAGGATCTGAATACAGGAGGGATCGTATTGCATTTGGGGGAGGTGTATTCTTAAGGATAAATATTCATGTTTCCTCTCAAGTGTCATACTTGGAGGTATGAGGACATCATTCTAGGAAGAATATGACTGAAAAGGTACTTCAAAGAGACTTTTGGTGGCCAACTCTAATGAAGGCCACTTGTTTCTTTATTAAGAGTGGTAGATAATGGGTGGGATCATATGGTCCCAAATACTTTTGTTGATGAAGCCCTCACTGTATAATAGATATTTGGCGTTTGTTTGTGACATTGACTTTGTGAGCTCATTTCTTAACAGCCACAACTTTGAGTAAATCTTGTTAGCTGCTGATTATGTGAGCATACGTGTGGAGACTATTCTCGCCTGAAACACTAATAGCAAAATGATCTACAAGTTCTTGCACGACCACATCATAACAAATTTCAGGATACCCATTATTTTGATTTCACACAAGGGTAGCCATTTCATCAACAGAGATGTAAAGGAATTGGTCCTGGAGTATGTAATTGACCACTATCAAGCTACTAGATTCTACTAGATGGAGGAGTGCCAAAAAATCTATAATAGGTCTTTCAAGAAAGTTAGCAGAATTTATATCGTGTTATAAGGTGATAAATCATGTATTATGGGTGCAGAATTTTATCATAAGTCTACACATTTTAGATGAATTAAAAAAAAGACCATTAAAAGTATTCCGTGACTATCAATTGGTAGTATTGTATTCCAACAATAAAAGAAGATTGTCAAAGTTGAAGATCAACATTGAGTCCCTAATTGTTAAAGAAAGAGTTCAAATTGATCAACTTTTTATCTAACTTTACAATTATTATTCTACTCACCAAGGGTCTGTGCTTAGAATTTTTTATGAGCATGTCACATACATGGGTAGTGTTGTACCACTAAATCATGCTTTGGTTTAGTCGAAGATGTACTTCCGTACGCTTTTATTATGGACATATTTGTTGTCTCTGTAGAATACAACTTAAGTTTAATTTTAAACTCTTATATTAAGATCTCACTAAGATTTTCAATTTGACTAATTGAAAATAGTCACGATTTGATCACATTAACATGCAATTTTCATGCTGTGTAATTGATTTGTGTCATTGATTTTATTGATATGTATAATATTTGTAGATCTAATCACATAAAAGGTAACTATGGTAACTTTGGTTCTATATTGTTGTAGTCATGGACTTGTGAATATGATATTTACAAAATAGTGGTTTTGATCTAATATAGTGAAATGTGAATTTATATATAGGATGATTTACATAGCCCAAGTGAGATTGTAACGTTTCGGGCTTAGGTCTCTGGTGTGTTATCGAGGAAAACTGATCCTGACAACTTGTTGTGTACGAGCCCAAATGGACCCGTTGACAACCACCCAAAATGCTTAAGCCCAAGTTGTCAAGTAGTAATCCCCACCACTTATAAACCACACCCACGCTTCATGAGTTTTAGATGTGGCACTATGTTTGGGAGTATGGGTGTTACAACCTCCTCCACTTATATTTGCAACGTCCTCGTTGCGACATTGCCCATCACTTATTCCCAGTGACAGTGGCGGCAACATACTTCGGGTAGCCATTTCCTTCTATCTCTTTGTAGGGTGGCTCCACCTCTCGGGTAGCTCTTTTCATTATCAGAGGGAACCCGCTCTGATACCATTTGTAACATCCCGGTCTTAGGTCCTCGGTCCGTTATCGAGGAAGACTGACCATGACAACTTGTTGGGTATGGATCAAAATGGACCTGTTGACAACCATCAAAATACTTAAGCCCAAGTTGTCAAGTAGTAATCCCCACCACTTATAAACCCTACACACACTTCATGAGCTTTAGATGTGGCACTATATTTGGGGGTATGGATGTTACAACGGTTTTAGCACCCATACCCCCAAAGACAGTCCCACATCTAAAATTCACGAAGTGTGAGAGTGTGTTATAACTGGTGGGGATTACTACTTGAGAACTTGAGCTTAAGCATTTTGGGTGGTTGTCAACGGATCCATTTGGGTCCGAACCCAACAAGTTGTCAGGACCAGCTATACTCAATAACGGACCGGAGACCTAAGCCCGAGACGTTACACAGATAATGTTAGATTTATTTGTTGGGTGTATTAGATCTTCGTATTGTTAAAATGATATCTTAAAAATATTAGCTAATGAAAGTGGCCCATTTAAATATAATGTCATTATTACATGTTTTATAATATGGTAGAAAACTTTGATAATTTGCATATATTTTTTGACGGGAAAATTGCATATTACATATTCAGTTATTAAAATTAAATGACTCCCTGGTCATGAAGTATAAAGGATGACAGTTTCTCTTTATTTGCTGTGTACATATCTGATTAAAGAAAGAGAGTTCAAAAGGGATTTTACGATTTCGAATCCAAAGTAGCTTAAGATTGGGCCCCTTTGCAATCTTTCGATGATCATTATCCCATAAGATTTAGGTAGTGTGGATTCATGTATTCTCATCTAGATTGATCGATTTAGATGGCTGTTGCATCGAAGGAGGGTGGGGGGAGGTGGTGCTGCGTGAAGGGAAAGGCTGCGTTGGAGGAAGTGTTGCGGGGGAGGGTGGGGCGATGCGCCGACCATCTGGGTGCTGGAGGGGATGGCACTCAACGGAGGAAGGAGGTAGGGTTAGGGACGTGGGTGGGTGCGAGAGAAGGAAAGGAAAAGTGGGGTCGGATTAGGAGAGAAGAAGGGCAAATCGGATGGACCTAAAATTTTCTCAAGGGTGACATTTTCGTCAGGAGAGTCAATTTCTAATGGCACTTTGTGTTGCCGTTTTCTAAATGGAATCGGGTCTCTAATCACTACGATTTAAAGACGGGGACTCATTCTGAGATTGGATCTATATATGGAGATCAAAATTGTAAATTACCTATAGATATAGAAAGTCTCCGGTTCCTATTTTTTAAAGTAAACGTTCCATAAAATAAAATGAAAGAAGGCGAGGGCATCCATTTATTAATGACCAGAGAGAGACTTATGGAGCGTTCCCTCTGGAAAAATAGCACTTGTTATCATCCAATGCATTTAAGGAAGTTCTGATGCACTTGCGGATCACAGCTCATTATCTGTGACGCTTATCTGCCGCTATTTTTTTGGATGGCGGAGATGGAAACTTCAAAGGAATGGATTTTTTTTGATATATTTGCATAATTTAATTCAATGATTGAACTGACAAGTCATTAACATGTTATAGATTGAACAAGAGAGAGAGAGAGTCGGCTTTAGGAATATCAAATTTTCATTCTCATTTATAGTGCCAGTCCCATTTTAGATTTGTGTTCCTGCAATCCTATTCTAGTTGGGGCTTCTTCTTCTTTTTTTGCTTCTTTCACACATCCTCTTTCCTTAATCATTCGATATATATAATCGCAAAATTTTACCTTGGGTCTCCTGTTGGAATTGGTCATAGTTTAATATTTCCTTTATTTTACGATTAAAGTTGGGTCCAAGTAGGATCACTCCATCTCATCGCCACGTTTCGACCCACGACCAACCTCAATTATTTGTGCCCTAAGTCCACCCCTTTGCTTTTGTGCTCTCCTTCCCTCTTCTCCCTTAGTCCCACATCCTCTGTGTCACCATCCTTACCCCCATCGCTCTCCTTTCATATCATCAAGTCTCTCTCTCTCTCTCTCTCGTAATAGATGATGGCAACATGTCGAAGGAGCACGGAGATGCGCAACATTGAGGGAATCACAGAGGAGTAAGCGTGACTTGTGGGAGGGTATAGTCATTGCTTAATTGAATTCCGTGATAATTCAAAATTTGTTTTATTCAAAGACAACCATTGACGGTTGGAATTTCTTCATTTATGATGTGAAACCTATTGAATTGTAAGCATGCATAGAATGATAAGGATTTCGATTATTTGGATGGTTGTTGGAAGGAGAGAAAATATATATTTTTAGTTTTTATAAAAAAAAACATATATGTGGATAATGTTTAGTTGGCATGCCAATTGTCTATTAGATTTATCAACTTTAGTTGATATTTCTTATGCAGGCATATCCACGCAATGATCCTTAACGATCTTGGCTTGTGTAAACTTGTAATACGGGATTGATCACATAGCTATCTTAATGTTATTTAAGATGTCGCTGTCTTTTTTTTTAAACGAAAAGTCGGGAAATATCGATTAAATGATTTGACATGGAGCCACAATATTAACGTTTGTAATACCACATAATATGAATATACGTGTGTATATATATATATAGAGAGAGAGAGAGCGCGAGAGAGAGAGAGAGAGAGAGAGAGGGCAACGAGTATGTGCTTATGGGCACACACATTATTGTGTGCCCCCACTAAGTTTTAAATATTCAAGTCCTAATGTGAACATAATCCAACAATAATAACCAATTGGATGTGATGAAATGAATCCAACATCACACGATGAATGGGTTACAGAGCTATGAATGATATGAAATTTTAATACAACTTTCATTTTATGGTATAAATTAAGATGAACATATTTGATCTATATTTTTATTAAAAAAGCATTCACTTTTACAGATGGGAACACAGAGTTGCATGTAGTCATGGACACATTTTTCTTTTTCTATTATACATATATATGTATTGATATAAAAAAGATATTATGTTTATATAATACAACACTCCTTGGAAGTTGGGTGCATTGCTTTGTATATGAGAGCATAATGTCAATTTCATTATGTCAATATAGACAATAAAATCGATGTATATAACATATCAAGATAAGAATATAAAAAGCCATGCAAGAAAATAAAAAAAATAAAGCATATCAAGTTATAGTAGTTGATCAACATACAAGAATGGTTTATAATATATACATTACATGTCATAAATATCATGAAACTTGCCCTCAATATACATTATGAATGAATGCTTATGTATGAATATGTATATAGTATATACATACTAAACTCATGAATGAATTCAATACTTGACAAGTTAGGAAGCAGCCCCGCACGAGTCCATGCGTGAAATCGAGCTAGGCACGTGTCGATAAACTACATCACTATGCTCATGAAAAACTATGTTGTTAATTGTAGGTGAAGGACATGACAAACCTTGCGTACAAGACCCTGCGCTAGAGATTCATTAAACTTTCAGCTCGGGTGACATAATGCACGGAATTTTGAGGGTACATGTATGGCTAATGAAATAAAGGACATGTACTTGCATTGCTCGTCTATATATCTATTCACAATCTTATTAATATTTGGAACAATGCATTATAATTAAATAGATATTGCATTTACAAGAACATGATGTTATTGAGTATTTACATGTATTTGCTACGTAGTTTCCAATAAAACAAAAGAGTAAAATAAATGAATTCATGAATTCATCAACTCTCTTACATATGCGCCCCTAAAAGCGCATGATGCAAAGGGAGTTCAAACACTTTCTTGAGCTACATCTAAGAAGGGAGAATCATATGATGGTAACATTTGGATTGATGCTCCACATGAGATTCTAAGATTATTTACATAAGACTGTTTGTATAAAGCCAGGCTTCGTTTAAGCTCAAGTTTGATAATAAGTTATAGGTTTAAATTCTAACTGTAAACTATTTGGGTTGATGTAAGCTTACTCAAGCTTAAACTTCTCAAGATGATAAAATGTATAAACGATCTATCTAGCCAAACTGATTAATGAGCCAAGTTATCGTGTTGAGCTAATTAACGAAAAAGAGTAAAGTTATAAAATTGAGCAGTGCTAATGAGATAATTTATCAATCCTATCTAATTACAAGATGAGATATTGGTCCAAATTATGAAAGGAGCCAATATATTGAGTTGTAAAATTGAGCAAGGTTCAACTCAACCTTAACTCGACAAACTTGTAAAGATGAAAGTCTAGCTTGAGCACGATTCCTTTGGTCATTAATCCAAGGCAATGAGTCAATTAACATTTTTGATTTAAGTTGAGCATGTCAAACTTGAGCTTTCTCGACACCTATATATACATGATCGCGTGTTCAGGGGAGGAAATGGGAACTTTATCACAGAGGAGCCAAGTATCCAGATATCACGGATGCTCAAAAGTGAATAATAATAATAATAATTTTCAAATGATATTTTTAAATTGTGTTGATACTTTCAAATGGATTTTTTTGTTCGATTTTTCAAAAAAATACAATTTAAATTTATTTAAATCTACTAACAAGGTTGGATTTTCAAAAGATTATTATTTTTGATGGTGATTTTTAATTTTTTAGAAATCTATAAAAATTTAAACCTGTGTAAATACATCCTTAAAGGCTACATTATAAGGTGAAATTTTAAAATAAAAAGTTTCATTGTTAAAATAAAACAACAAAAATTATTTCATTTATACGAAGCTTTAGAAATAGTGGGGGATAAATGAGCTCAAATCTCATTTTATATCAAATAATACTTATAATTTTAATAGCCAGAAAACAAATGGAATAAATTATGCATAGGGAGATTTGAAGATTGCTTCTCAATATCATAAGCATGCTGCTCTACCACATATCATTAAATGGATTTATATCTTACTTAAAAAGGTTGATTTTAACATTTAAGGAGATGCCATCTTAAAAGATTAAGATATTATGCGCATGAAATATTGATGAATCTGTGATTTATCACTCTAAAAGTTGAAAATAGAGCTTCGTTCTCAAGTAATTAGTTGCATTTCATCATTTATTATGTATTTTTATCGTTCATGCACTTAGAATTAATTTCTATATTTTAGCATGCATATTTGTATCAAATAAGAAGCCTGAATTCCCTTGTAAATATCACCTCTATATTACCATATTTTTTATTTTTATTTATTTTTCACTAATTCATAATTTAATAAAATCAACTTTATAGTGTATATATTACTAATACTAATTAATGAAAAATATCAAAAAATACTAACTTGTAAAACTACCCAATAAAACCCAAACCCTAGTTTGAGACTAAGTGCCTTAAAATGTAAATATCTCTTTCAAAAAGTCACCTATGGATCCCTACTTACTTTTGAATTAAGTTACATTCAAGTACCTTCAAAACAAGATCAATTTAGAAGAATCAGAGTTCATATGCGAAACTTGGGTTTTGGACCCTGATTATATATTGTACATATTGTCTAATTTGACCTTATTATTTCATGTACAAATATAACTCTCTTTTTTATTTCTTTTGCATTTATTTTCGTTTATTTATTTTAAAAAAATGTGTAAAATTATAAAAAATTGAGGTAAAAATAAAAGAAAACAAATCAACATGAGTATGTATATATAGTTGGTACATATGACCCCTTTTATTTTATTTCTTTATTTAACTAAGTATTAAAAATACAGAAATATATATTAAGTGTAAAATTTTATTTTATATTTTTTATAATTTTATTTTGATTTTTATCTTATATAAAAAATACCAAAACAATTTGCAAAACAAAAAAATGCGGTAGTTTATATCTATAACGTACCACTAAAAATATTTTTTGTACAAATGATTTCTTTTTATTTTGAGTCCTTCACGGAAGTTTTAGCGCTCATCGAGATGAACAACTTTTATATTTATAACTCTTTAATTTGACTTTTTTGCTATTTATTTTTAATTTTTATTTGAATTAGTTTTTTCAAATTTTAGAGGAGTGATATGTGGACGCTCCTGGAGCTGCCATGTGTTACCCTTTTATTTTAATTATTTTCTATTTATTTTCTATTATTTACTTATTTAATATAATTTTTATTTTTTTATTATTTTATTTTATTTATATTTATAACATTGCTATTTTATTTTATTGTATTTATTTAATATTAATTTTATTTTTATTATTTATTTATTTAGTTATTTATATTTATTTTATTTATTTTAACTATAATTATTAATAATAATTTTAATTTTTAATTTTCACACGTGGCAACCCCAACACTCGCCATGTGCCCCCTTTCTTCCCTACTCATTCACCCTCTACGCCCCACACGACCCACTCTTGCCCGCCGCAGCCGATGCCTCTTCCTCCATCTCCTCATGCGGCAAACCTTTGATCTGACTGCCCCCGCGTCCCTCGGCCTACTCCGCAACTGCCCACAGCCCTGCGATCCACTCCCTCTCTTCTACCATCTCCCCAGACCCCGAGGTATGCAATAGTTGTAAATGTCGGTCGTGCGACCCTCCGCCTCTATCTCTCTCCTCGCCCGCATCTCTTGCCATTTCCCCCTCCTTCCGCAGTAACTGCCAACCACCTACAGACCCACGCACCCCTCCATGACCGTCGCAACTCCCGCTTTCCAACTACCCATAAATGATCGTTGACGCACCAATTTTCAATTCATCCGCCGTTCTTGGAGGGAACAACCACCCTTCGACCTTTCTCTGGTTGATAGCTCGAGGATGTAGTCTTGGAGGCGATGACGATCGTGAAAACTCCGACGAGGCATTATCCAAGGTCTATTGAGATAATTACTGTTTTTAGTATTTTTCTTTATGTAATTTCCTAATTTTTGTTTCATCTTTCTGTAATTTGTCCAATGGTTCTTCTCCTATATAAGGGAACCATTGGGCCTCTCATAATGCATCCAGTATGTACCTTTAACTTGGTATCAGAGCGACGGTCCAAAAGACCGGAGTTCTCGTATCATCCCTAACCCTAACCCTTCCCTAACCCGACATATGATCCCCCTCCCCTGACCCGCGCGCATCCCGCGCCGGTGCCACCTTTGCGCCTTTCGCGCCTGCGCACCCTGCGCCAATCGTCGCTGGTCCCTCCCCGCGCCCCAGCACCTCTCAGTGCCCCAGCACATCCCCCCCACCCCGGTGCCTCCCTGCACCCCCTAGATCGCCCCTGCCCCCCTTCAGGTCGCCCCGTGCCCGCGTGCGCATCAGGCCGTGTGCCACGCGATGCCCAGGCTCTTCGTTCAGGCCCTTCATCCAGACTCCTGAAGTCCCACGCACCTCAGGCCTATATTCCCACGTGCGCCTCAGGCCCTTCAACCACGCTCCTGAAGTCCCACACGCGCTCAGGCCCTTTATCCAGACCCTGGCTCTGCGCGCCCATGCCCTTCGTCCAGGCCCAGGCTCTTCACGCCCAGATTCCCACGATTCACGCTCAGGGTCTCCTGCAGTCCTTGTAGCGACTACTTCACCATGCTTCTCTAGCTTCGAATCCTTCTTCTTCGCCAGCTTCTTGAGGCCACACTGGGAACCGCACACCACTGCTCCATTCTCAAGCGATGTCCCCTACAGGTAGCCCTCTATTCCTTCCTCCGTCTCCTCGCTTTTTCTTCCTCTGATCTTTTTCTTCCTCGACCACCGATTACTCACCCCTTGTCCATCTTCGACCTCGCAAAGGATAGAGTCTCCACCAATCTTTCATCTCCGTTCCAACAATCGACGTGCCTCATCCACCCACGCACCACTGCCGTTCCCCCTTCATCTTCATAGGAGCTCGTGCCCCTTCACCCCTTGGCTCCTCCATTGCCAGTCATTGTCCCGCTCCTCTATCAACCCATGCATCCAGCCATCGACCACCCTTGGCGCGTCGACCACCAGCCGCCCTCGATCGCCTTGCCACTCGCCTGAAGTCGCACCACCGCCCAATTGCCATCAAGCCATTGCCTCGAGCTCAATGCCACCATGGGTGTATTTCGCAACCACTTGTCAAGCTCCGTTGCCTCGTCCTTTGGGCTTCCTTTTCTATAGGAGAGCGAACCACCACACGAGAACCCTCTGATAGCCCCCGCTTCTCTGCATCAGGGGATGTGCACCATCGACTCCCACCTCATGGACGTGTCTCAGCCATGACTGCTTAGGCGCTCACCATAGACCTTCTCCCTCGTCGTCAGGTCCACAGACCACACGCCTCCTCAGGTCGACCATCGTCGTATCTATCCTCCCCACCACACGTGTAAGGCACATGAGGTCGAGGGGCATTTGCACGGAGGCCCTCGCTCATCTAGAATGTCCCTCTCTCTCTCTCCCAATCAGTAGTAGATAGAGCCAGGTCCAAGAGATATATGCATGTGCCTCTGCCAGCACCTCACACGTGCAAGGCACATGAGGCAGTGGGACTTTTGTGCCAAGGCCCTCACTCTTCTAGCCATTCATTATAAGGCCCAACCTAGCTAGGGCACATGAGGCGCACGTGCTCCCTTGGGCATTTGCAATAAAACCCCACCAAGATATGGTAATTGCATTTGCATATTTTTTATTTTGTTTCATTTTCTGTAATGCATTTAGACCATGTGTTTGTGTCCTTGTTTGAACAATCATTCATCATAATTTTTTTATCCAAAAAATTACACATTTTAAATCCATTTTATTCCATATTATATGGATGTTTAATTGAAATTTTGGGGAATATGATTGATTTAATATAATTATTTTCATAAAAAATGTACAATTTACCCACTATCTGATATTTAATTGATATCAAATCAACCATTGCTCCAAAAAATGTCACAAATTTGTAGTAGGTAGATTTTAGTGTGTTTTATACTGTGCCCAAAAATCACTTCATTTTTACTCATACCGCGGTCGTACTAAATTAAATGGTGATTTGACTAATTGATTTTTAATAGATCGTAGATCAATTATTTTTAGGAACTATTTTTTCCTTAATTCCACTCACATAGAGTTATCTAAGATTATTTTCCAAGAAATAAATTGATTTGCTATTTATTAAAATTAATTTACGAAAAATCATCTTGCATGCATCATTAATTCATAAAAACTTATTTTGCATCCGAAAATTCCAAAAATATTACAAATCATTTTTTAACATCCTGACCAAGTTTTAGGATTTTTGAATTCATTTGATCAAAAAGTGTATTTTTAGCCCTTAAATTTGCCTGAATTTGCATGTCATTTGTTTAGTTGCATTAAAAAATACCTCTCTAAAATTAAAGTTCTAGATTACCTATTAACTAACCTAAGGAGATAGCTTCCTCCCTGAGTTCGAACTTGAGTTTTCTCAAGTAAAATATAAATCTGACCGCTCAGTTTAATTGAAAAATTAATTAAGTGTTTATTTTGATTAATCCTATGTGTGTGAATACTACGACAATTTGACATAATTAATTAGGATATTTAACGTTTGTACAAATCGAAAAGGGTCCATGACCCCTCCATGATGTATACTGAGTTCACCCCTCCTTGGATTCCAGTGACAGAGGGAGGGGGGGAGGGGGCTTGACCCCCCAACCCATGGAAAAAATAGCTATATTATATGAGATCAACCAACCTTTAAATAGTCAATTATCTATTTTTCAATTAAAATATTTCAAAAAATATAGTTGTATGTGTAATAATATATAACTATACCATTGTATCTCTGCTAGAGATGAAAACGGATATAGATATATCTAAATATCTGCTTAGCGTATTCGAAAAATTACTGGATACGGATATCCGTATCCGAATATTAATCGAATACGAATCAAATATGGATATGGGTTGTAAAAACTTTCCCGATACGGATATGGTAATGGCTTAAGTATCCAGATTCGGATCCGAATAACTAAATACAACATTTAATATTATTTTGTATATTAGTTAATATAATATAAGCTACAACCTCGTGTTATTATATTAGTAATATATATTATATAATACTATATATTGATGATATTAATAAACTTTCATTTGTTTGGGAATATGGATACGAACAAAATTTAGAAAACCATATCCGCTTTTGCTTCCGGTAAAGAATGTAGGTCATCTCGACGCTTCCTTTTGTCATGATGCAACTTATTTATATTTCATTGTCATTTTTAAAATTGAACCTTGATAAACATTCAATTTATATTTGTATCTGCTCTTTATTATGTCAGTATTTGGATTCCATATTTATTGGATCCATATTTGGATTCACTCTTTATTCGATTTATAGTTGGATTGGCTTATTATTCTATCTGCATTCAGGTCCTCTCTTTATTTGATCTGTATTCAGATTCGATAAATATCCGATTCGACTTCGTACTTGAATTTTTAATGATATGATTTCTTTAATGCATATCCAAATAATATCCGTATCTGTATTCGTATTCGACAGAGATGAAACGAATATGGATATGGAAATAGGCATATCCGATCCATTTTCATCCCTAATCTCTGCATCTTTTCTCTTTCTTTCTCAACTACTTCTCAAAATTTCTCATGTGTAAGGTGAAAAAATTTCTCCATATATGTTTCTGATTTCACTTTTAAAATAAGTTAAGATGGGGATTCGTTCAAGATTTTGAGCATTTTAGTAAATGTTTTTTCATATTACACTAGATGCAAGTTTGTTATTGAATAGTACTCTCTTGGATTTAATTTTATCTAAAACTAATATAATATATATATTTATAAGAGACAAAAATAGAAATATTTTTGGAAGCAATGGTTTACTTGTATGTGATAATATATCTCTCTACAAAACAAAAGAATTTATTTAAAAGGTTTGATGATATGGTATAAAATCCGCCACTATAATATCCGTAGTTTAAACATATAATGACGATATTATTTGTTGTGAAATTATTTTTATACTTGAAATTAACGACCAATGTCATATATGTTCCTACATCATTCGCGACAATCCATATAACAACATTTATCCCTTGCTATTTTTCAAAATTCTAGCCAATTGTCGCTAAATTTTGACTAAATTAGCAAGGATTAGTTAAAATTTTGAAAAATGGTAACAGATAAATGTCACTATATGCACCATCGTGAATGATATAACATTGTTTGTGATATTCGTTGCTAATTTCAAATATAAAAAATAATTGTGCAATAAATTTTATCATCAATATTTATTTAATAATGGACGATACAGTGATAGGTTTTGAAAAGCATTGTTATAGATCCATTTTGTTATAGTGTAAATCATAACCAGAAAATTATCTAAACATTTGGATGATTTTGAGGATGTGATAATATACCACAAAAATGAACTTTATAACATAGAAATTTAGATATTATATTTTTATATTAAATAAAAAAATATTTTATTAAGGGCAATTTGTCTCTTATAATATATGATGGTATTGTTAAACAAATCATGATTGATAGAAATTCCATGCAAGAATATATATGCCCATAGTTGAAATTCAATAATTCACACACTATATCTTTTGATATTAAATTTTTATCTCAAAAGTAGTTTTCTTCTTAACTAATATTATATAATTACTTAAATGGATCAAATCTATCTTGAATATCCTATCCAGATGTTCTTATCATTAAATTATTAGTTAAATTATCCATATATCACATTAGAATTTATTTAATTAATTTATCCACACACAGGAAATAAATAAAGACTATGCAAAAAAATTAAAAATATTAGAACATACTTGTTATTATTTATTCTATAACATTAACAAATTATAAAAAGAGAAATGCATATTTTCCTTCATATTTCTATAAACGATGCAAATTATTCAAAAAAGCTCATTGATATCTTTAAAATATCATGATTTTTTTATAGAAAAATCTACATACAAACATGTCTTTGATTATGTATAGCTCTCCCAAGTCAATAATCCTGTCTTCGTCCATGTTGGGTTCCCCTTACTACACGTTAATAAACTTTTCAGTATCCGTGTTCCCTTGCCGAACTTCATCTTGCATAAAAATGGTGACCACACTTATCATGTCCAAAGTTCATTAATTACGACATGCCTTTTTCTCTCGCCATCATCTTCTACAAAAGGGGAAGAAAGAGTCATGCAAATCAACATGAGTTGTGACTTGTTGTGTACCCCTTTCTATTGAAATCCTTGTGAACAATTCAACCACATAGATTTAAGGGATTTTATCACTTGTGCCCCTCCGAGATCTTGCAATATCAGTTATGCCCCTATCTTTTTGGTAATATCAGTTGTGCCTCTCACTTCTTTCTCCGTCATCACTTGTGCCCTTCCGTCAGATTGACCGTCAATGAATTGACTTAACCATGATTTTTTCAAACCTTGGTACAGTTAAGAGGGGTATTATTGTCCAGACTCCTCTTCTTCCTCTTCCACCGCGTGCAAAGCCCATCATCGACCACCATTGCTACGCGCACACCACAAGATCACCGTCATCAGCAGCCTGCGCCTTCAGATCGTACCGCAGCGCTTCTCCGTTCTTGCAAAAGACCTGCTGGCGAAACCCCCTCCTGTACCTCCCAGCACGTGCGCAGCTTCATGCCAAGCGTCGTCGACCCCCGGGGGCAGTGCGGGAAATCCGGAGGGGGAAGTTTGTGAGGGGTGTGGGGGGTGGAGGGGGTTGTGCGGGGGGAAGGGAAGGTACAGAGATCATAGAAAATCTCTATATTCTTTGAACTTCGGATGGGGCAGTGCGGGAGGTGTGCGGGGGGTGGAGGTTGGTTGTGCGGGGGGAAAGAAAGGTACAGAGATCATAGAAAATAGCTCTTAGCATGTGCGTTGTTTCATGTCAAGCATTGTCGAATCCCGGAGGGGGCAGTGCGGGAGGGGTGTAGGGGGCAGAGGGGGGTTGTGCGGGGGGAAGGTACAGAAAATCTCTCATGTAGCTATCAGTCCGTGCGTCGCTTCACGCCAAGCATTGTCGATCCCCGAAGGGGGAAGTGCGGGAGGCGGAGAGGGGTTGTGCGGGGGGAAGGGGAGGTGCAGGGGGCGGAGGGGGCTGTGCGGGGGGAAGGGGGAAGGGGAGGTAGGGGCGCTGTGAAGGATATGGTTAGATCCTCAAGCGCATCACGGAAGCGTGAGCGTCGTATCGAATACGACGAAGAGCGACTAGTCGCACTAGTTGCTCGATGCAGCGGAATTTTAAAAAAATTTCTTATGACGAAACCACATGATCCAAGAACACTTCTCGGATCGTTTCGTCTAAACCACAAACAAGTAATTAGGATTACCTCTTGAAGCGTGGTTGCGATCAAGTCTCTAAACGAAGAGACCTCCTGTCTCAAGTCCGATCCGACGGAGGAGACGCTTGCGAGCGCGGGGATGAACCGCGTGCTTCTCGCAATCCAAGTTGATGATCCAAGCGGCGGATCTCCTGATCTCGACACACAAGATCCGACTTCTTCTTCACGAGCGAGGCGCACCGAAGGAGACGGAGATCCACGAGCGGAAGAACGGGCAGCATAACGACGATGCCGCGGCGATGGAGAACCTCTCCATGGCATCCATGGTGGACGGCCATGAGAGGGAGAGAGAGGGCTGACCTCTAAAGAGAAAAAGAGAGGGAGAGAGAGATGCTTCTCAAGCATTATGTGTAAAGAGAGAGTCAAGAATGCCTCTCTATTTATAGGGTTTTGGGATCCATGGATCTCAATCCATGTGTCATATAAAATCAATAGATGAGATTGATTTATGACAATCCAATGGTCAAGATTGTTGTTGGTAAAAGCCAACAACTTGTGATTTAATTTTGATTAAATATATTTGATAAATCAAATAAATATAATACCAAATTAAACCACACAAATAGAGAGAGAGAGAGAATAAAGGAGATACACCTTCCTCTTTGGAGGGCAATCTCATGGATTCCCATGAGATTGCATATCTCCTTGATTTTCTCTCTACTTATTTTCCAACAACTATTTGTTGGGATTTTTATTCACCAAAATAATTCTCAATTAAATTTGGGAATATTGCAATCTTGACATTGGAATATTGTGAATCATATTCACAACCCAAAACAAAATGTAATTTACATTTTCAATTAATTAGACAATGTGTATCCAATACACATTAATAATTAATCTACTAATATAAATTATTTTTAACTCTCTCTAATACATTATAAATCACATTTATAATATATTATGAATAACTGGATATTACTATCCACATTATTCTTATCCATAATAATTAAATAACATTTAATTATATTGGATAACTTATTCTCATGTGCTCAAATAATATGAATCACATTCATATTATTTACATCTTTGATAATCAAATCACATTTAATTATCTAAGATAACTCTCCTTATAATATGAATCAAATTCATATTATTCATGATAATTAAATCACATTTAATTATCCATTTTCTCAATGCTCGGATACATATATCAACAATAGAATTATCCATGAACTCTTTCAAGGATAATGCGCTTTCTCCGCGAATACTTGGAGATAAGGACAGGGCGATTGTATTGTTCCACGTATAGTGACATGGATATTGAGATCACATCTCAAATCCAGATCTCGGGCCTCCCATAGATGCTTGATTAAATCAAGACCGTAAATCTAATCTTCTCATTGAATCTGAATCACATTCAGATCAATGTCCAACATTTGGATTAAGATCAGATTACTTCTCTACTGAGAGGAGTCACTAAAATCCAGACCCGTTTCATCACTCCCTAGGAATGGAAGCGTCATGGTTATACAACCGTTTATGATCACATCACCCTCAGGTATTCCTAATACCTGTACATCCTGCATACTTGAAGAATCAGATTAAACCCGAAGTATTAGATCAACTTTATACTGTCTACTTCAGGGTTTTATCAGTAAGTTTCTCATTCGATCATTGGGAGTCGGTATTGATCATATACTTTCCAAAAGCATATATCATACCTAGGTCTTGATTATATACTTTCCAAAAGTATATATCAAACCTACAAATTCAATCAAGCTTCCAAAGCGAGACGACCGTGCGCACGGAATTTGATTCTTCCCAATATCTTATGAGTGAGCTCATGTCTTCCGGTTCAGTAGTGAACCTGTATGATCCCTTTGAGAGATCGCATTACTCATATGCCCTTATATGCACACCAGCGCGCCGGTGTATAGACCTTGATTAGGTCATCAACCTATTGGTCTGCTAAATGTACATACTCAGACATATAGTAACACATCTGTCTCCGGTCAGAGGATGTGTGCCTATATCATGACAGCTTATGATATAGGACTTTGGTTATCTCGATCTCGTTAAGTCAACTCTTTGACCTAACTAATCTGACACCTCCGAATCTCTATTCCTATGCAGAGGACCTGCATCAAGAAGTCGGTCAGATATCAGCCTAACTGAGAAAGGATTGCCATCTCCTACTCAGGCTGGAGATCATCTCTTAATAATCATTTGACGGTGCTTGATGAGTCCTCAATCTAACTCATTAGATATTCATCTAAGCACCAGCCTCTATTATTCAATAATTGAATCAACAGCTGTATGATCATTAAGATGGCCATGGTACATAACCCTAATTGTACTAAGGGACCTATTATGCAAACTATGTATTCTTCATTTCAGATTAAGGAGTGAATTGCAATAACATTTATTGTATAATGGCTCGCCGTGGGCTTGCATGTCCAACAATCTCCCACTAGCCCAAAGAGCCATTAATGGGCTAATCATTTAAACCCACACTCATGTGATAATCATAGGCTATTTAGAAAATAGCTAGGTAAGCTGATCAGTCACTCCGTTCCCAAGAGACTACACCAAGTCCTTTTACGGCACTTGCATATCTCCTAGTAACAGTGCTTGCATCCAATGCGAATGTTGCATCTCATGCAACCGATACTCAATTTTGTTGGTTATAGTGTAATTGACACTACATCATAACCAGTATTCCCATAATCCTTATTAGAATACCTTCATTCCTGGAGATCTCTATCTCCTAAGGTATCTACAGTTAAGACCATCATAGATCACTATCTACAAGGTCTTAAACTTTTTGAAGATAAGACTTTGAGATCACTATCTCTAAGTTTCATCATCTTTGAAGATATTGTTATTACTGCAACTAAGTGTTTTATTTTTAGAGTAGGATTAGTAACAGTTCACTACTCCCACTGCATGGCAGACATCTGGCTCTTGTACACATCTAGCATATACCCAGCTTCTCATAACTGATGCACAAGTGCAAGCAGTTCTAGCATCCACTTCCTCAACTCTTTGAGGTGCTATCCCTTTAGACAGGTCACTACCACATCTTAAGGGAAGGAAGCCTTTCTTGGAATTTTCCAAAAAATGGAATAAGTCCAAGGTGTACTACTAATGCGACAGTCCCAATACCCTCTTCTCTTTTCTTCTGAACGACTTCAGAATTAAGATCTAAGAGGTATCCTTGAAACCGTATCTCAAGGTATGGAACAACCAAATTATAAAACACTTATCATTTATTCTTATATGATTAGAATAATATCTACATTAAGCACGATGAACACAATGGCACTCCCACTAAGCTTCACATGGTTCATCAAGATTTTATCTGAAATCATAACATTTATAATTTCATTAAATCTTATGTTCCAACTACAAGAAACTTATTTGAGTCCAAAGATGGAGTTCTTCAGCTAGCACACCTTGCTTTCCTCAACCATGAAGCCCTGGGGCTACTTCATATGAATATCCTCAGAGAGGCATTCATAGAGAAACGCAATCTTGAATCACACCATGAAGATGTCATAGACAAGTTGTGTAGCTATAGTTAGCAATATTCTGATGGGTTAAAGCAAGGTCACTGGAGAGCAAGTCTTATCGCAAGCGATGCCTTCTCTTCGGTGTGTAGCTCATGGCTACGAACCGTGCTTTGAAGGTCTATACCTTCTCATCAGGTTCCCTCTTTCTCTTGAAGATCCATTTACACCTTAATGGGTCTGACCCATATAGGTGGATCCTCGAGGGTCCATATACAACACTTGTATATGAAGTCTACATTAGACTTTTATTGCTAACATCCATCTTTCCATGACATGATCCTCAGGAGCTTCATCACATGAAGTCCGATCATTTTCAGATTTAAACTGACACATGGAATCCATCCTCAAACTTATTTGAAGAGGTATTAGTGTTTCATCTTTAATTGTCCTTTCAGTTTCCAATATCAGGAGCCTCATTATCTTTTCAAGATTAAATGAGTTCCTTCACTTCATTTTCATCTTGATTCTCAAGAGAGTCATCCTATAAGAATCATATTCTCAAAGATTAGATCTTTTAAGAATCTCAAGGTCATAAAGTAGGTATCCAATACCATCCTTTATTTTCCTAATGAAGTAGCACTCTCTAGTGCCAGATTCCAGCTTAATCTCATGGAACCTTATTAAGGATATATAATACAGTCTCTACCACATATATATACCTGGAAACTAAGAGATAATTATGCTATGATTAATCATTGATTAAATCATGTCACACATGATCAATTGTATCTTCCTACTACTCCATTGAGTTAAGGTTTATTAGGAGGATTGAGATAGAAATGATATTCATATCTCCATAAGGTATTTCTTGAATTCATCTAATAGGTACATGCTACCTTGGTTAGATCAAATTCATTTTTATCTTCCTTCAAACTTTGGTTCTAAACCAAAATTGTGAAATCTTTGAACATTTCAAAGTTTTCTAAGTGAAGAAAAGAAATCTCATATCAAATAATCACTAATAGATATCACATATCCATAATGTTTATTCTGATATAGATGATTCACATACATTAATATGTATGAGATCTTGAATACCTTAATCTTACACCTTTCCCAAGGAAGGGTGTATTGGATATTTTTGCTTTGAATACAATATTCACAAGTATGTGAGATTTGAATCTTTAGACAATCTAAAGTTTCATGTCTTACCAGTCCATTGATTTCATCAACAGACATATGTCCAAAATTTGATGCCAGATCATTGTCAAATGATCTTTATCCTCCTATTGATCTTTTAAAGGTTCAATTTTCAGTATTAGAAATCTTAATGAACCATTCAATAATTTTCTAATTTAATAGAGTCCACTAGATTTTAGATTACTATCTGAAATATTTCCATCATAATTCTTTATGATAGATTTATTACAGAATTCATGTTTATATCCAACAATTAGAAATAAACAATGAGTGTATTCTAATATCTAGGTCATAGAGACATTCTCTAAGACTAAGGGCTCCTACTGAAAATATGAAGTCTATTGATCTCATGGAAATTGTTGCAACACTTGCATCACTTTCAACATGGATGACCAATAAACCTTAAGATCAAATTTCTAATACATATGCAACCAATTGCAAGTGTCATTAGAAAATTTGAGATACAATTATTAGACTTTATCTTATCAAATAAGTAAGTCAATATCAATGATTATATGTAGATTATACTGATGCTCCATCCGAGTCCTTTTCTGAGGATTCTAGACAGACTTGATAGTCATACTATCAACACATCAACTTATTGCAGTATTGGCATTCATCCAACTCTTTGGATGTCATATGGAAGTCACAGAAGTACAGTCAACTCTTTGAGTATACCTCTTACTTGGGTCCAACCCATGCTTCCACTGCGCTCCCTTTGTCTACAAGCAACCTTTGCTCAAGACCAAGGATCTCTTATGTTAAAATCAAAAATTTCAATATAAGAGTATTTCAACATTCATACAAGCTTCATTTAAGTTCATATAATATGAATATTATGAAGCTTCATGAATGACTAGAGTATAGACAGTAGAATGATGACACTCATCATCTACATCCATCTAAACTCTTTGAAGCATCGGTTCAGGTAGGTATTCAAACAATTTGAATACATTATCTCTAATAGAGCTACCATTCTACATGATGTAGAGAACCATGTCATTCATGATTAAATGTCAAGAGCACATATATATGCCAGAATATCTTTATTGATTTTATAAGGATTAATTTGATAATTATGATCATCATCGACATGTCACTTCAAAAATACATTCGATAAGATCAAGACTTATAGAGACATACAAACCCTAGGGTTTTAGTCCTATTGTCTTATTTAATTATCACTTCTCATTATTATGAGGAATCTTGCACATTGCAACCACATACATTATGTGTCCAATCGCAAGTACAATATCTGGATCAAGGGTCCAATCCATGATATTCTACTGGTTATTAATGAGTATAACATTGAGTGGGTTTAATGAAGGATTATCTGAAATAAGTAATTTGCATAAGGGTATATATTTATATATATACACATATTATACTTTGATTTAGGAGTTTTTATATCAAAGTTGTCTTGCCATGTCAACAATGAAAGTTCATTCCCTTAATCACTTTCAATGTAAGAGATATACTTACCATTATATCTCAGCAAGATCTGGGATCTCCTCTTTATCTTTGTTACATCCCAATAATATGAGAAACTGCAACTCCAATAAAGAGAAGCGGGAACACATTCCGCCTTGCAAATCCAACTTGCATTTTCCAATTCGGTCTTTAACACCCGGGCCCACCACCCCTAAGGTGATGTTGACCCGTCGTTAATTGAACCAACCGTCAACAGGAATAGAACTCGCTATGCGCAATCCAATATCGCCCCAATAATATGAGGATCCGATATTGGGGTCACTACGCATACGGCCTTAGTCTTTCGAGAAGCAAAGAGTCCGATCCAGATGCGCTTGTATATAGGAGTTGTCACTACGTACAGGCGTCTCCTATATACAATCCCTGGCGACGGAAACCCTTCGCCTTGACGGGAGACCATGGATGTCACTTATGTGATCCTCCACCTCTTATTCAAATTTAATTAATTACTATGAATCACATTCATATAATTAATTCTTCCAAGGGAATTATTAACTCTAATCATATTAGAGTATTCTCAATTGGATATAATTAACTTAATCATATTAAATTAATTATCAATCCAATTTAATCAATCAAACTTAATTTTATGCTTGAATATACATATATGATATTATTCTCAAAGTACGTATTAATTCGTATTTTAATAATTAGAAAAATACATCATAATCCCTCGGACATTATCCCGGCCCTACCCGCTGTCATGGCCAGTACCGGCGGGAGTGGGGCGGACCACATACGTTGCAACCCGCTGACCCAGCGATCCCCGACTAGACACCATATCCACCTCAGGAAAGGATAATGCCAAATTGATTATTTTGTACTTGAGATGATCATCGGTTCTTCAACCGAAATTATACCATATAGTAATCAAAACAATTTTGATTTTAAGGAAATTTGCTAGGCAAATTCCCAAGTCCTATTCAAGCAAGAAGTTTGATGATTGTAAATCCAAATAAGGTTTAGATCAAATCTAATCAACTAATTGGTTGGGGCCAAGTCAATTAGGTAAATAATCATGTTTCAATATTTCACAAATATTTTTCAAGATTATTTCACGAAATTAACAATTAATTTCACTAATTGACAATCACTTGGTTCTAGATTAGGAAAGCAATTTCAGCAGTGACCCCTACTTACTAAAATTGGCATATCTCAATCATATTAAATCCAAATTAAGCAAAGTCAATTTCTAAAGTTTGCTAATTTGATTTTGGACAGAACCTAAGTGATGTTTCACGCATTTCGAGGCAAGTCTAAACAGTAATTAACATTTTAATCACGTTCAGATTCACAGTTCCCGCAACAGTGCATACATGTTCATTAAAACGACCATATCTTGAGCATACGAAATCCGATTTACGCAAACTCAGATCCTATGGTTTTCTTATTTAATGGGGAACATAATCAAAGTATAAAATTCGTGTTTAAACCATTTAAACAGTGCCGAATTTATTTACTAAACAGATCTGCGAAATCAAATGCGATGAAAACTTTCGCGACCTTAGCGAACCCAAGTCGTCCTCGGTTAGCGAATCACTATTCGAAACCATCGACCTAAGGCTCTGATACCACTTGAAGGATATGGTTAGATCCTCAAGCGCATCACGGAAGCGTGAGCGTCGTATCGAATACGACGAAGAGCGACTAGTCGCACTAGTTGCTCGATGCAGCGGAATTTTAAAAAAATTTCTTATGACGAAACCACATGATCCAAGAACACTTCTCGGATCGTTTCGTCTAAATAACAAACAAGTAATTAGGATTACCTCTTGAAGCGTGGTTGCGATCAAGTCTCTAAACGAAGAGACCTCCTGTCTCAAGTCCGATCCGACGGAGGAGACGCTTGCGAGCGCGGGGATGAACCGCGTGCTTCTCGCAATCCAAGTTGATGATCCAAGCGGCGGATCTCCTGATCTCGACACACAATATCCGACTTCTTCTTCACGAGCGAGGCGCACCGAAGGAGACGGAGATCCACGAGCGGAAGAACGGGCAGCATAACGACGATGCCGCGGCGATGGAGAACCTCTCCATGGCATCCATGGTGGACGGCCATGAGAGGGGGAGAGAGGGCTGACCTCTAAAGAGAAAAAGAGAGGGAGAGAGAGATGCTTCTCAAGCATTATGTGTAAAGAGAGAGTCAAGAATGCCTCTCTATTTATAGGGTTTTGGGATCCATGGATCTCAATCCATGTGTCATATAAAATCAATAGATGAGATTGATTTATGACAATCCAATGGTCAAGATTGTTGTTGGTAAAAGCCAACAACTTGTGATTTAATTTTGATTAAATATATTTGATAAATCAAATAAATATAATACCAAATTAAACCACACAAATAGAGAGAGAGAAAATAAAGGAGATACACCTTCCTCTTTGGAGGGCAATCTCATGGATTCCCATGAGATTGCATATCTCCTTGATTTTCTCTCTACTTATTTTCCAACAACTATTTGTTGGGATTTTTATTCACCAAAATAATTCTCAATTAAATTTGGGAATATTGCAATCTTGACATTGGAATATTGTGAATCATATTCACAACCCAAAACAAAATGTAATTTACATTTTCAATTAATTAGATAATGTGTATCCAATACACATTAATAATTAATCTACTAATATAAATTATTTTTAACTCTCTATAATACATTATAAATCACATTTATAATATATTATGAATAACTGGATATTACTATCCACATTATTCTTATCCATAATAATTAAATCACATTTAATTATATTGGATAACTTATTCTCATGTGCTCAAATAATATGAATCAGATTCATATTATTTACATCTTTGATAATCAAATCACATTTAATTATCTAAGATAACTCTCCTTATAATATGAATCAAATTCATATTATTCATGATAATTAAATCACATTTAATTATCCATTTTCTCAATGCTCGGATACATATATCAACAATAGAATTATCCATGAACTCTTTCAAGGATAATGCGCTTTCTCCGCGAATACTTGGAGATAAGGACAGGGCGATTGTATTGTTCCACGTATAGTGACATGGATATTGAGATCACATCTCAAATCCAGATCTCGGGCCTCCCATAGATGCTTGATTAAATCAAGACCGTAAATCTAATCTTCTCATTGAATCTGAATCACATTCAGATCAATGTCCAACATTTGGATTAAGATCAGATTACTTCTCTACTGAGAGGAGTCACTAAAATCCAGACCCGTTTCATCACTCCCTAGGAATGGAAGCGTCATGGTTATACAATCGTTTATGATCACATCACCCTCAGGTATTCCTAATACCTGTACATCCTGCATACTTGAAGAATCAGATTAAACCCGAAGTATTAGATCAACTTTATACTGTCTACTTCAGGGTTTTATCAGTAAGTTTCTCATTCGATCATTGGGAGTCGGTATTGATCATATACTTTCCAAAAGCATATATCATACCTAGGTCTTGATTATATACTTTCCAAAAGTATATATCAAACCTACAAATTCAGTCAAGCTTCCAAAGCGAGACGACCGTGCGCACGGAATTTGATTCTTCCCAATATCTTATGAGTGAGCTCATGTCTTCCGGTTCAGTAGTGAACCTGTATGATCCCTTTGAGAGATCGCATTACTCATATGCCCTTATATGCACACCAGCGCGCCGGTGTATAGACCTTGATTAGGTCATCAACCTATTGGTCTGCTAAATGTACATACTCAGACATATAGTAACACATCTGTCTCCGGTCAGAGGATGTGTGCCTATATCATGACAGCTTATGATATAGGACTTTGGTTATCTCGATCTCGTTAAGTCAACTCTTTGACCTAACTAATCTGACACATCCGAATCTCTATTCCTATGCAGAGGACCTGCATCAAGAAGTTGGTCAGATATCAACCTAACTGAGAAAGGATTGCCATCTCCTACTCAGGCTGGAGATCATCTCTTAATAATCATTTGACGGTGCTTGATGAGTCCTCAATCTAACTCATTAGATATTCATCTAAGCACCAGCCTCTATGATTCAATAATTGAATCAACAGCTGTATGATCATTAAGATGGCCATGGTACATAACCCTAATTGTACTAAGGGACCTATTATGCAAACTATGTATTCTTCATTTCAGATTAAGGAGTGAATTGCAATAACATTTATTGCATAATGGCTCGCCGTGGGCTCGCATGTCCAACACGCTGTGCAGGGGGAAGGGGCTGTGCGAGGGGGGGGGGGGTGTCACAAACTCTGTGACTACGCCGGCGATACGGGTTTGAACAGAGAGGCGGAGGGGAGGTGGAGGAGGAGGTTGGAGGAGAAGGAAGAGGATGGGGGAAGAGGAAGAAGGAGAAGAGGGTATAAAATGACTATATAACTTTTGTTTTAAAGTTAATACCGCTTATGTCCTCATAGTTAACGTCCGTTTGCACTGTAGATGGACGGTTACTAACCCGATGGGCACAAGTAATAAAATAACAAGAAGTAAGGAGCACAACTGATATTACCAAAAAGATCGGGGCATAACTGATATTACGAGATCTCGGAGGGGCACAAGTGTTAAAATCCCTAGATTTAATGTATTGATATGTTCGTTCGTTTTGATCATATGTTCCTAACTTTTTTTTATCTTAAAGGTCTAAGGGAAAATCAACATGAGTGGAACTTAAAAGTCATTTCAAATTTAACTTTTTCTTTGAGCTTTAACATAAAATAGTTAGAAACATCCGATAAAAAGAAATTTGACAGCTTACGTAATACAATATGCATACGTTAATTCCTCACGGTTCCCATTTTCACATATATTTTGCAGAGTGAGAGAGAGAGAGAGAGAGTATTTATAAGGAGACAACATGCGTACGATGGGTACGCCAAAAGCGAAGGAGCTCTTCCCAGCAGGTCGAGGGAAGGCAACATTGCTTTCCTAAAAGATATCAGAACCAACTATTATTACGTGATCAGGGATGTGACCATGAATTTTATCAATAAAAGGTTCAAGTATACTTTGATCATATATGCTCAAAAAAGAAAAAGAAATGATATTTTTAAATAAACTTGATATTTTCAAATGATATATTTTTCTATTTTGATAAGCATATCATTTAAATCTTATATAATTATATTACTAAAGTTTAATTTTCTAATATATTATTATTTTCGATGATGATTTTTAGATTTTGATAAATTTAATCATTCAAACTTACCTAAATCTGTCCATTAAAGCTAAAATATGAAGTAAAAATTTTAAAATGAACATGGTTAAAAGGAAACAACAAATTTAGTTTCACTTATAAAGAGTGCGGGGAACAATTGGAGTGACAAATGAGCTATCTCTTACTTATAGTTTCTAATAAGGGTTGATCCTATGAGAGCTCCCGACTGTGAGAGCATGAGAATAGTGAGTCCTACAGTTAGATTGCTCATCATCCCGACTCACCGATTGATTAGAGGATGAGAGAGATGAGCATAATCTAATGGTCCAGACTCACTGCTCTCATGCTCTCATATGATCATCTCTCTATATGCAAAGTGATTGTATTATAATCTATTTTAAAAATGGTTAGAAGGCATTGGGATTTGAACTCTAGTTTTCACAATAATACCCACACTTTTTCATCCGCTGATCATTAAATGAGTTTGTATCCTCACTTTCAAGAAATACTTATATTATTTAAGAGTCATATTAAGAACTTAAAACATTATCAAAAGTGAAACATAATAATTGAGGAGAGGGCATGGTACCCCATTCTTAAATACTAGGTCCGCCTATGGCGTGATGTTGCGCTTCAACACTCCACGGCATCCGAGACCCCAACTTGTGGATCAAAAGCATCGGACCTGGATCATTTGATGTGGGTCAAAATGCAACAGCCGTGGGAATCGTTCGATCTTGATCGAGCAGTTCGCATGATTTTGCACTTTTTGTGAACATGTAGCGTGCAAGATCGTGTGAACCGCTCGATCAAGATTGAGCGTTTCCCATCGTTAGGCACAACACTAAAGTAGCTGATCTCTATGCAAAAGCATCACTGTCCTCCGGCGCAGCACTTGTGCACGAATGTCTTGAGCTCCTGCATGAACAGACCGCACTCCTTGACCTCGGGAAACATGTAGAACGAATGGAAGGCCTTCGGGTACTCCACCACCTCCACCTCCTTCCCCCTCGCCCTCAACCCCTCCACGTACCTCCTCTGCCAGTCCTGCAGCCGGTCGCAACCCCCCATCACCACCATCACCGCCGGGAACCTCTCACCGAGCTCTCCCGCCTCCTCCGCGCGTGGCCCGAACACGTTCGCCGCCCAGTGGTCCCTGTCCTCCCCCTCCGGCAGGAAAGCTCTCCACAACCAATCCGTCATCTCCACCGTCACCAGCGGGGCCCACATCTTCCTCACCTCCGACTCCACCCTCTCCTTCCCGCCGAAGAATGGCTGCACTGCTATCAGCCCTCGGATCCTGATCCTCCGCGCCCCCGCCCCCTGGTCGTCCGCCCACATCCGTGCTACGTGGTGAGCGATATTCCCACCAGCGCTGTCGCCGGCAATGAAGCACTTCGAGAGATCCCCGCTCCTCAATAGATTGGTCAAGGTCAGATCGTCAGACGAGTCAAGGTAACGAAGCACGTCGATGCCGTCCTCATACTGTGAAGGGCAGCGGTGCTCTGGTGCGAGCCGGTAGTTAACGCATACCACGATCGTGTTGAGATCGCGAGCAGTTCGTCGACATGTTTCGACGTAGACGCGCGATCCCGGAGAGCAGAAGGCGAAGCCTCCGCCATGGAAGAAGACGATAACCGGGCGCGAGGCCGAGGACGACAGTGTAGCCGGGAGGAAGAAGCGGAGCCAGAGGTGGCGGGAGGGGTCGACGACAAGGTCGTGGGTGGAGACGCCGTTCTTGTGGGTGGGGAGAGCGGGCAGCTTGGGGTCGAGGAAGGAGCCGAGCCACCTCTTGACGGTGCCGTCGGATCGGCGGGGGGCGTTGAGGAGGAGGCTGGCGTAGGCGAGGCGGAACTTGCTCTTGAGGGCGAGGGGTGGGGGTCTCCGTGGATCATCGTCATGGTTCCCTTCTTCTGACGTGTTGGCCATGCTTCTCGTCTTGGTCGGATTATGTTATCCTCAAATTTAAAGGGCGTTGAGAGGAGGATTGCAATCAATCGTGTGAAAACCACAGACTTTAAGCCTACAATAAAATACATAAAAAACCTGTCGGTGACGTCAATAAGATTGACGAAGGCAAAGTTTGGGTTGGATGCTGTGGTTGGGGTCGTCCATCCTCTGCAGACAGCTGCCCATTGGGATCCGTGCTGCTGTGTGTCATCCTTGTGATTGACCATTCCAGTCAAGTATTCATTTACATCAAGTCGACTAATATCAAAACCAGTCGACTAATTCAAATCTCAGTTTCAGTCGACTATTCACTTACATCGAGTCGTCTAATACCGAAACCAATCAACTAATTCAAATTTCAGTTGATTGATAATGAGTTTCATGCCGCTCCCTTTGTCGTGGCATTTGCACTTTGATCATCATCTTAGTGATAATCATCACCTCTGGTTCGTTGCTCAGCAGTCTCCATCTTCAAGGTTATCAACCCCCATAAGTTCACTGCTCCTTCGCCATCCTTAGCAACCGTGTTACTGTTGTCTCTCAGACCCTTCTCGCGACCAAGTGTAAGTTTCTCTATTCCTTTAGCCAATAATGATGAGCGCCGCCTTCCATAGCTCCCCACCTCCTATGGTGGAGGCGATCCGAGGTTACCTCACTCCGCCGAACCTTGCTCTTGCGAGCACTGCTGTAACGGCTACAGATTTTCCACTAATATTTTCCAAGTCAATAGCATGGATTTATTTATGGAATTAATGAGTATTAGTGACATTATATAAAATCATTGGAAGGCATAAAAATCCAAAGGACTCCCTCCCCTCTCGTCACTTGTTCTTGGTAAAATGGAGAAAGAGAGAGAGAGAGAGAAGGAGAGAGGGAGAACTAGAGAGAGATCTCACTGGAAGAATCGTTCTCGTCGCAGAGAACACCTGCATCGATTCAGTGGAGGAGAAAATCGACTCGGGAGTAAGCAAAGGGGCATAGCGATCTAGTAAATACAATTCGTCGTCTTTGAAGTATGTGTCGAAACCCTATGACTCGTACAATACGGTAACACTATAAATCGAAGATATATTATTTTTAAAGTTCATTCTTGATAGACATATTCATTTCCTATATCCTTGCAAGCCACGATTCAAATTTATGTTTAATATTATTAGCCAATAGAAGATAGCTTTGCAATTTGAATCAATTGAATTAATATAAATACTTGATCCAAATGAATGGACTCTGTGACATTGGTTGATCATATATTCATATGATTTACTTTTACTATAAAAACAAATTATGGTAACTATGGAAGCTATCTAGTCATAACTGATGACATTAGAATTAATGTCGTGATAACGATAAAAAGAGCTAAGTGTTACACCTAATCTTGGGTGCCACCTCTAGAGTCCGTTTATCAAGGTCTAAAGGGACAACGTCTTCCGTGGGCGTACAGTTCAAGGAATCGGTTAAGAGGCAAAAGATAAGTCATCTAAAGTTGTAGCTACACTATTATGTATGTCATATTCATGGATCACTTGTGTCGGCGGTAAAGCTGATGAATCCTGTATTCATCATGCTAAAATTGGTTAATTAGGCTCTGTTCCCCAAATTTCACATTCATTTAATCAATAATATAGTATCATTAGCATACATACATGTGTTAATCATATTTGCATTTCATCATGCATAATTGCATTAAAAATCCCAAGTGTAAATTGGCCCAAAAAGCAGCTAACTTCTCATATTTTTAATTAATTTATCCTAACTCTCATTGATCACAAACTACCTCTATTGTGTAGATATTACAAACAAGAATAAATAAAAAATACAAAAAATTACTAACTCAAATAAGTGTCAAATAATCCCAAAGTCTATTTCACATTTGACGGACTAAAACGAGCATATCTCCCTCATACATCATCTGTTTTGATCTAGTCACTTTTAAAATACTCTATTTTCAAATACCTTCAAAATAAGATAAATTTCATAAAATTCGGAGCTCATACGTGAAAGTTGGGTTTTGGGCCTCTTATGCGCATTTTAACTTTTTGCTAATTTTGACCTAAGTTTTTATGTATATAATTATCTCTTTTAATTTTATTTCTTCTTCATTTGTGTTCTTTGATGAAAGTTTTATTAAACGACACAAAAATCCAAATTTAGATCAAGATTGAAATCACAGAAACCGACCGTATCCAAGTGTCCGTTGGGAGTCTGTACAAAAATCCCATATTTTGCACTTCTATTTTATTTTCCTATTTTCTTATTTATTAAAATCTAAAAAAATAGATTAATGTGTAATTAATTTTCTTGTATTTTATCGTATTTTTTCTTGATTTTCATCCTCTTTAAAACTACTAAAAATTTTACAAAATCCCAAAAAGTCGGTTTTCTATACACATGGGAAATTACCAAAAATATCACTGCACACGGATGACTTCTTTTGCTCCCGGGTCCTTCATGAAAGTTGTAGATCTCGTTGAGACGAACAACTTTTGTGAAGGAAATTTTTCGATCCGAGGTATTCTCTTATTTCTTTTTCATTTTTCTTTCCTCTTTAATTTTGAAATTTTTTTGTAGGCGCCACATGGCAGCTCCTGGGCGTGCCACGTGGCACCCCCACCTACTTCACTCCTCCCTACTCCTCGGGTCATGTTCCTAGCATGTGACCCCTGTCATCTTCTCCCAGTGTTGCCAGCATTCAATCCCCCCCTCCCCGCGTAACGCCACCTGCGGCCATCAAAGCCCCGCCATGCACGGTCGTGGCCGTTACGCACCGCCGCCCCCTTCATTTTCTCCAGCCGTTCACCACCTCCTAGTAACGGTCCCCTATAAAACTTCTCCCTCGCTGGCCATCCAGCCTATCCGCCATTTGAGGAAGGCACAACTCCAGCTTCTAGTCTCGTTCAAGGTGACAGCTTGAACCCCACTGTCGACGGCGAGGACGAGTAACACCTTCCCAAGGCGCGATCCAAGGTGTGGATCCTACCCTCCCTTGCAGCAGCTTCTTCCCCAGGAGGTGCTCCAACTTCGAAGGCTCACCGCTCCGCCGTCCTTCTCGAGGCAACAACAACCGAGGTCCCTCCACCTTCGACACCACCCAGACGAGCCCCCTCCCCAGAGTCGAAGCCCACCTTCGCAGCCACCGTGTCTGCCCTGACCACAACCGCCTAGATAGCCTCCGCCTCTGTTTTAAAGAAAACCCCTTGCAGGTACAACTCCGCCCCGTGCCTCCGCCACTCGCCAGCAGCTTGGCCGCTGCTGCTCCGCTCCGTGTCCACGCCGCCGACCGCCACGCCTACACCGCTGTCTCCTCCAGTCACTGAACGCCCATTGACGGAGCCCCCGCTCCTCCGCATCTCCGCCGCCCAAGCTCGGCCGCCACCGTCATCCCCGAGCACCTTCATCTCGCACTCACCAGCTTCGCCTCCGCCACCACTGTGCGAAGGCCCTGCTCCTCCATCCTCTCTGTCGCCTTCTACAGGTGTCCCCATCACCAGTCTCCACGCAGCTGCGCGGAGGCACCTCCAACGCCTCCAGGCTCCGTCGGTCGTGTGTCGACCGACCGAAGCCCCAGTCTTTACCTCGGCCACCGCCAGCCGCTCCGTCACCGGGCCGAAGCCACCTTCCAGCCACCGTTGGATCATGGCATTAGCCCTTGATCCAACGGCTCACGAGCCGCCACGTGTTCTCACAGGCCTCCCTCCACACCTTGAGGCTCGACTGAACCGAGCCGCTCTCCCGCCGCCACGTCCAGGCTCGGATATCCGGGCCTTAGCCTCGCTCCGAACCTTAGCCCAGGCTCCAGACCACAGGCTCGAAAACCCCGAGCCTCCGCCTTGCCATCCGAACCTCCAGGCGCACGTGCGAAGCACGTGCGCTGGGGGATAATTGCAACAACGCCCCTGGAAGGTCCTGATATTACAAAAACATCCCCGCCGGGGTTAAATTGCAGAGGGGCCCCTCCAACTTTTTGAAATTACAGATAAGCCCCTCAAGGGATCTTTTTGAAGGAAAAACTTTATTTTATTTACATTTTAGTCTATGTAAATTCATTTTAGCATATCTTTCTCATATGAACTCCTTTTTTAACGCATAATACATCGTTTTGGAGCTTATTTCATGCTCTATCTCTTAGCATACTTTGTGGATAGATTTGAGGTTGTCTATTGATAATTATTACTTTCATACACTATGGGGATGGTGAGAAGAGATATATTTTACATCCCAGAGGGGCTATAATTGGAGATACCATTGTTTCTGGTACAGAAGTTCCTATATCAATGGGAAATGCCCTACCTTTGAGTGCGGTTTGAACTATTGATTTACGTAATTGGAAGTAACCAATTAGGTTTACGACGAAACCTAGAAATCGATCACTGATCCAATTGGAGTACCTCCACGGGAAGATCTTTGTTGACATATGCATGCTAATTTTGACATATTTATGCTATATTTTCATTGAGAAATTAATGATATCTTTTGCAGGAATTCAGATGAGGATTTCAATTTGATTAACTCCTTGAGGTCATTGTTGATTATTCTCAATAGTTTAATTTTCACAAGGGATTAAATTAGATTTATTCCTTTAAGATTATTGTAGACTATTCGAGGAATTGAATCAAAGATATTTGGAGGCCAGATATTTTGCTTTTGAGTATCAATTGATTTATTAACATGAAGCATTGAGTCGGTTTGAATATCTCTTTAGTTCAATCCATTTTTATTTCTGATTAATTTTGCAGAATTATAGATCATATTATTTGGGGATTTAATACGTTTAAAATAATAGACCCTGGGCATAATCTTTTTTGTTTATTTTCTTTGCATCTTCATCATTGCATTGTATTATATTCTCCCAACACAGAAATTAATCAAACATTAATTAATTATTTTATTTAATTTAAAACCACACAACTAAAAATCACCGTTCCCTGTGTTTGATCTTGGTAGACTTGCCAAGTAAAAATATTCCACAACATTCAAACGATTTGTGATTTTTGATCGATCGAAATTCGCCTCCTATACTACAATTATCGATTATTAAAGATGCGGATTTTCACGCTCATCAAAAGCCACCAAAGCCGTTCAAGGATTTAACAATTAAGACAAGTTAAATCACTAAACAAATCAAGGATATGTGTATAGTTTTGAATATGCTAAATTATATGTGTGCAACTATGACAATGTTATAGCATTGTATAAGTGTTATGATTATAAGGGGTATACGTAATTATGAAAAATTCTAAGGGTATTTGTGAAAATATAAAAATCTTAAGGTATATATGCAAATATGGAAAACTCTAAGAGTATATATGAAATTATGGCTTCAATGGACGGATTCAGAAGGAATAACCTTCGTATGCATGTTATGTGAAATGTGAGTTGCATAATGATAGTATATGAGAACAAGTTAGTATCATATGCAACATGATAATTATGCAAATTGTATAACCGTGTTGATAAGTGATTGCATGTAAGATGTTATGTTCCTAATGATTTAAATTAACAGAGGGAGAATTGTTTTTCCGCGCTAGCTGGCTTGACCCAACTCAGCACATACTGAGCGTTAAGCTCATAACATGTGTTGTTGTTATTCAAGGGAACACGAGTATTGACTTATTTTCTAGTTCAAGGAAAACTATCAATATTCGTGAAGTTGAACCAGTATGGACTACTGATGACTTGTTTACGAAAGGATGTCATTATGCTCACTGGAACATTTGTTATGCTGCTTTAATTGTTAATTCCTTTTTGCAATGTTATCCATGATGGAGTTGTAATAAGAGAACTATTAAGTTGACTGGACTTTAATTTAAATAATATATATTTCTCTGCTCATTGATTACCATGCATGATTCGGTAATGGTTCGGTTGTGCGACCAAATATTACATACTTCCACCGATCAGCTCAACCCGTTCCGTAACAACTACCCCTTCAGTCGGTCCACCATACCTCTCTCCAATATCAATGATATCTACCTTCACCGCTCTCACCCCATCGTTGCCTTCCACAACCTCGGCGGCATCTCTCACGCTGTGAGATGCCTCATCACTATTTTGGTCTATTGACATGCTGTGTTCGTGCTGCAATTGTTGTCATTGACTTCCTTTGGTCATGTGCTTATAATATTTTCACATTTGAAGTTCATGTAAGATATTGAGTGTATAGTTAAGAGATTTTGTATAATTTACCTAAAAATGAAATATGCCAAAGCAAGTCATGTAAATTCATGGGTTGCATTTAGGGATGAAAACGAATGTAAATATATTCGTATCCAATCAGCTATCATATTCATTTTATACATATTTTGACATTCGTATTCGTATTCGTTTTAAAATAGATGCGGATATGGATATCACTTTGACATTCGCTAATATTCGCATTCGTATTCGTATATTCATTTTCGTACATAAGTATAAAAATATATTTATTTATAAATGTGTGTAATAACATTTTATGATTGCAAACACCATTGTTGATATAATTATTATGAAATTACTATATTTAGTATATCTATTTTATGTGTAAACCCTCCTAAACATGTATATTTTAGTTAAAATATTAAAAATTTCTGTTATTATTCGTATCCGATTCGTATTTGTTTTACATTCGTATTGGTTTTTAAGGATATGGTAACCCATTTTTTACATTCGTCAATATTCATTTTGGCATTCGTATTCCTATTTTAAAATGGATAAGGATATGATTATACCTGTATTCGTATCCGTATCCGACCGTTTTCCCTAGTTGCATTGGTTTGAATGTAGTGTTGAACTGAGAGTGGATTAACTTTTTACGGTGATTGATCGTTTTGGGATACACTTATGCCATGTTGAGTTTTTCCTATCATTTATACCTTTAGATTTTTTACCAATTACACTTGGACCCTTATATTCGTTCAAAATTCACGGTAATGTCCAAATATTACACTAAAGTAATATTATGAAGCTGGTAAGTATATATTTATTAAGGGCATAATATTACTCAAAAAAATTGAGAGGGGTGTAAGTGTAAAAAATCCATGATATTTTTGTATGTTTTAAGGCTTATTTTTGAGAAACTTTGAAGCGATGTTACTTTTTTTTGTTTTTTTTAAATAATGATTTGTTTGTGATTGGTTTATAATGAATGAAACAATTTATTTCAGTGGAATAATATATTATATTGTTTGATGTCAATTTATAAATTGGATTTGATGGCAATGGTATTTTATATGTTATGTATTTTTAGCCTGTACTTTTTATTATTTTCTTCTTTCCTTTAATTTCAGTACATTGGATGTTTTTGATTAAAAAACATATCAATAAGTTTTATAAGTGGATAACAAACTTGACGTTACATTCCATCTTAATATAACATAGTATCATTCACTTTTTTTCGAAGTTGTTTCATGTGGAACTTCTAATTTAATTTGAGTTTTAGATGAGAACTGTCAATCAACTGAATTATGATTTTTTGTTATGTCATTATCCAAGCTTCATTTCATTTAATAAGATTTTTTTATAATGATTATCTATACCATTAAAATCCATAAGGTTGGATTTTAAAATGTAAAACAAAAAGTTATCAATTCAATTGAGGGATGTTATATAGTTGATGAATATATATATACATCTACAAAGAAAATAAATTAGTTTATAAATTTTCAAAATATAGTTCAAATCCTTCATATTGAATTTAAAAAAACATCTTTTATAGATGAATAAAAAATTACGCGAAAATTATACAACGGTTTTATATAAATATCTGAAAATAAGATGATATGTAATGTATTCATATGACATTCTTTTTATCTTACAAAATATTCTATATATCTATTATCTTTAAAAATATATTATAACTATCGTTTTTTTTCTATATGATCTATCCTTATGGATTAACTTATTGTTATTTGTATATTGATGATTTAATCTATATAAGGTTAGACTTTTTACACATAAATTTAAAATATAATTTTAGATGAGAAGATCATATAAAGAATTTGTTATAGGAGAAAAAGGGAGAAGTGATCATGACTTGGAATGAGAAAGATGGATGGAAGATGATCCTCAGATGTAATGGGATTTACAGTAGAGTTGTTGTAATTCTAATTTTTTATTTTTACAATTTCAATTTCTAAAATCCAACCTTATGGATTATATCTTAAACTCTATTTTATCCTAATGATCAAAAGTTCAGTTCTTTTTTTAAATGGGAATTAAATTACGTGAATATAGGTCAATGCTCTTAATAAAGTTTAGGTTATATCTTAATACATGTAAGGGGATGATGTGTTGGGGCGATGGGGCTGGGATCGTGACTTCAAAAACACGATTCGTGGCAAGTACCTCGACACCCTTAGGTTGTGTTCGGTAGGAGAACAGGCCCAAGGATAAGGATGTTATTCCTTCGGTTTCTAAAATTGAAACATTCATCATGTCTGCTTGGTTGTGCTTTGATGGTACCATATGCTATATGCCCTCAGTTTTTGCTTGGATGGGTGAACAAGCATTAGGTGGTAAGTAAGCATAGTTCCATTTCTACCATATTTGCAATCTTAATTTTGGATTTTTGGACAAACAACTTGAACTGTGAGCTAGAACTGCCATCATAGTGCCATAGTGGAGTTACAAGTTAATGATTTAAGAATAAGCAAGTAGAGAACTGTGAGCACACAGAACTATGAACATGGAGAAGTAAGAATACAGAAATGTGAGCATACATATGAAGAAGAGCATTCGCGAACATCCACAACAAGCATTCATGATGAATGTTCAGTATGTCATTCGCAAACATCTCTCCAGTATACCAATAATATATGAAGAATGTTTCATTATATCATACAAAAAATATGTAGCATATAGCATCTCTCCAGTATACCAATAATATTTTCTCACAGTTCTCCACGCTCTGTATGCTTACTTCTAGATGCTCTTGGTTTTGTATGATCACTATTTTGTATATGTTCAAATCACCATGCACATAGTTCTGTTCAACTTTGGAAGCATGCTCACAGTTGAACTACAGTTCTATATAGTTCTGATCATTGTTCTGTATGCGTAATTAACCATATGCTCAAAATGCATCAACTAAAAAAGCATGCCCACAGTTGAAGGTCACAGTTCATGTTCTAGATTTGAAAAAAATCCAAAGCTTGGATTGAAAGATGCTAGGAAAGCAACTATGTTTAGTTACTACTTATTCACAATTCATGTTATTACCACCATTGCTCACAGTTCTATATGATCATAGTTGTGTATGCTTGCAGATCTGTATGCTTAATTCTCTCTGCTCATAATTCTGTATGATCAGATTTGAAAAATACCAAAGTTTGGAATGAAAAATGCTAGGGAAATTCCTCTATCAAATTATTTTGTTTGCTTTATCCTTTAATTAGCAAATTATTTTGTCCTCCTTTATCCTCAAACGGGTTTTATGGTTACTTATAATGGAACTGTAGAATTGGATTGTATGCTTACTTCAAAGTTCAGACTATTATCATACACACCACCTTAATTCTTCCTGACCCAAAAATTTTAGACTAGATTGAAAGTAATTATGTATGATATATGGTTAGTTTTATACAAGGAAATACCTAGCATTACGATTGTGTTCCTTTGTCTGCATTAATGTTGTCTTTTCACTAGTTTTTGTAATGATGAACAAGCTTCGTTTAATGTTTTATCTGACAAGTACAAGCTCTGTCCATACCCCAATGATGATTGCCCTCTTACAAAAACATCGTGTTTGCATGTTGGATGAGCAGCCACATACATGACGGAGTTCAACCCATGCGAGTGTGACGTATCCTCTACGTGATGAAGAAGTCCATATTGATGAACATTGGATAAAGGAGGGGAACGGAACTTGGATGAGCAGCTACAACAATGGCGTGGCTTGATCACCGGTTGCGATTCCCTACTAGGCGTGAATCCTTGGCTACTTGAGAGAACTCTTGTTTCCCTTTCCAACTCCTTATTTCATTCGTTGTTTTTCGAGTTTTCTCTGGTCATGCTTTCTTGATACTTTTCACTGTGTTCGCGACCTCTGTGACTTCAAGCAAGAGCAAATGACTACATCATTCATGATGGTGATCGCTCAGATCCTGAATAGTGACGATAGAAGGGGAATCGGACTTGGATGAGCAGTTACTACAGTAGTGATGTGGCTTGACCACCGATTGCGACTCCCATCGACGCATGCAACCTCAGCTACCTAAGCGAACTTTTTTCCTTTTTTAAATTTTAATTTCTTAAGTATTTTGAGATACTAATAATATTACGGCCATCGCATGTAACATCTACTAATTTATTTTTTATTCTCACTTTACATATCAAAAACCCTTATAGAATGGCAATGTTAAAAAGCGATAGGACAAGGATCCACGGTCGTAGCTACTACTGCCCATTCCTATTCTTGTGTATGAAGATTCGTGCAGGTTCAAGGATGTCGAGGATCGGCTTTGGTATACGTGCCCTGAGGACATAAGTTTTCATTAGACGAAACAATTTCTATTTCCTTAAGTTAGCATTGATTCTCTTACATACTTCCACACTTAAGAGGTCGTGCAAATACAAAGTCAAGGCGCCTTTGTTTCGACCATTGATCGAGTCTTTGTTTGCCGAGAATGTATTCTTGGCGGACATTATAAACATGCTAGAGTTTGCGAAACATTACCATCTAGAGAAATCGGAAGAAATCGAAAGCTTGCTTCATGAGAAGGACCTATTCATTTTGCACCAGATCACCAATATCAACATCAGCACACGACGTTGTCGATAAACCTGTGTGTGACAAGCATGTCGTGATGTAGAAATAATGTTCCCCAATGCACGGTTGCCCTGCGAATATGTATACAGTGATGGAGTCCTAAATTTAAATAAAGCAGAACAAATTTCTCAACTAAACATGTGTTTCTTGCGGTATGAATATTTTTAACACGTCAGTTATTGATGCTTCGGACCGAATCGGAGTAATTGCAACCAATAGCTTTAACTAACTTACAAACCTTACTCTGTATCTCTCGTGAGCCAACCGAACGGAGAATAGCACTTAACTACCCTTAATCTACCTTATTCCTATCCCTCCAGGCAAACAGAAACATTGTCTTGTTTTATCTTATACCCCTACCAGGGGGGCCTTAGGAACTCTATGAATGTGTGGAATGTCCACCAGCATTTGAACCAAGAAAGCACCCTCAAATCCCCCCTCTGGTATGGGAACGTCCAGCGCCGACGACTTTCCAAAATATTTGACCAAATTATTCAATATGTATGGGTACCTGATGCGCAATAGTAGTCTCAATGCTACTGCCCAATATGCTCAGACTCCCACCAATCTTTTGGGGCCAAAGGATGAGGGATCATTTGTAAAACCAAATCTTTGAACCATTGACTGCTTGCAGAGAAGTGTGAGGAATCACATAAGTTTCTGTTCTAGAATATATGGGAAGGATGTATTATGTGGATACTGATCATGACACTCATATGAACAATATAACAAAGCAGTTGAAGATTGGGAGGTTAAAGAGACCTAAGGCTATCAAGGATTTTGGAGGTGGCTTTTTGGGTTATTAAAATCAAGGGTGATCAGAACACTTAATGAGATGACATAACTTGTTTAGAAGCTCATCATTGAAAAGATGTCATTAAGAGTGAAACGGGATCCATTAATTCTAATGACACATATGAACTGGTTGATTTACCTCAAGGTTTCTCTACATTGGGTGTAGGTAATTATTTAAGATAACACTTGCCGATAATGGAACAACTGAAAAGAATAAGACGAGCCTTGTTACTAAGCAAAAAAGAATGCATTGATTATGTTGATACATATCCTTTACTAACTATGATGATGATAACTCAGAAGCCCATTACTTTGACTTTTATGTAGGGTCTCACTATCCAATAAATGGATATGAAGACTACCTTTTTATATGGTGATCTTCAAGAATGGATTTATATGGATTAGTTTGAGGGATCCATAGCACCTAGTCATGGAGGGAGGTCTTTAAGTTTGTTAAAGAAAAGCGCTTCTAAGGTACTTCAAAGTGGTTTTTACTAGTTGTCTCTCTACTAGGACATTTGAGAATTCAAATTTTTACCTTTACATCATGTTAGGCGCTGATTACATACCATGTTGGTTAGAGGCCACAGACACCATCGATGTAGTCAAGTTTCTCAAAAGCACCTTCGCACACGTGGTGGCAGTCATTTCATCAATGCACAATTCGAAAAATCTCATAACGCAATGGAATATAACATACTCTATATCATCTCTAAATTAACAGACAAACCTTTTATTCTAAAAGCGAGGGCTTCCTATCTCAAACCTAAGGGTTCGATCTGTGTTCGATTCAAGTTATCGAGGGTGGTCTAGAGCGTTGTTCGGTTCCTATCCTTTGTTAGTTTTGTTCCTATCTATCTGAGAGTTTGGTGTATGATCTCACATGGAATCATGGTGCATTATAGGAATAATTGCTCTAATGAGCTGAGCGTCATCGCACTATGGACATATCAAATTTTATGGGGGGGGAAACCACCTTTAGAATGCTGCCTTAAATATTTATGTACGGCAATCGATGTTATCACCCTACTGAGATTACGCGTAAATCATTATAGTCAATGGAAAATACAATCTAGAGCTGAAAAGAAGAGACTATTAGGTCTGAAAGTATAAGAGCTTAATCAAAAGATGTATGAAAATAGTCAGACTTACAATGAGAAAGTTAGGTTTGACCTCACATGAGAGATGATCAGAATATTCTAACTATTTGATGCCAATTGAATTCTACCAAGGGAAGCTTCAACCCAAATGGATTGGATCATCACCGTCCATCGTGTTTATGATGGTAGTTCTCATGATACTTCTTCAATCAATATTCATGTGAAAAGGCAATGAGTAAAACCTTGCGTTAACCCATTTCTGTTGGAAGAAAAGAGTTGATTGTTTATTCCAGAGAACCCTAGGCTCTCTTAGATAGAGAAGGCCTATGGGTAAGTTACATAAGATGGTCAAAAGAAACTAAACATAACAGAAAAGGTACATAGAGTCTAGAAATATCTCTACACTCCCCCTCATGATGGAGCATAGATGTCAATCATGCTCAGCTTGGAAGAACACTTCTGAAATGACCCTCTGAGCAATGGCTTGGTAAAGATGTCTGCAGTCTGCTCTCCTGAACTGACATGGGAAGTAGAAATCAAGCCCTTTTGAACCATACATGTAGTATAGTAGCAATCTACCTCAATATGTTTTGTTCTTTCATGAAATGCAGGATTATTAGCAATGAATAGCGTTGCTTGATTGTCACATTGTAGTTGCATGGGTAGAGGTACATCTATATGCAAATCTTCTAACACAGGTCGAACCCACATCATCTCTGTACTTGCTTGTGCCATGACCGTGTACTCAGATTCAATACTAGATCTGGCCACCACTGTTTGTTTCTTGCTTTTTCAAGAAACCAAAGAACTGCCAACAAATACTGCAACCTAAAGTAGACTTCCGGTCCTTAGGGCATCATGCATAATCCGCATCAGCACATGTATAAACAGAGATATGTGTTTCTTTCCTGAACAGTAGACCTGCACTTGGAGACGACTTTAGATATCTCAGTATCATGTATATGGCATCCATATGTACTTGTCTGGGCTATTCCATGAACTGACTCACCCGACTCACTGCAAAAGCGATGTCAGGTCTAGTGATAGTAATATAGAGAAGCTTTCCCACCATCTCTCTATATCTTCTCCTGTCAACCTCATCTGTATCATCATCATATAACTTCATGCTAGGATCCATGGGAGTAGTCGAGGCTCGACAGTCGATCATGCCCATCTCAACAAGCATGTCTGTAATATACTTCCTTTGGGTCATCACAAGAGCATGTGCATTTCTAGCAAATTCCAACACCAGAAAATATCGTAGGGTACCAATATCCTTAGTAACAAACAGATAGCCTAGAAATGATTTTGCCATCTTTATCCCTGCATATCATCTCCCGTAACAAAAATATCATCAACATACACCATGATAACGACAGTACCTTTGGGAGTCTTCTGAACAAACAGAATGATCTCCATTTGATCTTTTGAACCCTCCTTCTGAATTAGGTCAGAAAGCTTCTGAAACCATGCACGAGGGCTTTGTTTAAGGCCATATATTTCCTTGTGAAGTCTACACACCATCTGACTCTCCCCTCAGCAGCAAACCCCGGAGGCTGCTGCATGTACACTTCTTCTTGCAGATCCCCATATAAAAAAGCATTCTTAACATCAGGCTGAAACAAAGGCCAATCACGTACCATAGTAACTAAAAGGATACGTAGAGTGGAGTGACGCCCAACTGGAGAGAATGTGTCCATATAATCCACGCCGTATGTTTGAGTGAACCCACATGCCACTAGCCTTGCTTTGTAACGATCAAGGCTGCCATCAGCATGATATTTGACAGTAAATGCCCATTTACAACTGACAACAGAAGCTCCTGGGGGAGCAGAAACCAAGCTCCAAGTATCCCGCGATCACAAAGCAACCATTTCCTCATGGCTAAATGCCAGCAGCTCTCCTTTAATGCGCCCTGATAATTCTGTGGTATTTCCACGGTAGATAAGGCCACAGCAAACCGTTGAAAATCACCAGTGAGGCCATGGAAAGAAACATGTGAAGCAAGTGGATAGGATGTACAGGTACGCTTCTGCTTCCGTAAGGCAATAGGTACATTCAAATCATCAACAACTGTACTCGCGGGTAAGCTATTCTCCTGTAAAGATCCCTGCACTTGCACATCTTCAGACCCATCATTAGTAATATTACCTGGTCAAACCTGAGGCGTGGTGGATGATTGACGAGTTCCATGAGCAGGGACATGACGACGGGTATAAAATCTCGGTAAAGATGGCGCAGGTGGATGTGGAGGAGGTGGTGGTGGTAGTAGTGATGGTGGTGGTGGTGGTGGTGGAATAGCAGGAACTGGTATGGGAACGGACGGACGCATAGGATGAGGTGGCACATAAATCTCATCATCAGTAGTAAAAGAAGTCAGCATGTCACTTGCAGGGGAGAAATACATCACAGACTCAAAGAATGTGACATCGGCACTGACATAATATTTCATGTTCAAAGGGTCATAGCATCGGTAACCCTTCTGAGTACGAGAGTACCCAACAAATACACACTTGACAGCCCTAGGTGAGAGCTTATCAAGTCCTGGAGAGAGCTGATGGACGAAAGCAACCGAGCTAAAGACACGAGGAGTAAGGGAGAATAATTCCTTGTCAGGGAAGACAACTGAAAGAGGAACTTTCTCACCTAAGACAGAGGATGGCATACGATTCACCATATAACATGACATAAGAACAACATCACCCCAAAAAGGAAATGGGTGCGCAACTCTGGATAAGTAGAGTCTGAGTGATATCAAGGAGGTGACGATGCTTTCTTTCTCCAACCCCATTTTGTTGGGACGTGTAAACACAGGTTGTTTGATGGATAATGCCTCTAGACAATAAGAAATGTGAAAGAGAACGAGTACAAAATTCCAAAGCATTATCCGTACGCATAATTTTCACAGTAGACGAAAAATATTCTGCACTTCATTTATAATATTTTTGATCGCATCCCCTTCTTTAGATTTATTCTTCAACAAAAACACCCATGACAATCGAGAAAAATCACCAACCACAACTAAGTAAAACATGTGTCCCTGGTGATCAGGGACATGACTCGGACCCCAAATGTCAATATGAAATAATTCAAAAGGGGAGCTACTGCTCCGAGACTGACGACTAGAGAAAGTAGATCTATGATGCTTTCCCAACTGACACGCTTCACACTGAAAAGAAGAACCCGGTGAAATCTGGGGCAAGATATGGCGCATCTTCTGAAGAGGGAGGTGGCCAAATCGTAGATGCCATGTGAATGGAGAGAATGGTCCAGCGGATTGAGACGAGACACCAGCATAGGGAGTTCAGATCAAATGACAGAGACAATCCTGCTCACAGCCACAACCAATCACCCTACCCGTAAGAATGTCCTGAAAAACAAGAGACGATGGGTCAAAAATAGCGCGACAGTGCAAATCCTTCGTAATCTGACTGATAGATAATAAATTCATCAAAAAAATCTGGAGCATGCAAGACATTCTGGAGACGCATAAAGGGCGTCAAACTGATCTCCCCTATCCAACAATGGGAGAATGGGTCCCATCTGCTATCACGACAGATCGCTCCGATGGAACCTCCCTGTAGGATGTAAGTTTATCTTTGTCTCAACAAAGATGATGTGCCGCGTCGGAGTTCATAATCCATTCTGAAATGTCAGATCCCATGTCAAAAAGTAAAGGCATAAGCACTACCTGAGGTGCTAGCGGTGGCTGACGTACTGGCAGAGGCTGAAGTAGCTACATCCGATGGGCTTCCTGATAAGTTAGTAGAGGCAAGAGGCATGATATGTCGCAGCCTGCCAACAAGTTCCTCGAACCTCTGGTCTGGAGTAGTAGATGTATGTGGAGATGCAACATGCTCGGCTACACGCGCGGATGCTAGGAAACCATGCTTATAATAGCATGTATCCTCTCCATATGACTTGGGCGATGACAGAATGTGCAAGGCTGACGAATGCGGCCACCTCTACCACGAGATCCACGACCACGGAAAGAAGAAGAAGAAGAGGCTCCTCTGCCCCTGGAAACCGCCATCGCCGAGGGAGGCTGAGTAGTAGCAGTAGACGGGACTGTAATTCTGCTGAGCATGTGGTACACTTCCTCCATTGGAGGAATAGTGGCATCTGCAAGAATCTGCGAGCGAGCAGCATCATATTCAGGGTCAAGTGCCGTTAGTAAGACCCTCACCATGGTAGCATTCTGAAATGTCTTCTGCTGCTCGGGAGTCGTCGTAAGGGAAATGATGCTGTAGAGCTTCTCCAACATCCCTCACAAGTATGTATATAATGAATGCAGAGGGGGGCCACTCTACTTGGCCGTAAATATGTCATGCTGGAGTTGAAGGATATTGGTCTCATTTGGCATCTGCGAGTATGTCGCTGCAAGGATGTCCCTCATCGCCTTAGCAGTAAGCTGATGGAGTACATCATTAGCAATCTCCATCGTCAGTGTGCTAGAAAGCCAGACTTTGGCATACAAATCATCGGCCTCACATGAGGCATAAACCCCAGTTTTCTCTGTCGGCTCATCTTCGGTAAGAATATGCCTCTTGCCATTTGACTTCATGAGACTCATGAACTGCATAGCCCAAAGCTCGTAGTTCGTCCCATCCATCTTGAAAATAGGTGCTGGACCTTTAAAAGCGCATATGGAGGGCATGTCGACCTTGTTTTCTGACATGGTCGCCGAAGATGTAGAACTAATTTTTGTAGACCAAGGAACAAATTTCTACATAAACATCTGAGGATTTGAGTGCATATGTAGACTTATGCACTCGAATCCGTAGGAGAGGGGGGGAGCGCCGGCGGCGAGAAACCGGGAGGGGGGTCGGTGCTGGTGAGAGAAAGGTGGGGAAGGGGGGCGGCAGAGAGAGAGGTGGTGGAGGGAGGATGGCGGCGGCAACAGAGAAAGAAGGGAGATGGCGAGGCCGACGATGGAGAGGAGAGAGAGAGAGAGGCGACAGGGCCGACGACGGAGGGGAGGGTGGGCGGCTAGGGTTTAGGTGGACGGCTAGGGTTTAGGATGGTGGCTCTGAGTTGGAAGAAAAGAGTTGATTGTTTATTCCAGAGAACCCTAGGCTCTCTGATATAGAGAAGGCCTATCGCTAAATTGCATAAGATGGACAAAAGAAACTAAACATAACAGAAAAAGTACATAGAATCTAGAAATATCTCTACAATTTCAACTAATGTCAAATGTATAATCTCTCATTCTTTGGCATCTTTGAATCTAACATTCACATCTATACGTAATCATATCATATAAATGCATCTTTCTTGCAATTTATTATATTCTTTTTCTCCAATCCATTGGGACATAGCTATGATTAAATGAGAAGGGAAGGTTAGGCAATTCCTTCCTTTTAATCTATTTCTTAATATTTGTATATATACCCATGTTTTGTACACCAAAATAACATAAAAATTTGATAATATTTCACACGTTTCTTTTTGGAACTTGAGATCCTTTGTCATCCCAAACGGGAGAGAACTATAATAGCTTTGACCTTAAGCATTATTTCAAGGGGATATCTTAGATATAAGAATTCCAGCTTCTCCTATTCACTAGATTTTTTCAATGGATATCATATAAGAATTCCGGCTTCTCATAGCAGTACAAGTTAATCACTCTGTTTTTGCTATTCAAATTTTATTCCTTGAATCCTAATTGATTATATTAGCAATTGCCCAAAACATTATTCTAGATCCCATAAAGTACCATGAAGAGTCCTAGAGTGCAATATTTCATTTATGAGTATATGCACGTTGGAAAAACGTCTGTACAAAATAATACAAAAATCTGAAATATACATGTATGTCCTTGAGCTTTCTCGACCTTTCTATAAAAATTCTTCCAGCTAAAATTATGTGCAGCAGAGCAACAACAACAAAACCTTTTCTCACAAAATTTTTGAGCAAACACTAAAAAAACATGAATGCTGGTAAACTTCAAAAACCCTAAAACCATCTACCAAGTATATAACACCAAATAAATTAGGTGACCTTTCCTAAGATTTGCGTTATTTTGATAGATGGCAATTGGACTTCCCAAAAGTCGCCACAACCTTCGACAACCTTTCTGCTTCCAACCACACTGAAATCATCCTGAAGCATTGCAATCATCCCAAATAAATTGTCAGTTCAAACAAAAGATAACACAGCCTGTTTTAAGCATTTCAGAGATAACCTGACCGGCATTCGCCACTTCCTTTGCTAACCCGATAATCACCTTCGAGGCCTCCTACATTATAAGGGTGCTCTTAAGCTACATCAACTAGATAAATTTCAGAGAGCAATGGCTCCAATAAGATAGGGAATGAAGAACCACTTGCATGAGAGTAACCCTACAAGGATTGGCGGGGTCATCAACACCACAACAACGTAACTTAATGAACCTAAACCTAAACTGGATGAGACAGCACCCACCAATTTCCCCATAAATGAGAGCAAATCTGCTAAAGTCGCTCAATCATGGCAATGCAATGGCAAGGCTGATGATATGCAACAAAGGATTTTCAGTAGTTCAAAAGATCCACCTCTGGCCATGGGACAGTGCGACAAAGGATGAACCCTCCAATTTATAAGTTGTCTCATGCAAACTACCAACTTCCAACATCTGAATCCTCAAGACAAGAAGGAAGAGGCAGTCAAGTGCACCACATCACCTTCCGAAACCCAACCAAGAGTCGACAAAACTGTCCTTCAACCATTCCTTTCTGTGACACATGCAAGCCAACACCTTGCCATCCAGACAACCAACGATCCCATCAATAAGATCGACACATTGCATTTCAACGCTAAATGCCCCACATGTGGATGGTGGCTCCTCCATCCTTATTACTCCTCACGACCATTGTTGATGATCAAATACTCGAATAACATCGAGAAAACAGATTGTGGGATTACGACAATCCCAGGACAATGTGTTCCTCGATACCGCACCAAGAGCATCTCACTCCATGTGATGTTGATATCATGAAAGAATCATGAAAGGGCCCATTGCAAGAAACCAACTTCCAAGGTCGTCCATGATCGCTAGAGATCACATGTCTCCATGTTACTTTCAACATACAACCACACACTCCTCTTCACCCTTCTCTGGTCTTCACTTCACCTTGTCTCGGTCTCCCTCTCTTACCCACAAATTTTTCATAAAGAAAACAAGAGGCAGCGAGCAATTGCAAATGGAGGCATATTAGTATTACACCCTGAACAAAGAACCAAATTCAGGGGCCTTGTACGTGAGTAAAGATTCCTTCTATGCACTGGGCAAATCGTATCCACATAGAAGATAATACAATAAAGAACCTCATAAAGCACTTATTTCAGATCATTAACTGCTTTAAACATGAAAGAACTACAAGAAAATATCACAAAACAACCAAAAATCCAATAATGTCGTGGGAAAAAAATCTAATGAGGGATCTAAGAATACCCTTACCAGAAAAACCTTACCATGGTGGGGTTATTTTTTTCCTCAGCAGATCACAACTTAACGGTGATTCATATTACTAGCAAAACAAAAGAAACTCCAAAACATTTACTTGCAAGTAGGCGTGTCATAGTCATATATATAACCCACACAAAACACATAATTATGCAGTGACAATTTAACTATCTTCCCAACGGGGGAAACAAAAAGGATGGCATCTCACCTCCTAGTTTTGTCAAGCACTTCTATATATCTTTTTGGGATGCCATAATGGTCAACCAGTTGCTTTGCAAGGTCATCGATAACACCTCCTTGAACCAAAACCTCATGTTGTCCTTTCTTACCTGAAAAGTGAAAAGGCACTAGAATGTTGAGCAGGCAGAAGAAGAGTGTAATCTCTTACAAGCATACGTTTATGAAGAAAATTGAGCCTTTCTTTGTGAAAAGCCATAAAATGACTATAGAACTAGTAGTCATCCAGCAGTTCGTGGCAATCTCCTATGCCTACTGATACAGATAAAGACAAATGAAGATTGAGCAATTAAGTGATTTTAAGTACATGTTGCAGAAACTTGCATGGTAATATAAATACCAAACAGCGAGATGTTATGTACACGTGCTCCTACATTTGTTAGGAAGACTGTTGAGGTAGTAGTAGTATGTGGAAGACTGTTGAGGTTATAGTAGTATGTGGTAACGACAGATGTGATGATGGTATCTATACGAAGTTGAGAGGCCTTTTAATGGTTGCAATGGTGAGGAGTTGCAGTTAAGACGACTACAAAAAGCTGCAGGGAGTTTCAATACAAAAAGTTGGAGCCATTTCTAAACAAAAAAAACGGCTTAAAATTTGTGCTTGGAGCCACTATTGTTTATATGAAAATAGTAAACCATAAAAGTTGAATCCTAATCCCTTGATGGTAGGCAAAGTTCCAAAAATGTACGGCTAATTGAGGCAGTTTCATGAAAATACCATGGCATAATCCATTGTTGTAAAAGTCGGCCGATTAAGCTCCGAGTTGGTAGGGTAGTCGACTGACTATTGACCAATCGGTCAATAGTCGATCAGTCGACTACTCGGCCCGACTAGTCGGCCGACCGGACCAACTAGTGCCAACATTGAATAGAGATTCTGTATTTTTTGTTTGTGTTTTTTTAAAAGCATACTAATTCTAAGGGTTAAATGGGGCTGACCCCTGGGGGAGCTAACTTGGCTCCCCTACCCTGTTTCGCCCGATTTTTTTATATATTTTTTTCTTCAGTGGAATTTCATCACTATATCCCTATATTATGTCATTAGAATTTCGTGCGAAACAGAGACTCCTACGACCTCCATCTAGACAATCATTTTTTAACAGTAACAGAATTGCTAAAAACGACCCCATCTGGATGGAGGTCATAGGAGTCTCTGTTTCATACGAAATTTTAATGACATAATATAGGGATGTATTGATGAAAATCCACGGAAGAAATTTTCAAAATAAAAAATAAAAAAACCGGACGAAACGGGGCGGGGGGAGCCAAGTTAGCTCCCCCCATGGGAGCAGCCCCATTTTACCCTTATTCTAATATGCTTAATATCTTATTTAAATTCAATTACTTCTTTTATTTCATTATGACAGTATAGAAAATGTACAAAATCATTGTAAATACATAAGAATATATGTATAAAAAATAGCTTATATATAATGACTAAAAAATCAAAACTGACTAAAGACCGACTAAATCCGATTCGTCACCCGACTGTCGATTAATCCTTAGTCAGTGACCGGTCGATCGAGTACTGACTGCTGACTTCTACAACCTTGGCCAAATCATTGAGGAAGTCGAGGCATAAGCCTCAATTTTAAGGAGGAAAGATGAAACTAACAAAGTAAACATATATTGAGATACATAGCTATAAAATGCATTTACTTCCCTTTTCTATTTATAAAGGTGTTGAAGTCCATTTCTCTTTGATGACCTTGTAACTAAAAGAAACTTGAAGTGTGAGAATCCAAACTTCATATCGATGTAACCTAAAGTATAACTTGTGACTGGTGCAGAAATACAACCAATAAAGTTGTAAAATAAGATTTAAGAAAATAACCAGAAATTATATATATCATGCAATAAATAAAACTACTAACTGTTACTAATAATCATGATGCTTCACAAAGTGGAACTTTAGATGACATTACCCCCAGAAGGGATTCAGTAAGTACATTGCATTCAATTTACAAGAAGTGGTAATCGTTTAAAAAAGGAAAAGGAGACGAAAATGTAGAGTATTTTTTAAGATTAAGTTAGAAACTAGTTAGATGTCGAATTCTAAATGACAAATGTTAATAGTGATCATACAAATAAAATAGGTGCATAGAGAAAAAATTAACCTCATAAAAATTATTTTGATATTTTTTTAGAACTATAAAAGTACTCGCTAAAGTTAACAGTTGACTTGCAGTGGAGTGCTTGACGCAACACGAAGTTACGAATCAGGGCAAAATTAGGGTTTATTGTTCTTTAACTTTCGTAAAATTTGAGTCCTTATATCTTTATTATATTTAAATAAATGAGATCTCATGTGATTTCTAATTAGTTTTAAGTTATCATGGGGAATAAGTTATAATTAAGGACTTCTTTTTATTTAATTATGTAATTTATGTAGGCCCATTCTACCTATAAGATGATAATAGGCGGATTGCAAGGGACAAATTGAGTTTTATTACATTTGAAAGTCTCCACCTCTCTCCCCATTTATTCCTCCTCTCCAGTGCACCCCTGTATTTCTCTACCAAAATCGTGTGTCACCCTTGTATTTCTCTACCAAAATCGTGTGTTGCATGCACGATTCTATTTCTATCCCTCACCTTCTCTAACTTCCTATAGTATGCAGATTTGTATTTGCATAATTCCTAGTTGAAACTAAACTCTGATCATTATGTTGAACTTTTGCTTAAAAAAAGTAAAATTATCATTATCACATGTGATGTGAGATCATTCTTGGATAGGTTAGAAGTTACTGCAATTTATCGAAATAGCATTATTCTACAAGTGATTTGGTTTAAAATGATTTAAAAACACCATATTTTGTTCATTATTAAAGACATGTTGACCATTGTTAGAACTGGATACATATCTCCCCGTGGTTATCTATATATTTTCCTTTTTATGATGTGCGCCCTAACATTGACATCTCCCTAAATAAAGAGTAGGGTTCCTTTCTCAATAAAATATTCCATTCCTCTCCATGTAGTCTTAAAGTAGCCATATAAGACCCTCAATATATTCTTGACCTAGCCCATCCCCACGTATATACCACTGCCTCAAAGTGGCTTCGCCCCATGTATTGTGGCTTCCCATGCTCCCATGATGCCCACCACTTGCATACTACCACCGTCTAGTGTTATCATGACCATGTGTCACATATGTTGTTTGTGTGTCATGAGGTTGTGTTCGCTACAAGCCACCGTTGATTGGTGATCGGAATCCAGTTAAGCATGTATAAAACCATGTTATATGCATTTTTCAGATCTTATTTTTTTATTGTTTGGTGTGTAGATCCACCATAGGATATGTTTGGGAGTTTGTTAAGCCTGAAATATGAGGTAGCATCATAGGAAATGGACACCAAGGATATTGTTATATGGTCAGACTATCGAGCTAGAAGACACCAACTATACTTGTTGGTCATAGATCTTCCTGATATCATTTTGATGACAGAGGAAGCTATATCTTCTCCGAGAGCTAGAACCAGAGAGCAAGACATAAATATATTGTGTGGGACAAAGACAATGACAAGCCTGTTCCTGATTGAATAGAGTCACTCCTCTGATTGCAACTTGCAAGTGAGGTGATATACTATGAAACACCATATGTTATCAAAAAAAAGTCTTTTGATAAGATGAATGTGTCATGTGTGTCACACCTACTATGACATGTTGCAGCTTTGACAGGAGTGCAAGACTCCTACCCGATACTGCTCATAGTTGAAGGGGTTTGAGCAAGAAGTATAACTAGTTGAGGCATGTTGCACATGTATGTTGCAAAAAATAACTTGACACTGATGACTTTCCTTACGGACTCTACCAATAAAAGTATAGTCTAGTACACCTTCTATGGCAAGGCATGCCATAACAAAGAGACGAGTTAAACCAAGCTCAGGAAAGCCCTATTCGCACATATAACTATAGATGGTGACACTGTGACCTTATCTCATGTCAATGTGTATAATCTGCTCAGGCACTTTCATGAACCTCCTCTGTTCACTTACATACTTACATGTTACTTAAAAAACTACTATATATGCATCATAATCTATTGTCATTAGGTTTACATGCTCATTGTATTCATCTTGTTGAGTTTGATTAGTCATTACATTCTGATTTTTCTTTATGAAGACAGGAGACAGTATGATAATGTTAAGCAGAATACCCTAGGAAGGATTATTCAAGTGGCAGATGGATGCAAATCTCCGATCGAGGGGCGATGGCCCGTTACATCTACTCCCACTCAAGTTATCGATGTGCTAATGGTTCCAGAGTTACCAATCAACTTCCTATTTGTTTGTTAGATTTCAAGGTTATACACTGCAGGTCTACTTTCAACTGTCTTTGATTTTACAAGATATTATGCTAGAGAAAATGATTAATTAAGCTCGGGAGGAAGGGGAGTCTACCATCTTTTCAGTCTCCTCTTGTTGCATCTACAAATATCCACTAGTCCTCTACAGATTCATCTTTTTTATGACACAAACATCTAGGAAATCCGTCTGTCAACAAACTAAGACGTCCCACTCCCTCAATATTTTCCCACTGCTATGCCAAAGTGATGGGCATGTTTGCTTAGAAAGCGTCACTATAATTCTATTATTGCATCCGAACATATGCAGCCATTATCTGCTTTATATCTTGTTTACGTGGATGCTTGGCTTCTTAGTCAAATTCTTGATCATCTCAATCATCGCTACTACCTTCTCATTATGGATGATTTTACCCACTTGTCTTAGGCTTTCTTCTGAAGATAAGTCAGTTTTTTTCTAAAAAAATATTTAGTTTGTTAAAAAACTAAAAACACAATTTAGTGCCACTATCAAAATTATTTGTTCTGATAATGCTTGTAAATCTTCATACTTGAGAAATGCTATGTTTTTTAAGGATTACTCATCAGAATATTTGTGCTCATACCTATCAGTAGAACTGTGTTGCATAATGTAGATGCAGTGATATTGTGGAAAGGACATTGTTTATCCATGCAAGTAGTATGTCATCCTATTGGAGAGATGCAGTGCTCACAGCTTCTTAACTCATCAATCGTCTCCTATCTTCGATAACTGACCAGAAATTACCTCTAAAGATTTTATATCCAGATTGCCTGATTTTGGTTGTCTCCTTGTAAATCTGAACGTGTTACTTTTACACGTCATTTGGAGTCTAGGAGGGGCAAGTTTGCTCCACGAGCTGTTGAGTGTGTTTTTTAAAGATATCCAGAATCTGAAAGCATATCACTGCCATGATCCAAGCAGCCGTCGCCATTATGTTACTTCGAATGTGAGCTTTTTCAATGTTATTATGTTCCTTTTTTACTGCTGGGAGCTAGTCTTTAATTGGCCCCTTAAAGGATACTCTTGAAACTGTACCATGAATATCTCATGCCTGGTTACCTCGTGAGATCACATTTTTTTCTTATGCATGATGACAAGATGTTCGAATTTGACACAAACATCGTCCAGCAACCCCTCAGCCACGTAACTAGGTATTTACTTTAGGTGATTCTCGATCATGTGCATTTACACGCTGACACTATTTCTAGTGAACATGTACTACTCAGGATACAGATATTACAAAAGATCTTGTTGTTGTAGTTACCATTCAGAAAAGGTCCAGTAATTGCACTATGCATCATATCTTAAAGGCGATACCCATAGCTCACTTTAGTGAGAGTTACAGATAGTTTGAAGAGGGATTGAATCCTTGGTTTTCAAAAAGCTATTACAGAGAGATTGATGGGAGGCGGCAACAAGCTGCGCCGCCAATCCCTTTTGGATGGCAAATCCAATTTTTCGAAATACAACATCTATAGATCTGGGAACCATAACATTGCTATGCATAATTCTTTGGACCCTTTTAAGGAGCCCAACTGCTTCAGTAGCCAAGAATCCGAAGGTGTCAAAACCAAAAGGAATGAATACATGTTGATTGTCAATACAAGCCTGCTCATGCTTAGCAACTTTAGCTGATGCAGCTTTCTGTGCAGCGTATCCCGCAATAAAATCACTCCTTATCAGACCCACCAATGGAGAAACTCCAGTCAAATCAACACATGCATGCTTCCTTCCAACCCATCCAAATATTAAAACATCTGCTGGTCTGAGTGTCGATCTCCTCTCTTGTGGATCCGTCAAAAAATTCGCAGGTTCTTCTTTCTTTGAAGATGGTTTGTCAACAGAACAAATACATATTCCACACATTTGGACCCTTCTTTAGTCCAAGTGGAAGATGTTATGGAAGAGAAGATGACAGCTCTAACATCCAGGGTACTTTAACTTTGGTGAACCCGCCCACAGTCGAATGGGCAGTTGGTTCCAAATGAATGATCGTTACTAAGAATAGCCCAAATAGATCGGTTTTAAGGAACAACGCATGACTCGTTTCCATAGGATTCACCCTGACCTATGGTTTGGATCTCTTCGACAGTTTATCTCCAATGGCTTTTCTATTAACACTCCGGATTATTCTCATAGTAAAAGTACATAATGGTCTTTACATTAGCTGGATGTAAAGAATGTATTCCTCTACAGTGGCCTTGGAGAGGTCATTTATATGTAGTAACCACCTAGGTTCAAAATTAATGGAGAGTATTAGGTCTCTTATAGAAGAATGACATGTGTAATTCTAAGCAGAGTTCCAGAGCATAGTTTCAGAGCTCTCAGAGATAGTAGAGGAGAGAAAGGCTTTGTCATATCATCCTCAGATTACTCTTTGTTTACAAGGAGAAAAAGTGGATGCATCCATGTCGATGACACTGCCTTGATAGAAGATGGCGAGCAAAGGATTGAATAACTGAAGCTGATGTTGGTTGATCACTTTGTGATCACGGATGCGAGATAATTGATACATCTTTGGAGCTGATGTAGCCTACACCCGGAGAGGACTTATTTTATCTCATACGAAGTATACAGTTTTTATTCTATAGAAGGTAAGCATGATGTGTATTCATATGGATCCCAAAGCTTGGTTGTAAGAGGACACACAAATGGACAGGGAAACCTCTCTATCTTATAATTAGTAGACCTGACAACTCTATGGCCATTGGAAAATCAATTTATGAGCAGGCCAGCAGAGGCCAACTAGGATGTTGTCATGATGGGCATGACTCTTGAGTCTTGACTATTCTTTACAGCGGGATCATCAATAGCAGTGTTTCAATTCGCCGAAATTTCAGTTTTGACATTACACCGAAATCAAAATCGAAATCTCAATATAGACCCTTCACAAATCTAGGCCGAAATTTCGACAAAATTTTGAAATTGTTTCGTTTTTTCGCCATCTCGAAAGACATAACCATTACGAGTAAGCCATACATACCAAAAGATAGTAGACATCCATACTTTGGTTGAACTATTACCATGTCCAAGGGCATCGAGGGACTCCCAGAACTCACTCCAGCCCACTGTTGCAACCCTATCCACTCGCGCTACATGTCATACCTCCCTAGCAACAGTGCATCCAAAGAATAGATGCTTAGAACTCTCCTCTTTCGCCGCTCACAAGTATCTGATTGTCATGACACCTATGGAAGAACCATGTTCATCTATGTCACGTCGTAAGACGATTCCTCCGCAACAACCAAATGAAAATCCGGACGCGTAACAATATCTTCCATCAACGCATGATGCAAAACCTCCATATGATAGGAAGTCTTATAAGCCTTCCGCGCAGTGAAACGTCCATCACTCCAGGTCCAGGACCAATGATCAACAGAGCCAACCATTCCTTCATCGTCTGGTAGTACCTCAAGCAACAAGAAATCCCCTAATTATGGATCCAACAAACCAGTACGAAAGATAGGTATCCAATTGATGCCCTCCCAACAGTTTTAATGCATAAAGGCATGGAAAACGATCATGCAAAGGCCCATGCCGATTCCAAACAACTCCAAAATCTGAATCCACATCCATTACCTAAAACAAGCTTCATGAGTGGCACCACACGTGGAAAGCACAGAGCACATCTCCTTCCAGAAAATTCGAGGAAGGGATCAAGGCAAATCCATAAATAAAGTGCATCGTCCTGTATAGCAAAATAACACCCCCTCCTCCTCAAATTCGGGTCACCCACTTCGCCAATAGCGCATGATTCAATGCCCACACGATCCTCCTTTGTCAACATAACAGTTTTCCAACTAACCGAAGGTATTCCATGCAACTTACCATAAGAAGAAAAGTAATGAGGGGGAAGAGTTGGATGGATAACATGAGGGCTCTGGGGAAGGGGGAAACACCCGCGGTGGTTGCTGGCTCGTCACCATGGTTGGCCTTGACTGCATCCGAGAGAGTGAGCGTCACCAAAAATAAGAGTGAGGAGATTTTCGGAGGCGCTCAAGATGGGGGATGAGGCATTGGCACGATCCCCATGGACTTGGTTCGCAACAGTAGGGGATGGTTGTGTCGATTTTCTCAGTGGTTGGGAGGTGCCAAAGATGGAAGGCGACGTCGTCCAGGGTGGTGACTAGAGAGGACCATCTTAGGGTCTTGTGCTTCCAATGTGGGTTGAGGAACACTTGGAGAAAGTCAACAAGGAGAAGGAACCGTTGTGTTCCGATGTAGATTGTCGGGTCATCAAAGTAGTTCATGTGGGAAGCAAGGCGGTGCTTTTGTTGGTCCTCCAATTCCCTGGCTTGCTAGGAGTCTGAAGCGTGTCAACAATATTCTCATTGTCGAAGGGCTCGAGAGGAGAGCTTCTCCAATTGGTGGAAAAAAGGAAGGCGGCGAGCGAGGGGAGAACATAATGAAGATGTGTTCCTTGATGACTCCACTGTATGTGTAAGGGGGCTTTCAACGGAGGAGGGGACAAGATTCCTGAAGGATGGACGGGGAGTTGAGCAGGTTCAAGCTCGGTAGCAGAGACCGCTCTTGAACGACGATGCAAGAAAAGCTCCTCGAGCGTTGTTTTTACTTCGTTCATGGCCTCACCCTGAGATGCAGGGACCAGTCTGCGATGCGGAGGCTCTTAGACTGGTTGGGAGGTTGTGGCAGTCCACCAAGCTGGACTTCACCTTGGTGAACCTCTCTTCATTGTGGTTGAGGTGAAAAGGCTCGCGGTGAAGGTCCCCTCCTCTTCGGGGTTTTGGATTGGGAGGAGTTTCCTCCTGCTCTCTTTGGAGATCATTCATGGCCGCCCAACTGGGGAGATGCATGCGATCAAGGTATTATATCTCGATTTCGATTCGAAATGGTGAAAAAACGAAATAATTTCAAAATTCATCGAAATTTCGCCGATTTCGTCCAAATCGACCTAGATTTGTGAAGGGTCCATATCGAGATTTCGATTTCGGTTTCGGTGGAGTGTCGGAATCAAAATTTCGCCGAGATTTCGCAAAATTTGAAACCATGCATGCGATGTAGCAGCTACCGTTGCAACGACCGTCGGAGAAGATGGCGGAGTTTCCGGAAGTACTGTTGGGAGCAAGCCACGGAGGGCCATTTGAGCCCTAGTTCTTCGGCATTGAGGGAGGTAAGATTTTCAAGGAGTCCAAAATCATGGTCATTCAAGGAGGCGGTTATTTTGGGACCACATACGGATAGTAGAATTCAGGTCGAGCGTAAGGATCCGACCACACTTACTCGGACTTCGAATCAATATCAGTTTGAGGTTTTGAAGGAAGATGTAGCTTACTTTTTTCGGGGGGTCTATACCCGACCGAATCTAATTCACCGTTTGTGGATCCGGGTGGCTCAAGGCACCTGTCTGGGTTTATGGAGCAGAGGTTGTGGGTTCAGGAGACTTAGGTTAGAGCTCGCCTCCTGGGTCTTGTTTCTCGAGTGTGATGGAGAAGTTGAATGCCAGCTGAGTTGGGTCGGTGATGCGGGAGGATAATTCTGGGTTGGATGAATCTTTGCACAGATCAGCAAGTTTCCCTTGATCCATTCACGCGGTCTTGTATCTCCTCACGTGGTGATTGGCACAAGTGGAGTTATTTTTGATGGCACACAAGGTGTGATGAGTCTGAAGTGATGGGAGAGGAAAGGAAGCCTCCTAGAGAAGATGCAAGTGGTGAGGGTTGCCATTCATGTTCTTAAGGATGCCGGGGGAAGGCTAAGGAGTTGAGGAAAAGTAGTAGGAGTAAAGGGATGAATATGAACCCCATTATGGTCTTTTCTCACAAGAGGAGGAAACCAAATGCCATGGAGTGGCTAGAAAGGGAACTTGTGGATGACTCGAAGTTGGCCGTTTCAGCGAGTTGTGTGGTGCAGATTGATGTAGTCCCAGATGAAAGAGATAAACTTGTCGTAGATTCATTTGCAATGTTAGATGGCACAGATGAGACCACGTTGGTCACCCAAGTAGCAATGTTTATGGGTGTTGTTATTCCCTTGGGGGGAAACATTGTCTCAAAGAAGATTATCTCGTGGAATGTCCGAGGATTGGGGGATCGTGAGAAGAGATGTGTTGTAGGGAATCTTTTGAGTGCTTGGCACGCAGATGTGGTTATTTGATGAATCTCCAGTTCATCACCTTTATTCTATCATTTTGGCCTTAAAAACCCTAGCAAATGTATGTAAAAACCCTTAATTTGCATAATTTAACATTCATGCATCATTGTACAAATTGTATATAAAATATTGTTTTAATGCCAAAATTATAAAATAAAGAAAAGAAAAGAAAAGAAAAAGAATAAAATATCGAAGATAGTTTATGACCCTAAACCCCGAGACCTAGCCATCTTGATGACTAGTCGACAAGGAATAAAGTAGGGGGAGATAAGGGCCAATAATACAATAAAATCCCCTTTATTAAATCATTCTTTATTAAGTTTTGGGATCAATTTATTTCACTTTTTATACCTCAAATAAAGAATTTTGAACATAAAAGTTGTATATAATAAAATATAGAAAAATACAAAATTTATTTCATACAAAAAAATATACAGAATAAAAGTTACACTCTAAATAAAATTACAAAACCCCAACTTTCCAGACCCATAGCTCTCAAATAAAACTCAAAATGTAAAATCACCTTTAATTGTATATAACTTTTAATAAACTATTTAATGAAGGAGGTTTCATATTTTTTGGAGTTAAGATGTGAAAGTTAGGTTTTGGACCCTTATTGTATAATATACCCGATTAAAATAACCATTTATTTATTATTTATTATTTTTATAATTTTATATTTTTATAATTCTGTAACTATTATTTAAGTACCCACTTAATGGTCTAGTGGTAGTACAGTGTGTCTACCACACAAAAGACCAGGGTTCAAATCCCACTCTTGCAGGGGTTGCGTTAGGTAGTCGACGGCCAGCGTAAAAAATAGTCGAATCTTTCAACATGGATTTGAGCAAAATTCATGTAGCCGACCCTACTTATAGGGAGAAGGCTTAGTACATTTTTTGTAACTATTATTTAAAATATATACAAAATTAAAAGTAAAATAAAACAATAAAGAAAACACTAAAATAAAATATGTATATAAAATACATAGATGAATTACCTATATCTATACCTATATAATAAATAGACTTATTTATTTAAGTGTATATATTATATTAGAAAAATATAACAAAAACATATTTAAGTATCTAAAAATAATTTATAATTATATAAAAATAAACTAAAATAATAAAATACAAAATAAAAATAAAATATGCAAAAACATAGATAAAAATACCTAGATATTACCATTAATAAGTGACTATTAAAAAATAACCTATAAAAAATAAATAAAAATCAAAATAAAATAATTGAGAAAATAATAAATATTTTTTATTTTATAACCTAAAATTAATAAAATCATTTATTATTTAATATCCAATTTCCAATATTTTTCAGGGTTGATTTTCCCTGATTGGTCCACGTGGACCAACCAGGTTGCTCGGAGAGTTGACCCCAGTCAACTCTCTGACTTCCCCCCGCACCTCTGACACCTCGGTTGACCCCTTCTTTTGTCGATTTTTGCAGGTCGAATATTGCATTATTTCGAGTTGCTCCCTTCGCATCTTTTGTTCCTTGTTCATTGGTGATACACGCCGAAGTGTCACCTCGGGTTGTGGATCGCTGCATCGCCTGGTTCGCCTCGGTCTTCTCATCGCTTCGTCAACCAGTACAAAAGCTTCCCTCTGCCTCCTTCCCCAGTTTGATCCTTCTTCCACCCTTGAACCCTACTCTTGAGCAAAGATTCTTTCCCCTGGTGACAGCAGGGACCGAATCCACTCCTTAGGTGCGCGTGAGGGTGTAGAATCGGAGAGATACGTGTCTTCTGTCAGTGTAGTCGGAGCTCCATCCTCCGACTGATCCTTGTCGGTAAACTCCCCCTTCTTTCATCGTTTTTATTCCGTAGGTCCTCCGTAGTGTAGATTCATTTCTTATTTTGCTTGATTCCGTTGATACCTTCGAATACTCCAATTTCTCGTTCGATGGAGCCTGAGCTCCGCCGCCTCATTCCGACCGCTTTGGACCTTTGTCACCCACCTGTTCACCGTCACTTCGTTCCTCGACACCCTCCAACCATTACAGGCATCTCCAGACACCTCGTTCTTGCATAGAACGAGCCATCAGTTCTCCTCTCTCAGTCGTCCGTCGGAGAACACCATTCTGATGCACCCTTCGCTCATTCCCCATCCCGAAGCTTGCCCGAGCTTCGCTTTTTGTCCCTGGACTAACCCCTGTAAGAAACGACGAAGAGGTGAGGCTCATCGAGCCTCAACAAGCTACATGAGCACCTCCCAGGTCCCCTCCGCCGCTAGCCGTCACTGGAGCTCCTCAGAGCATTCTGAAGCATCCAATCAACGCGGGAGGGACCTGGGGTTCTTTTGGGATCATCGGTAGTGACGCAGGACCATCGCTCGTGAAGATTTTGAAGATTGAAGCTCGTCCAAGCCCAGTTTTTGGGTTGTTCATCCAACCACCTTCCCTGTCGTTGGATCCGGTCATGTTCTTCGTGCGATCCAGCTACCGTCGGATGATCTCCTCGTTCAACCGGCAGATCCTCTAAGGCGATCCAATCCTGGTCGTGCAGACGAACCATCATCGGGCGCCCAAGACGTGACGCATGGCAAGTGACCGCAAATCCAGTCGTTGGCCCGCGCGCGTATTTGGTATTTTGCATATTCGACCCAACACATTTTTGTATTCTAATATTTAAGACTCAAACATTCTTTTGCCGTTGAAATAATTTGTAATATTCACAACTTAGTCCTCGTAATTACTTTATTTGCATAATAGTCCTCTACTGACTCTGCCGACAAACTTTGATTATTTTGCAACCAAGCCCTTGTGGGTTTGGTTATTTAACATTTAGTCGGAAATTTTGAATATTAAATTGTAACTTTTTGGCGAACTTTCATACTAACCCCCGAACTATTGATATATTATTCATAGGTCCAGGCCACGTCACCTCACATTCCTACGCGCGTGAGGTGCGACCATTTTGCAGCAGACCCCCTGCTGGTTTTGGAATTTATTTTTAGTCTAGAAAATTAAAGTGCACTTTATATATTTTTGGTAAAATTGCAAGCAGGCCCTGGATTTATTTTTATTTACAAAAATACCTCTGCTAGTAGTGTAGTTTCTTTTTGTTTTCTTTATTTATTTAAAATAGTAATTAAACTCCAAAAAATCCCAAAAATATGTGTATGTCCCCGATTGCACACACTTTCATGCCATCATTTTATTTTGCAATGTTAGTACTTTTTATTATTTATTAAGAATAAAAAATAGTCCTTTTTGTCCTTGATTACTGTTGGGAAAAGAGACTTCGTTATTGATTCAGAAAACCCTAGGCTCTCTTATATAGGGAGAGACCTAAAGGGTAAATTACAGAGAGGTCTATATAAAATAAAATAACGATAAACAACATAAAGAGATAATGAAACTACGAACTATTTCTACACTCCCCCTCAAGGTGGAGCATAGATATCTATCATGCTCAGCTTGGATGAACATTTTTGAAACGGTCCTCTGAGCAGTGGCTTGGTGAATATATCTGTTGTCTGATCTCCCGAGCTCACATGGGCAGTAGATATCAATCCTCTCTGGATCAAGTCCCTCGTGTAATGGCAGTCAACTTCGATATGCTTGGTCCTTTCATGGAAAGCTGGATTGTTTGCAATAAACAATGCTGCCTGATTGTCACACTGGAGCTTCATAGGCAGGGGCACAGCTACATGTAGATCTTCTAGTACAGAGCGAACCCGCATCATCTCCGTGCTGGCTTGAGCCATGGCCCTATATTCAGATTCTGCACTGGACCTTGCCACGACAGTTTGTTTCTTGCTTTTCCAAGAAACCAAAGAGCCTCCAATAAACACTGCAAACCCTGAGGTTGATTTTCGGTCCTTAGGACATCCTGCATAGTCTGCATCTGCACACGCTGAGACAGATAAGTCTGTGTCCTTCCTGAATAGTAGCCCTGACCCTGGAGAAGACTTCAGATATCTCAGAATCATGTGTATAGCATCCATGTGAACCTGTCTTGGTTGCTCCATAAATTGGCTCACCCTGCTAACAGCAAATGCAATGTCTGGACGAGTAATGGTAATATAGAGGAGTTTTCCCACCATTTCTCTATATCTCCTCTTATCCACTTCATCTGTATCACCATCATATAGCTTCATGCTGGGGTCCATGGGAATACTAGATGGTTTGCACCCATCCATGCCAGTCTCAGTCAGGAAGTCTGTAATATACTTCCGTTGTGTCATCACCAAGCCTTGTGCATTCCTTGCAAATTCCAACCCCAGAAAATATCTTAGGGTTCCAAGGTCCTTTGTAACGAACTGACTGCCTAGGAATGCCTTTGCCCTCTTTATGCCTTGAGCATCATCTCCTGTAACAAGAATATCATCCACATAGACCATAATGACAACCGTACCTGCCGATGACTTCTGGACAAACAAAGAGTGATCGGCATTTGACCTCTTGAATCCCTGTTGCTCAATCAGGTTAGACAACTTCTGGAACCATGCTCTGGGACTCTGTTTGAGACCATATATCGCCTTGTGAAGTCTACAAACCATGTGCTTCTCCCCCTCAGCAGTAAACCCAGGTGGCTGCTGCATGTAGACTTCCTCCTGTAGGTCACCGTACAGAAAGGCATTCTTCACATCCAGTTGACATATGCTCCAATCACGTACCACAGCAACAGATAATAGAATACGAAGTGTAGAGTGCCTCGCCACTGGAGAGAAAGTATCCATGTAATCCACACCGTAGGTTTGTGTAAACCCACGGGCAACCAAGCGTGCTTTGTATCTATCCAACGTGTCATCTGCATGATATTTGACTGTAAAAACCCATTTACAGCTCACAATGGATGCATCAGAAGGTGCAGGAACCAAGGACCAAGTGCCACGAGACTGTAGTGCCCTCATTTCGTCCTCCATTGCTAATCTCCAGCATTCATTCTGTAAGGCGTCCCGGTATGTCCGTGTTATATCCACGGAAGACAAGGCTGTGGCAAATCTCTGAAAATCCCAGTGAGACGGTGAAAGGAAACCTGTGAAGCGAAAGGATACGAGGCACATTGCCTCCTTTGCTTCCGAATAGCAATCGGAACATCAAGATCATCATCTGATGTACTGGCTGGAGTAGTGTCTGCCTGTACTGAAGGATCCTGCACATGTACCAAATCTGACCTGTCAGTAGTAATGCCATCTGAACATACCTGAGGCGTGATGATCGGCTGGAGTGTAGTCTGAGCAGGACCCGACCGGCGTTTATAGAACATAGGTAATGGTGATATGATGGGCCGTGGAATGGGTGGAGGTGGAGGTGGTGGGGGAGGTGGGGGTGGTGCTGGCGTGGAGACAGACACAGGGGAAGACTCAGGTGTACTCAATGTAGGTGGTGGAGGAACATAGATATCATCAGTGGATGGTACCATTTTGTCACCTGCAGGAGAGAAATACATGACAGACTCAAAGAAAGTGACATCGGCACTCACAAAGTACCTCTTAGTTGTGGGATCATAACACCGGTAGCCCTTCTGAGTTCTGGAATAACCAACAAAGACGCACTTGACTGCTCTAGAAGAGAGTTTGTCAAGTCCGGGAGATAGACGATGCACAAAAGCAACAGTACCAAAGACACGTGGAGTTAGTGAGAATAACTCCTTATCTGGAAAAATAATGGACATAGGTATCTTTTCACCAAGGACTGAGGATGGCATTCGGTTGACAAGATAACAAGCAGTAAGAACAGCATCGCCCCAGAAAGAAATAGGGGCACAACTCTGAATCAACAATGTACGAGTAATATCTAAGAGATGGCGATGCTTCCTTTCCGCGACACCATTTTGTTGTGAGGTATATGCACAAGTGGTTTGGTGAATAATGCCCTTTGATGACAGGAATTGTGAAAGTAAGCGTGTATAAAATTCAAGGGCATTATCGGTCCGAACATATTTGACATTTGCAGAAAAGACATTGAACACTTCATTAATCAAGTTTTTGATCACATTTCCTGCTTCAGATTTATTTTTCAGAAGGAAGACCCATGACACACGAGAGAAATCATCCACTACCACAAGATAAAATATGTGTCCCTGATGATCGGGAACACGACTTCGACCCCATATATCTATATGTAACAACTCAAAAGGGGAGCTACTGCTCCGACTCAGACGACGTGGGAAGCTCGACCTGTGATGCTTTCCCAACTGACACGCTTCACATTGAAACGAAGAACTAGGAGATATCTGAGGCAGAAGATGGCGCATTTTCTGAAGTGGAAGGTGACCAAATCGGAGGTGCCAAATGTACGGAGAGACTGGTCCAGCAGAATGAGAGGAGACGCCAGCATATGAATCCCGGACCAGCCGATATAAACCATTCTGCTCAGAGCCACAGCCAATCACCTTGCCCGTGAGTATGTCCTGAAAAATGAGAGAAGACGGGTCAAATATGGCACGACAATTCAAATCCTTCGTAATCTGACTAATAGATAGCAAATTCATTGAGAACTCAGGAGCATGCAGAACATTCTGTAATTGCAAAGTGGAGGACAGGAAAACCTCCCCCTGTCCAATAAGGGGCGAATGGGTACCATCTGCTATCTGCACTGAACGACCGGGAGGAATGTCCCTGTAGGCCTGTAATCTACCTCTATCTCGGCAGAGATGATGTGTGGCTCCAGAATCAATAATCCAGTCAGATATATCATGAGGTGTAGTAGATCTACCTGAGGAGCTTGCGGCTGCGGAAGAACTGGCAGAGGCAGTGGCAGCAATATCTGAGGAACCACCAGACGAATCACCAGAAGCATGTAGCATAATCTCTCGGAGACGGGCCACAAGTTCGTCAAATCGACTATCTGCAGTAGAAGTCAGTGGAGACTGAGAGTGCTCTGCAATACGTGCTGATGTTGGAAATCCATGCTTCGAATAGCATGTCTCCTCCGAGTGTCTTGTGCGATGACAATAGGAGCATGTCTGACTAAAGCGACCACCCCTCCCCTGGGGTCCACGGCCACGTCCACGACCACGGCCAGATGGTGATCCACCTCTCCCACGCGAGACTGCCATCGCTGAAGGAGGTGGAGTAGAAGAGCTGGAGGAGACTGGAATGCGGCTAAGCCGTCTGTAAACATCCTCAACTGGAGGAATAACTGCATCAGCGAGAATCTGAGATCGAGCTGCATCGTACTCAGGGTCAAGGGCCGCAAGTAGAACACCAACCATGGTGGCGTTTCGAAACGCCTTATGCTGCTCAGGAGTTGCAGTCAGAGGGATGATACTATATAACTTCTCGAACATCCCTCTTAGGGATGTATAAAGAGAATGGAGAGGTCTGTCGCTCTGCTTCATTGTGAATATGTCGTGCTGAAGCTGGAACATCTTCGTCTCATTTCGCACTTGCGAATATGTGGCGGCAAGAATGTCCCGCATTGCCTTAGCAGTGGGCTGATGGAGGACGTCGTTGGCAATCTCCGTCGTTAAGGTGCCGGACAACCAGACCTTTGCATAGGAATCATCAGCCTCCCATGAGGCATAGATCCCAGTCTTCTCTGCGGGCTCATCCTCGGTAAGAATATGTTTCTTACCATTCGACTTCATAAGGCTCATGAACTGCATAGCCCAGAGCTCATAGTTAGACCCGTCCATCTTGACTATTGGCGCAGGACCTTTGAATGCGCCGGTGGAGGGCATATCAACTTTTGATTCTGATATACTGCCGCTTGGAGAAGAACTAGGATATGTAGACGTGATGCTGGATGTCTACAAAAACTGCATCGGATTTGAGTGCGTATGTAGACGTTACGCACTCAAATCCATAGAACGGATGTGGAGGAAACTTGGGCACGCCTAACAAGAGGCTGACAGCCCTTTCAGCGGCTAGGAGCCGCTAGAAGACCTTGTGCGTGTTGCTGGTCACGCACCCGGAGGCCGTGCGCGGGCAGCAGATGGAGATGCTGCCTATTGGCGGAGGCCGCTGGGGGCTGGGATCCCCTTCGGCGGCTGGATTGATGGCTGCCGCTGGAGAGAGAAGCGGCGGGAGGGAGGGCGGCGATTCCGAGAAGAGGGAGGCGGGTGGGGAAGGGGCGGCGGGAGGGAGGAGAGCCCTAGGGTGGCTCTGATACCATGTTGGGAAAAGAGACTTCGTTATTGATTCAGAAAACCCTAGGCTCTCTTATATAGGGAGAGACCTAAAGGGTAAATTACAGAGAGGTCTATATAAAATAAAGAAATAACGATAAACAACATAAAGAGATAATGAAACTACGAACTATTTCTACAATTACAATAGAAAATCAATAAAAAAATATAAAAGGTTTTTTTTTGAAAAATTCCAAATAAAATATATTTCTTAGTTATTTTACAACTCTAGACCAAAAAAACCTAAAAATTATAAAAGAAAACTCCTAAAATTGAAAAAAACCTAAAAAACTTTATAGAAATCTACAAAATTTTCAAAAAAATCCAAAAATTGTGTTTTTATTTTGTATTTTTCTCTATATTATTATTAATATATTAAAATTTATTTGGAGAAATTTTGATTCTGTTTTCTATTTTAATCTCCATTTTAATTCAACTTAATTAATTAGACCACGTTTTGCGGTATTTTTTACTTTAAAAATATACAAAAATTAGCAAAAATTCTTAAAAAATCACAAAAACGATAAAAATTATCTAAAACCCAAAAAGATTTTATTTTCCTTATTTTGACTATTTTTATTATTATTTATACCTACCCTAGCTTACATTATATATATACTTTATATATAGCCTTATATATATTATATCTTTTTTATTAAAAGAAAGAAAAAAGAAAATATAAAAATATAAAAAAGGGAAATATAAAAACAGAAAATTAAAAATCAAAATACAAAAATATAAAACAAATATAAGATAAAAAATTTAAAATTTAAAAACCCACAAAAAGATTTATTTTGGCTAAGTGTTTGAGAGACATATTGTGCCTTGATTGTTTATTTTACATTGCTTTACACCTTTGTTTCATGTGTTCGACCCCTACTTGCTTGCCGTTATACATTCTTAGTAGGGTATAATAAATTTTAACTCTTACTCTTAATTGCTTAATTATCTGTGTGGGTTAATTGTTGAAATAGCGAGAGGATTCGAGGAGTCGCTTCAACGACGGTAAGCCTGATTTGTCAGGCCATTATTTAACGACTCCCTATCTTCTCGTTTTTCACTATTGTTCATGAGTTAAAGATCGATTCGTGGAATGAGGCATTGTAAAAGTCGATGTCAGGTCCTAGGCTGTCGGTTTTCAAGGCAATCACGACTATTGGGAGTGTTAGTTAAGTGGTTCTCGCTTGGGATGGTGATCTCTTTGATCTATTGGAGCACAGATTGGGCCTCAAATCGGTCTCTGTTGTCTTAGAGTACAGCTCCATGGCAAGAAGCGTGATGCCTTCTTCAGCGTATGGAACGGCTAGTGGGCCACAGAGTATGGTTGTGTGGGAAGAGCTCAGATCCGTTGGGGGGGAGGGGACTTTCTGGATATTGGTGGAGACTTTAATGTGACCTTGTTCGCCTTAGATCGACATGGTGACAAGGGAGGTCAAGACCCTGGCTCGATGGCTTTCTTGGAGTTCATCATGGAGTCGGTGCTGGAGGTTATGGACGTCACGAACGGTCGGTTCACGTGGAGAAATATCTCCTCTAGGTCTCTTTTGGACCACTTCTTAGTGTTGGTAGAGTTGCTGGAGTTGTTCCCTTTGTCCTCGGTGCGGGTTCTTTCAAGATCGAGGTCAGATCGTACGCCTATTTGTTGGGACTCGAGCAAGAGTTTGATTCCTCACTCTATGTTCAAATTTGAGAAGTCCTTGATGAGGGAAGGTAGTTTTAGAGAGTCAGTCGATGAGTTTTGGTCAACTTTTCAGGTCGTTGGTCAGCGACGTAGAGGATGGCTCAGAAGATCATGGGTCTGAGAGAGTTGTTGAAGAAGTACAAGACGGAGCTACGTCAGATACGGGAGGAGCCAAGACATAAGGCTGAGGGGGAGATTGCTCTCCTGGATGGTGTGGAGGACGAGAGGGAGCTTAGTGGAAGAGAGGATAGCTAGAAGTGAGCATCAAAAGGTGGTTATCGAGGAGGACAAAAGGAAGGAGGTGGAGTGGAGGTAGAGATGTGTGAATGAGGGTGACACGAACACTAGGTATTTTCATGCCGTAGACAATGGAAGGAGGAATCGGATTCATAATCTTGGGTTGGGGGAGAACGGATCTAGGGAAGATGGGGCGATTGGTGCAGCAATGGTAGCACACTTTAGATAAGTTGACAAGAGGGTTCTGTCCTGTGGGGCCAGATGGCTTGGGAAGGGTGTCTGTACTCTGGGTCCTGAGCAGGTTGAGGGGATTAACTCTGATTTCTCTAAGGAGGTACTACGCATAGCAGTTTTTAATCTTAATGCAAATGGATGTCCGGGACTGGACAGTATATCGATCTTCTTCTACAGAGTTCTGGAGTGGTAGAGGAAGATGTTATGGCTTTGATTATGAAATTTATAAGTACTAACAGGGGTTTGGAGAAGTTGAATAGATCATTGATCCTGCTCCCGAAGGAGGTAGCCGAACAAGTGGAAGATTTTAAGCTCATCGCTATCTCAAATGATATCAATCCCATTGCGGCAAAAGTCCTGACTAGCTGGCTCAAGGTGGGTTCGAGATGAGCTCGTTTTGTTGACTCAACCTGCTTTTATTCCATGGTATCCTCTGTTGGATGAGGTCATCATGGCTTCAGAGATTGTTTCAGATTGGAGAAGAAGAGTGGTGGTTGGCTTTCTATGGAATGTGGATTTTGGTTTCCTAGATGAGTGGGTTGATTGGATGAAGAGGTGTATCACTACGTCATCTTGTTCGATCTTGGTGAATGGTAGGCAGGAGGGAGGTCTTTTCCAACCACAACATGGAGTGAAGCGAGGTTGCTCGTTGGCTCCCGTGTTGTTTGTTTTGGTTGTGAATGCTTTAGTTGTTATGGCAGGGCATACAGAGGAAGGTAGATTCATCAAGGGTTATACAAGGGATGGCATCTCGATCCTATTTTTGTAGTATGCTGATGACACCATTTTTTCATCAAAGGCAACAAAGGAGAGTGGAAGGCGATCAGGTCGATCATGGAAATCTTTGGAGGCATAATTGGGATGAGGGTCAATGGCGCAAAGTCGACTTTTGTTCCCTTTAATCTGACTCCATAGGTGTGCACACGTATGAGGCAATTCTGGGTACCATGAGGAAGGTTTTACCTATTACTTATCTTGGCATGCTATTGATGAGTGGGATGCTTAGACATAAGGATTGGCTGCCAGTTGTTAAGAAGCTGGAAAAGAGTTGGCGGGGTGGAAGGTATCTTGCTTATCGAGGGGAGGGAGATTGATCTTGGTGAAGGTGGTTTTGTCTGCTATTCCTATTTTGTTTCTCTCCACATGTATGGTACCTGTGGACATCCGTAAGAGACTGGAGGTGCTAGCAACATTTTATCTAGTCGTTATCTGAGGAAGGCAAGGGTATTGTGCTGGTGGGTTGGGATGTGGTAACAAGTCCCACTAAGGAGCGAGGACTTGGGATTCTACATCTTGAAGATATGAACAAGGCATTGTTATCTCAATGGGTTATGAGGATCTCGGGTGCATTTATGGTGTCTCATCTGCCCTTTGTCCTCGGGTGGATGTGATTGCATCGTCATTTGGAGGGGTATTATTCGATATTGCCCGAGACAACTACTTCTCTTCGTCCTATTATAAGAGATGGAAGATGTTTCTCTTTCTGACGGGATGACTAGGCGGTGGAGGGAGCCTTGTATGACATGTTTCTAAGGCTTTTTGCTTTGGCCATGGATAAGGAGGCGAAAATGGCTGACGTTTGGGACAAAGGGTCGTGGATGCCTACTTTCGTAGCACGGTTGTCTGATCATAGTTTAGAAGATTTCATAGCATTGGCAGGCAAGCTGGAAAGGTTGGAGGGACTATCAGAGGGGAGAGATTCATTGTGCTGGAGAGATTGGATTTTTATTTTTAAAAGATGTATGAGGTGATCTCCGATCCTGGCATGCCGGGCGAAGAGGAGACATCGAGGGATTGTGCTAGAAGATGGGCTTGGAAATATCCATGAGGATTAAGGGAAGATGATGGATTATTACTGCAGATACCAGGATCTTTCCCGATTGCGATAAGGCTTGCGAGAGGTGTAGAGAAGAGGTCGAAGACTTAGAGCACTTGTTTTTTAAATGCCCAGGTTCAAGGGAGGTCTAGGCAGTTGCAAGCATTCCTGGTATTCAGTGGGATGGGGTGGCCTCATTATAGGGCTCTTTTGGTATAGATTAATTGGGTTCTGACAAAGGCGAGGTCAGAGTGTACACATGTTTGGGCCATCTAGCTAGTCAGAAACAATTTTACTTTCAAAGAGGGGTGGTTCTATTGTGTGAATGTAATTGGCCATCAGTTATTGTAACTAGTGTTTATAGTGGTTAATTAAAGTCTTGGACGGGTCTTTATTTGAGGTCCATCCCATCATTTCTCAAAAAAAAAAATTCCAGGAGAATCCCAGAAAAACAGTATCATAATCGCCTCACATGTCATGTCTCCCTTTGACCCCAACAAGCAAGAGGCTCGTAGAGTGGAAAAACACCAAGATAGCTGAGGGGATCGCCTTCAATGGCACAAAGCGACCACCTTTGATAGACACGTACACCACCAGTTTGCCAGCTTCTTCTCCATCTTCTCAATAACATATTGTCGCAGCCTACCGCCCACCAACGGCAAGCCAAGATATGTGACAGGGACAACTCCTCGCTATGATTGCAAGGCATCCTTACAGCAGGGTATGAAATATCGTGATATATCGCCGATATATCTCTGATATATCGGTATAGGATCGACATCGGTATCGACATGGCAATATATACTTCTTTTCCGGTGTGTCGACATGGGCAATATTCCTGCGATATATCATCGATATGTCGTCAAAATATCGTATCGACACCATATCGATATGGTTTCAATATCGACATTTCCTACCTTGCATTATAGCACCCCACTTCCTCCTCATCCATCCCAAAAGGCACAAAAGAAAACTTTGCATGGTTAATCTTCGATCCCAAGACCAGTCCAACCAGCTTAAGATTGGTAGTCATTCTCACTGCAGCCGCGGAACCACCATCCACAAAGAAACTAGTATCATTTGCATATTAAAGGGTGGGAATTAAAATCCCACCAGTGTGGACTCCTGCTAGGAATCTGTCATCACCAGCCTTCACCACTATCCTCGCCAAAACATCATCCACTACAACAAAAAGTAAAGGCTCCAAAGAGAAACCTTGCCTAACGCCACATTGCGGCTGAAAGAAACCACCCTCATGTCGGCCATTCACCAACACTGTAAAGGAAACATTCGTCATGCACCTTTTCATCTAGGTGATCCACTCGCTTGAAAATACCCTAAGATGTAGGGACGACCAAACGAACAGCTAGTCTGCGCTGTCATAAGACTTCGAGAAATCCACCTTCCACTGAAAAACATTGGTCCTCTTCCTACGTCACTCCACCACAATCTAAGATGCCAACAGTACCCCATCCATCATGTGACGACTTGAGGAGAACATCATCTAGGTAGGATCGATAATTGAGTGAAGCACCTCTCCTAATATGTCACCAAGTACCTTTGTCATGATCAAATAAACATCACTAGATAGTGCAATAGAGCACAAATCATCGGCATACCTCACTACCATCTTCGGTAGAAGGAATAAAAAAACACGGTTCAACCGCTCGAACCCCCCACTCAGCTAACGCAACTAATCAACCACCTCCAACAACGCCCGGCCCACCAAGTCCCAAAATTTCTGAAAGAAGAAAACTGGGGAATCAGGTCCAGGGGATTCATCCCCATATGACAATAGGTGCAGCTCCCTTAGGTCTTTAATGCCCCAGCCACCAACGCAAATAGGTCTCATGATTTGGACCGTTTCACTATATGCAACTTTTTTTCTGGAAAATAACACCATTCCATAAGTAATTAACCTAAGAGAGTCTAGTTTACCCAACACCCTAGGCAGTTGTGCACTAAACATGAAGTATATAATGATCGGTGCAGTACGGAATTGGGAACTATTTTCCTAGTTGGTGAGGATAGTAGGATACACTAGTATGTCGAAATATGTCTTCGAAACCTATCTACTCCAAGTTCCAGAAATTTACCGGGAGACTCTTCACATGTTAACCATATCCTAAGCAGTAAAGGCCATATCGGTATCGGTACCGGTATCAATATCATGTCGATACGATATATCGATGATATATCGACGCCATATCGTCGATATCAAACCGAGTTTGTGAATAAAATAGCCTTGGAATGCCAAATATCGGCCATATTGGCGATATATCGGTCACCTATCAATACCGATATATCGTGATAATGGCCTTCTATGCTCCTAAGTAGCTAACAGGCCAAGCCCCATAGGAAAAATACGGTGACGAAAGAATGCTCATTGAGAGCCATCCTCCAGTTATCATGAAGGAACTAATATTTATTGTAATTGCTCTTGATCACTTTAAGATTGGAGAAGATTGGTAAAATCGAACAAAGGTTTTGGTATTAAATTTCATCATCCTCTATAAAAATAAGCTCATCCGCAAATCGTTTATTTGATGTAGTTATACCAGGTTTCTTTGACCTCGTGCTTTTTGTCATTGACGCGAGGTGTAAGTAGTTTTTTGAAAATGTGAGATGGAACAGAACGGTTTTTTGAAAATGTGGCGAGGCGTAAGATTCAAGGCGTTTGAGGCATAAGCCTTCGATTTTAGGGGCTTACTAATTTTAATTCCATATAGTTTGCATAAAATATTGCACAATCAACTAACAGTTAGCTATTCTATATTCTAAAATCCAAGAGAAATTAAGTATATAATTCTGTGAACACTATAGATCCATGGTTTCTTTGCTTTTTTGCAACATAAACAATGCCCCTCACTTCCTTGGCCTAATAAGCATGGATATTGAGCCTATAACTGCAAGAATTGTACGACGAACAGAACAGTCATGGTCAAATCCAATTCCCTGCCCTGTCCAACTCCCAAATAACAAACGAAAAAAATTATGGTGGCATACCACAGGAGAAGGGATTCAACAATATTGCAGCAGAAGGGTGAAGGTGGTGCAAGCAGGGGCATCGCAGTAAAGTGAAGAGGAAAGCGTAGAGGAGAATGGGCGAGCAGCAATAAAGCAGCAACCTAGGGTTTTTTATATTTTTGGTGAACCAACCAAGGGATTTTACGAAGGAGCAAAGAAGTTGTGGGTTTTTGCAATAGTATCGGGCAAGTGTGTATCGAGGATAACACGCAAAGCACAAATGGATGTCAAGCCAGCTGAGGCAGTGCTTCACTCACGCCTTACTGCCTCACCACCTCAGAGACGAGGTGCACATTTCAAACAAGAGCACCGAAGCTATGGCATCGAGGAGATTTTGGGCAAAAAATGCCTAGAGGCACGACTTTTTTAGAACCAATAACCATAGTCCAACCTTAAAACAGCGGTTCCACTAGCTCTACAGGCAAAGGTATTCAGTATACTCTTTATGGAAGGATCATAGACACAGAAGGCATGTTGGACTAAGCATGGTAGGTGCCATAGTGCTCGCATTGTAATTATAAGGACTTGGTAGCCCTAAAAGCAGCCATAAATGTACAACAAACAAAAAGAAAAACAATAAATTGGGATCCATAAAAAGGCTCCATTTTCCCATAACTTCAATCAATACTCTCTAGCAGGATTGCACTGCATCTAAAAGGTGAAGGCCCCTTCTCGGAGTCAAGATCTATTACAACTATTAAGATTGAAAAGGCGTGATTTACAAATAGAAATAGGCTTTTGATGAGGACCACGATTATCCTCTATGTAATTGAGTAGGGAGACATTAAGCACCTCTTCTTGCTTTGCCTCCTCTCAAGAGAGGTCTGGAGGCAGCTTAACATCCCGTTTTGGATGTTTATTCCTAGAATTTATATGGATAGCCTTTACAGAGAAGATATGGGGCACTGTAACTGCAGTAAAAAAAGGAAGAGTGGCCCATTCCAGATCATTCCTCTTGATCAAGTTCTCAAGGATGCAAAAGAATGATGTAATGTTCAGATCCAATCAACCTTATATGGAATATGTTCCCAAGTTATTAGTTATTGGGGTTCTTGGGAAGATGATACCAAGGGAGCACTAGTCTTTGTGCCTTTCACGGTTTCTTCTAATAAAATTATCGGATGGCCATTAGCTAATAATAGCCATGAAATTTTTAAAGGATCCTTCATCAGAATCAAGGGGAAGTGACTTGGGGAGAACCCTTCGCGCTTTTTTTAGTTTATATTCATTGAAACTTCTGGTCTGATAAACTAATTTCAGAAGTTAATGGCATAAAATGTAAAATGGAATAATTCCATACAAACACTCAAATTCTTGCTTTAGAAACATGTTTATTGATTAACCAAATTTACATGAGGATATAGATATAAAAAAAATTATAGAAAAATGTCACAAAGCATCTAAATTCAAATGCAAAGTAATAAAAAAACAAAATCAATGGAGGACTTCTGTTCATGTTTACTTCTAATTAGTCATAGTTATTTACTTAAATTATCATATCAACTCGAATAATCCCCCCCTTTTCAAAATTCCAACAGTTCAAACAAACTAGCTGGCTCAACATCCACACACACGAGTCCAAAAAAGAAGCATTACCTGGAAGTTCTGCCACCGTCGTACTGCAGGCAAATTTCTTTTGTAATTCAGATGCCAGAGCTTCGGCATCCATCAAGAAAGTTTCTATTCCGGACACACGTGTGACCTTTTTGTTACCTTGCCTTCTTTCTGTCATAATCTGAACAGGCTTGACAGAACCTTTTCGTACAGCAGCCTCGTTTCCTCTAACCACCTTGTAATGAACTTGCATCCTGTTCAAAAATGTAGCTCCCAGATCCTTCTTGTGAATCTCTGTAGGATAATTCGAGCCCTTTTTAATTGCTCCCTTGTAAAGGGCATCGCAAAGTGTAGCATTTAGAACAATCATTGCTTTATCAGTTGGCTTAACCAGGTTTTCCATTTCAATGTACCTACATATTTAAGACGTGTGGCATAAAGTTTAAAAAAGGTTTAGGATAGTGAGTCTTGTTTGTGGAAATAAACTAATACATGGTCTTCATGCAAAATGAAGTGCAAAAGTGCGTCTCATACCGGAATACAATATCTGTTGCCTCGGCTGCAGTATAAAAATTTCCAGGCTCAGCACCCACAGATGCAAGTATGGGAGCTACATGCGTGCTTGCTTTAAAAATCTCACTTACATCAATTTGCAGTTTTTTCGGCTTGCTTTCAGAAGCTGAGTTGGAACATTGCTGAGTAAGGTCTATCTGCCTTTTCTCTGGTCTAAATGATGTGTAATCTGGATGAAGCCGATTAACAGCTTGCAAAATGGTCTCTTTTTTGTGTTTGTCTTCCTTCACTGTGATCTTTAACACAAATCAAGCTAAATGTTTAAGTAAATGCATAATCAAACAATAATATTCACTTGATAAAGGCACAAATACTATCTAAAAATGATGTCAATGGCCATTAAAATAACCATGAAGAATAAGTTCTAGGGTTACTGATAATTAATAATTCATGAACAACATCCCTTTCTATAATAACATATCCCTGGGAGAAAACCAGATTCATGTTGCCTCACCTAAAGAGAGATGTCATGTAAGCAAAAAAATGAGGGCATACTTGCCTGACCGCCATTAGACTTTATCATACTATGAGGCTATGAACAAAAACGCTTCCTCCACCTCAACAAATCTTGCAATTAACTTTTCAGCACAAGTATAATGCAATTTCATTGATATAAATAAAAAGACAATACATTTTAGGTGAAAAAGCACTACATGGAGATTAATAGTGTGTTTGAAAATTTTATATCTTGTCAAGCACAATCGGTCACAAAAAAATGTAAATCGACCAAAATGCACAGCGGTATACAGATTCACACGTAAGGGATATGTCATAGGAAGCTTGACCTACTTAAAAAAAATTTTGAGTAAAAGCACGGGGGAGCCCTCCCGAGGCAGGAGTCACCACACCAAAGCATTCATTAATAAAGTATAGGGTACATCAGTTTGATAACCAGAAATTGTACTGACCTACTTAAAATTTACACTCATTTTAGAGCTACTTCTGTCATAGCTCAAGCCTTAATACAATCATCCAGCTAACAACATAGTTTATCTTCTATTTAAAACAATTGGCCTTCACGAGAAATGTCTCACAATCTCTCCGAGTTAATTTTTCATTTCTGGATGAAAGACCTTCACATAAAACACCATTTAAGAAAAAAGGATTAAACCAATTCAACCTATAGTCTTCTCAAAATAGCAATAAAAATGTGAAATGCAATAGCTAAGAGTGATTAATGATATAATCTCAACTCAAAATATAAATAGAACCTGACTTATAGCTTAAGAAGGTCGATGCAAAAGGATGAGGAACTTAATTGCAGAGGGCCTTCGAGCAACGAGAGAAAGTTATTAATATTTCAAAGGTTTCTACATGAGTGGAAGGCTTATTGACGTGAAAAAATGAGTGGAAGACTTAAGGAAAGCCTGCAGTGAGTTATGTTCGGGAGGCTAGCTTAGAAAGCTTTTAACAAATCCAAAAATAGCCACTTATAAAAGATAAATTCAAATGAACGGCTAAGAAAAGCATGTTTAAATAAGCTCAGATGGCAAAATGTGTCAGTTTTATATCGTGTATTGACATAAAATAAAGAATCAAGCGATAATAGACATGTACTACTTTAGTTTGATATGCGAATGATATAATACAAGAGACTAGGGAGCCTATTCAATATAGTACCAGAGACCTTCCATTAATCCATCCCCTATAAACTAGCAGCTTGGGAAGTCGAACACTTTGTTGGCACCGTAGCTCCCTTGGAATGAATACAAGGCATGTATGACGAGTAAGCGCTAAAGCAAAGCAAGCAAGTTTTAGTAGCTTCTAGGAAAGACTCTTTTTTTTATTTATTTAATGGGTTCAAAAAATGATTTTTTCTGGAGAACCACATGGTACTTTTTTATATGTTCACTAAACCATCAAAAAAATTGTTTCCCTGTGTTTTTTTATCTCTAAGATGGGAATTGGACATGCAACAAGTCATTACCTAAACTGCAAGGGGGGGATGCTGAAGGCAGGGCTAGGGACTAGAGTGAAGTCGTGACAAGGTATTCAAACTTGAATGTGCAGTTAAATCACTTCCCTTTCAAGGAGAGTTAATGCTTGACAGTAGATTTGATCTTTTCCCAACAGATGAAATGGAAAGTGGGAGAAGTCTTGCAAGGAGGGTGCGAAGAGTCACAAACTTAAGGTTGGAGGGAAAGTGGTTTTGAGGACGGGGGAGAAACTAGTAAGGAAACTGACTTTTTCTATCTTTCGATTTCACGTATTGTTGAGATGATTGTATCTCACCGTATCATTTTTATATTTATGTTTTCTTTGGGTATCACTTATGTAATTAACCCATTGCTCTTCTCCTATATAAGAGAGCTCTGGGATCTCCTTTATCATATGAATCATTTTTATGCCAACATGGTATCAGAGCAACAGTCCTAGACCAGGGTTCTCGTACCAAACCCTAACCCTAGCCCCAACCCCCCCCCACTCTCGGCGCGTCGCCCCTTGCTGCGCCCCCTCTCCAGCGTCGCCGCTACTGCAGCGACCTTCTCCCGCTGCAACGCCGCTGCCAGCGGCCGCCAGGCCCTCCTGCGGTCTCTTCTGTGCGTCGCCCCACAGCCGAAGGTCCACCTCCGACCCGCCCTACCCCTGGCACCATCGTAGGGCCCCTCCCGCTACCGTTGGGGGTTGGTGCATGGTCTTTTGTACAGCGCTGAGGTCTGATTTGGTGCGTAAACAGGGATATAATCTGATTTATCCCTTCTTTTGAGGCCCTAGACCTCCAACAAAGAACTAGGGATGAGTGTATAAGTCTACAGATATAACTCATCCATCCTATGTTGTTGTAGACAAATTTATTCTTGATTTGTTCCCCGCTTGTTCCGTGTCTTGGCATATTGAAGCATGTCAGAGAATAAGGGTGATGTGTTCTCCTCTTCCGGTGCTTTCAAGGGCCCGGCACCTATCGTGAAGATGAACGGGACCAACTACGAGTTATGGTCCATGCAATTTCGTACCCTAATGCAGTGCCACAACAAGGAGCACATTCTGACTGACTCAGAGCCGGCGGACAAGACTGGGCCAATGCATTATGGAAACAAGATGATGCCTATGCTCGTATCTGGCTCTCTGGGACACTTAGCACGGAGATCGCTAATGATATCGTCAATCAGCCAATTGCAAAAGTCATGTGGGATATACTGGCTGCTACCTATGGACAGACGAAGAATGAAAGCAAGATTCTCCAACTGCAGTTCGACATTTTCTCGACCAAGCAGGATGGTCGACCTCTCCACGCCCATTTTCTCATCTGAGAGGCATGTTTGAGAGACTTCACAGCTTCATGCCGATTAGTACAAGCGTGGAACAACAACAGGCGTATCGGAATGCTACTATGACTGGAGTATTCCTGTCATCCCTTGACTCAGAGTACGATGCAGCTCGTACTCAACTTCTGACTGGCGAGAGCATACCACCGATGGAGGAGGTCTACAAGCGGCTGAGCAGGATTACTACCACACCTACTCCTACGCCACAGTCGACATCCTCGGCTATGGCTGCTTCTCGTGGACGAGGCAGCACGTCTCAGTTCCGTGGCCGTGGACCTCGTGGTAGAGGTGGAGGACGTCAGCGTGGTCCATGTTCTTATTGTCATTGTCCTGGTCACTCAGAGGAGACATGCTTTCACAAGCATGGATATCTGACGTCTGCATGTGTTGCTGAGCAGACTGCCCCTTCACCTAAATCCATTACAGATGCTCATTTTGATGATCTTGTCTCGAGACTTCGAGGGATGGTGACCACACATGTGACTTAGACTGCAGGCCCATCAGATGCAGCGGCCACCACCAGAGCATTGCCCAGTTCCTCAGGTATTTCATATGTGCTTACCAGTAGTAGCAGTTCTGATGTGACCGATTGGATTATGGATTCTGGAGCTTCTCATCCAAGGCCTTAAATGTCGGTTTCGGTCACCATTTCGGTATCGACCAATACAGAATTTCGATGGAATTTCGGTGGAATTTCGACCGAAATTTCGGTCATTTCGGTCATTTTTTGTACTAAGACCCCCATATTTCGGTCATTTCGGTCGAATTTCGATTTCGACTGGATATCGATATTCGATAGAAGTTCGACCGAATTTCGCTGAAATTTGAGGCCATGTTCTCATCACATGTGTAGAGATCGGACACAGTTTACCTCGTACAGGTCTATCCCTCCTAGGCGATCCGTAATCATAGCCAATGAAGTTCGGCTACCTATTATTGGCCAGGGGGAGATTGATTTAGCCCCTTCTATATGTCCCCAGAATGTTTCACATGCTCCAGACTTCCAAATGAATCTTTTGTCTATTAGTCAGATTACAAAAGATCTATATTGTCGTGCCATTTTTGACCCCTCTTCTCTTATGTTTCAGGACATAGTAACTGGTAGGAGAATTATTCACGGCCGTGAGCAGAGAGGATTGTATAAGCTTCTCGTTCCATCATGTGTTGGGGTGGCATCTATTCCCTCTGGATAAGTTTCGCCTTTAATGTGGCATCTTCGCTTTGGCCGCCTTCCTCTTCAAAAGATGATACGTGTTCTCCCGCAAATATCTACTCGTACTGCTTTGGACTGGGAAGCCTGTCAACTTGGCAAACATCACCGCTCCTCCTTTCCGAGTCGTCGAAGTTGTAGCAGTAGTCGGTCTTTTGAGTTGATTCATTTTGACATTTGGGGTCCGAGTCGTGTTCCCGATCATAAGGGGCATCGGTTTTATATTGTTGTTGTGGATGATTATTCTAGACTTTCTTGGGTTTTCTTGTTAAAGCATAAGTCTGAAGCAGGTGCTATAACTAAGACTTTTCTTATTGAGATTAACATCTTTTCTGCTAAAGTCAAATACATTCGTAATGATAATGCTTTGGAATTTTCTACTCTACACTTGGCAGAATTTCTCAGGTCTCTGGGTATAGTTCATCATACTTCATGCAATTATATATCACATCAAAATGGTGTTGTTGAACGCAAACATCGTCACCTCTTAGACATCACGAGGACCTTGTTGATTGACAGTCGTACACCTCATTCTTTCTGGGGGGATGTGGTTCTAACCTCCTGTTACTTCGTCAACCGCATGCCATCCACTATTCTTGGAGAGAAGAGTCCCTTCTCGATTGTGTTTCCCGAGAAGGAACTATTCACGCTTACACCACGTGTCTTTGGATCGGTGGCTTCTGTCCATTACTTCACTCCTGGTCGTGACAAGCTCTCACCTAGAGCTGTCAAATGTATCTTTGTCGGTTATTCTCGTACCCAAAAAGGGTATAGATGTTATGATCCTGTTGGGAGAAAATACTATGTGAGCGTTGATGTTACATTTTTTGAATCTATTATATATTTCTCTCCTACAGGTGACAGGTTGTCTAATACTGGTTCTAGAGAGGATGTTGTGGTACCGCCACCTCCATCTTCTCCATCTAATACTCCATGTGACATTCCTCAGTCTTCACCACCTCCACCACCACCCCCACCGCCACCTCCACCTCCTACCACAGAATCTACATTCTTACCCCCATGTTTATACTCGCATCGCAGGTCTTCTACTCGTCCCTTTGCTCATGCGTTGTCGACATCATCCACCATGCCTCAGGTATGTCATGAACATATTATTTCTACTGATGGCACTGGAGATTTGAATAATGTACATGAAGAGTTGATTACAGAGGACAACGTGGCTGATGACCTGGAGATACCGATTGCCCTAAGGAAACCTCGTCGCCAATGTGCCACATACCCAATGGCTGCACATATTTCCTTGGATCATCTGTCAGAAGATTACAAGATGTCTATATCGGGACTATCTGTTGTTACTATCCCGCGGACGTATCAGGAGGCGCTTCAGGACAGTAGGTGGCGGCTTGCAATGGAAGAAGAGATGGCAGCTCTGCGATCACGTGGCACATTGAGTATTATCTCTGCTCCATTAGGTGCTTCTGTTGTGAGTTGCAAATGGATATTCACGATCAAGCAAAGGGCCGATGGCAGTGTCGACCGATTCAAAGCAAGGCTTGTGGCTCGGGGGTTCACCCAAACCTATGGGGTGGATTATGAGGACACCTTCTCTCCAGTAGCAAGACATTCGACACTACGCATTCTTCTATCTGTTGCCGTTTCACGGGACTGGCCTTTGTACCAGCTTGATGTGAAGAATGCCTTTCTCTATGGGGATCTACAAGAGGAAGTATATATGCAACAGCCACCAGGATTTGCTACTGAGGGGGAGTCTCAGAAGGTGTGCACACTTCATAAGGCGATTTATGGCCTGAAGCAGAGTCCGAGAGCTTGGTATCAAAAGCTATCGGAGTTGATAGAGCAGAAGGGGTTTGTGCGGCCTACTGCGGACCACTCACTGTTTGTACAGAGGACACATCAAGGTACTGTGGCTATTCTTGTTTAGGTGGATGATATTGTCATTACAGGAGATGATGAGCAGGGTATTCTTACTGTCAAGGAGTTCCTTGGTCAGCAGTTTGTGACTAAGGACCTTGGCAATCTTCGTTACTTTCTTGGGTTAGAGTTCGCCAGGAACCAACGTGGACTTGTAATGACTCAGACGAAATTTGTTATGGACCTTCTCTCTGAGACAGGTATGACATGGTGCAAACTTGCCACTACTCCTATGGATGCAAGCATGAGATTGTATGATGAGGATACTGAAGAGATTGACAGGAGGAGATACAGAGAGCTTGTTGGGAAGCTCCTATATGCCACCATTACCAGGCCGGACATTGCTTTTGCAGTTAGCAAAGTCAGTCAGTTCATGGAGCAGCCCAGGAAGGTGCATATGGATGTTGTCCACATGATCTTGAGGTATTTGAAGACTTCACTTGGCTTAGGCCTTATATTCAGTAGGGATACATCACTTGAGGTGACAGGATGTGTAGATGCAGATTATGCCGGTTGTCCCAGTGACAGAAAGTCCACTTCTAGTTTTGCTATTTTTGTAGGCGGATCACTTGTTTCATGGAAAAGCAAGAAGCAGACAGTGGTGGCCAAATCTAGTGCTGAATCTAAATACATGGCCATGGCTCAAGGATGTGCAGATATGATGTGGGTTAGATCAGTATTAACCGACCTTACTGTTGAGGTTTCTCTTCCTATGAAGTTATGTGATAATCAAGCAGCTTTATTTATTGCCAATAACCCTGTGTTTCATGAGAGGACAAAACATATCGAGGTGGATTGTCATTACACTAGAGACATGATCCGGAAAGGTCTTATATCCACCTCTCATGTTTCCACAGGAGATCAGACGGTAGACATCTTCACAAAGGTCCTGGCTAGATGTCCGTTTCAGAAGTGTTGTTCCAAGCTGAGCATGATTGATATTTATGCTCCAGCTTGAGGGGGAGTGTTGAGATGATTGTATCTCACCGTATCATTTTTATATTTATGTTTTCTTTGGGTATCACTTATGTAATTACCCCATGGCTCTTCTCCTATATAAGAGAGCCATGGGATATCTTTTATCATATGAATCATTTTTATCCCAACATGTATGTCATGTCTTTCCAATGTTTCCATTTTGTTATAAAGGCATGTCCTTTTTGGATACCTTAGCAAATGGCCTTTTTTTGGATACCTTAGCACTCTTTCTCATCGTATTTTATGCCCATCTCTAGTAGGCCCTTTATTATGATTCAAACCAAGATCAAGCTTTAACCATTTGTCAGAGAAAGAATAACGAATTGATTTTGTGGGATTCCCGAGAATGCTTAAGTTTCTTATGAAAGAAGATGATTGTTCTATTTTAGCCAATTGTCAAATGAAGGACCTACACTAAAAATCTGACACAGCGTAATATCCGTAGTACTGGTTAAAAATGGAATGGGGCTCCAAACATGGAAGGACATATCGATATCGGTATCGATATCGGCACCATGTCGATACCGATATATCGCCGATATATCGACGATATATCGACCATATCGCCGACATCGAACCGAGATTGTGAATAAAATGGCATGTTGATACCGATATCGACCATATCGGCGATATATCGGTGACCTGTTGATACCGATATATCGCCGATGTATCGTTGATATATCGTGATACGGCCGTCCATGGCTCCAAAGAGGTGAGGGTTCAAGAATGATAAAAATATTTCTAGAAGTCTGGTATATACAAACGTGGCTTTTTATCAGGGTAGATATGGTTGTTGTTGTTGTTGTAAAGGAACACCATTCCCTAAAAAAAACTATACATTGGTGAAGTTTTCATAGATCTAAAGATTACCATGATAGAATCCACGTGAGCATGTCGGGGTAGAGCCATAAACTGGTTAACACGGCTCGCAATAAAGGAAATATCAAGCCTGGTAACAATCATATAATGAAGCTTCCTATCGAGCTCTTTGTATCTCAGAACACTTATCTCCTTCATGTCCCCGTACAGCTTAAATGAGAATCCATATGCAAAGTGGCAAGTCTACAACTAGTCATACCACCATCCTCAAAAAGATAGAGATAAACTTCCTCTAACTCATCGCAATCATATATCACTCGTGGCAAAATCCTGACTAAGAAAATATCAAGGTTAGCTACAACCCTAGATAATAGACTGCAGCTCCAAAAAGGTTTTGGTCTTCTTGATCCCCTCCAAATCATTACTGGTAACAACGACAGGATCAAGATAAACAAGAATAACCATTATGTATCCTGCAATGGGAAACCACCAGTGCTAGATGGTAAAAGTACGTAGTTGGTATTCGATCAGAATTGTCACTGTTGAGAAAAGAGACTTCGATAATCATTCTGAAAAACCCTAGGCTCTCTTATATAGGGAGAGACCTTAAGGGTAAATTACAAAGAGGTCTATAAAAGATAAAGAAATAACGACAAGATACATAAAGAGATAATAATACTAAGAACTATCTCTACACTCCCCCTCAAGGTGGAGCATAGATGTCTATCATGCTCAGCTTGGATGAACATCTCTGAAAAGGTCCTCTGAGCAGTGGCTTGGTGAATACATCTGCAGTCTGATCTCCTGAGCTCACATGTGCAGTAGATATCAATCCTCTCTGGATCAAGTCTCTAGTGTAATGGCAGTCAACTTCAATATGCTTGGTCCTTTCATGGAAAGCTGGATTGTTGGCAATGAATAATGCTGCATGATTGTCACACTGAAGCTTCATAGGTAGGGGCACAGCTACATGTAGATCTTCTAGTACGGACCGAACCCACATCATTTCTGTGCTGGCTTGAGCCATGGCCCTATATTCGGATTCGGCACTGGACCTCGCCACAACAGTTTGTTTCCTACTTTTCCAAGAAACCAGAGAGCCTCCAACAAACACTGCGAACCCTGAGGTTGATTTTCGATCCTTAGGGCATCCTGCATAATCTGCGTCTGCACATGCTGAGATGGATAAGTCTGTGCCCTTTCTGAATAGTAGCCCTGACCCTGGAGAAGACTTCAGATACCTCAGTATCATGTGTATAGCATCCATGTGAACCTGTCTTGGTTGTTCCATAAATTGACTCACCCTGCTAACTGCAAATGCAATGTCTGGACGAGTTATGGTAATGTAGAGGAGTTTTCCCACCATTTCTCTATATCTCCTCTTATCTACTTCATCAGTATCACCATCATACAACTTCATGCTAGGGTCCATGGGAATACTTGATGGTTTGCATCCATCCATGCCAGTCTCAATCAGGAAGTCTGTAATGTACTTCTGTTGGGTCATCACCAAGCCCTGTGCATTCCTTGCAAATTCCAACCCCAGAAAATATCTTAGGGTTCCAAGATCCTTTGTAACAAACTGACGGCCTAGAAATGCCTTCGTCCTTTCTATGCCCTGAACATCATCTCCTGTAACAAGAATATCATCCACATAGACCATAATGACAACCGTACATGTCGATGACTTCTGGACAAACAACGAGTGATCGGCATTTGACCTCTTGAATCCTTGTTGCTCAATTAGGTTGGACAGCTTCTGGAACCATGCTCTCGGACTCTGTTTGAGGCCATATATCGCCTTGTGAAGTCTACAGACCATCTGCTTCTCCCCCTCAGTAGTAAACCCAGGTGGCTGCTGCATGTAGACTTCCTCCTGTAAGTCCCCGTACAGAAAGGCATTCTTGACATCTAGTTGAGATATACTTCATTCACGAACCACAGCAACAGATACGAGAATACGAAGGGTAGAGTGTCTCGCCACTGGAGAGAACGTATCCATGTAATCCACACCATAGGTTTGTGTAAACCCACGGGCGACCAAGCGTGCTTTGTACCGATCCAACGTGCCATCTGCATGATATTTAACTGTGAAGACCCACTTACAGCTCACAACGGATGCATAAGGAGGTGCAGGGACCAAAGACCATGTGCCACGGGACTGCAAGGCCCTCATCTCTTCTTCCATAGCTAATCTCCATCAATCATTCTTCAAAGCTTCCTGGTAGGTTCGTGGTATATCCACGGAAGACAAGGCTGAGGCAAATCTCTGAAAATCACCAGTGAGACGGTGAAAGGAAACCTGTGAAGAAAAATGGATAAGAGGCACATTGCCGCCTCTGCTTCCGAATAGCAATCGGAACATCAAGATCATCATCTGTTGTACTGGATGGGCTAGTGACGTCCTGTATTGAAGAATCATGCACATGTACCAAACCTGACTCGTCAGTAGTAATGCCATCTGAACATACCTGAGGCGTGATGAGTGGCTGATGTGTAGTCTGAGCAGGACCTGACCGACGCGTATAGAATTTTGGTAGCGGTGAAATGAGAGGCCGTGGAATGGGTGGAGGAGGAGGTGGTGGTGGGGGTGCTGGCGTGGAGACAGGCACAGGGGAAGACTCAGGTGAACTCCATGTGGGTGGTGGAGGAACATAGACATCATCAGTGGTAGTGGATGGTACTAGTTTGTCACCTGCAGGAGAGAAATACATGACAGACTCAAAGAAAGTGACATCAGCACTCACGAAGTACTTCTTATTCGTAGGATCATAACACCGGTAGCCCTTCTGAGTCCTGGAATAACCAACAAAGACGCACTTGACTGCTCTAGGAGAGAGTTTGTCAAGTCCATGAGATGGAAGATGAACGAAAGCCACAGTACCAAAGACATGTGGAGTCAGTGAGAATAACTCCTTGTCTGGAAAAATAAGAGAGATAGGTATCTTCTCACCAAGAACTGAAGATGGCATTCGATTGACCAGATAACATGCAGTAAGAACAGCGTCCCCCCAGAAGGAAATAGGGGCACAACTCTGAATCAACAGGGTTCGAGTAATATCCAAGAGATGGCGATGCTTTCTTTCCGCCACACCATTTTGCTGTGATATATATGCACAAGTGGTTTGGTGAATAATACCCTTTGATGAAAGAAATTGAGAAAGTGAGCATGTACAAAATTCTAGGGCATTATCCGTCTGAACATATTTGACTGAGGAAGAGAAAACATTGTGCACTTCATGTATTAACTTCTTGATCACATCTCCTGCTTCAGATTTATTCTTCAAAAGAAAGACCCATGATACACGAGAAAAATCATCCACTACCACAAGATAAAATTTGTGCCCCTGATAATCGGGAACACGACTCGGACCCCATATATCTATATGTAACAACTCGAATGGGGAGCTACTGCTCCGACTCTGACGACTTGGAAAGCTCGACCTATGATGCTTTCCCAACTGACATGCTTCACAGCGGAAAGATGAACTAGGAGAGATCTGGGGCAGAAGATGACGCATTTTCTGGAGCGGAAGGTGACCAAACCGGAGATGCCAGATGTACGGAGAGACTGGTCCGGCAGAATGAGAGGAGACGCCAGCATAGGAATCCCGAACCAGACGATATAGACCATTCTGCTCAGAGCCACAGCCAATCACCCTGCCCGTGAGTATGTCCTGAAAAATGAGAGAAGACAGGTCAAATATGGCACGATAATGCAAATCCTTCATAATCTGACTAATAGATAACAGATTCATTGAGAACTCAGGAGCATGTAGGACATTCTGTAGCTGCATAGTAGAGGATAGGAAGACTTCCCCCTGTCCAACAAGGGGCGAATGAGTACCATCTGCGATCTGCATTGAGCGGCCGGGAGGAATGTCTCTGTAGGCCTATAATCTATCTCTATCTCGGCAGAGATGATGTGTGGCTCCCGAATCTATAACCTAGTCAGATATATCATGAAATGGTGTGAATGCAGTAGATCTACCTGAGGTACTAGCAGCGACAAATGAACTGGCAGAGGTTGTAGCAGCAACATCCGAAGGACCACCAGACGAATCACCAGATGAATGTGGCATAATATCTCGGAGACGTGCCACAAGTTCGTCAAATCGATTATCTGCAGTAGATGGTAATGGAGACTGAGAATGCTCTGCAATACGTGCCGATGCTGGGAACCCATGCTTAGAAACATGTCTCCTCCGAGTGTCCTGTGCGGTGACAATATAAGCATGTCTGACTGAAGCGACCACCCCTTCCCTGGGGTCCACGGCCACGTCCACGACCACGACCAGAAGGCGGGCCACCTCTCCCACGCGAGACTGCCATCGCTGATGGGGGTGGAGTAGAAGAGCTGGAGGAAACTGGAATGCGACTGAGCCTTCTGTAAACATCCTCCACTGGAGGAATAACTGAATCAGCTAGGATCTGAGACCGGGCGGCGTCATATTCAGGATCAAGAGCCGCAAGTAGAACACCCACCATGGTGGCGTTCCGAAACGTCTTCTGCTGTTCAGGAGTAGCAGTGAGTGGAATGGTACTGTATAACTTCTCAAACATCCCTTTTAGGGATGTGTATAGGGAATGGAGAGGTTTGTCGCTCTGCTTCATTGTGAAAATGTCATGCTGAAGATGCAACATCTTTGTCTCATTTCGCACCTGCAAATATGTAGCGGCAAGAATGTCCCACATCGCCTTGGCAGTGGGCTGATGGAGGACGTCATTAGCAATCTCCATCGTCAATGTACCAGACAACCAGACCTTTGCGTAGGAGTCATCAGCCTCCCATGAGGCATATATCCATGTCTTCTCTGCGGGCTCATCCTCGGTAAGAATGTGCTTCTTACCATTCGACTTCATGAGGCTTATGAACTGCATAGCCCAGAGCTCATAGTTAGACCCGTCCATCTTCACTATTGGCGCAGGACCTTTGAATGCGCCGGTGGAGGGCATATCGACCTTCGATTCTGACATACTGCCGCTAGAGAAGAACAAGGGTATGTAGACAAGCTAATGAGTGTCTACACCAACTGCATCGGATTTGAGTACGTATGTAGACGTTACGCACTCAAATCCATATATCGGCCGAAGAGACGAGGTGGACTAGGGCACGCCTGAGATGAGGCCTACAACCCTTACAACGGCAAGGATGCCGCCTGGTGGTATGCGGCGGTGGGGGGGGTACCGCCTGGGAGTGCTGCGGCGGGCTGGATGCCGCCGGGGATCTTCTACGGCAGGCTGGGATGCCGTCGGGACCTTGGGCGGCGAGCTGGAGGCCGCCTAGGGCCTTCTGCGGCAGTCTGGAATGCCGCCTGGGGCCTCGGGCGGCGGGCTGGGGGCCTCCTGGAGCTTTGGCAGTGTAAGAGAGAGAGGCGGCAGGTGGGGAAGCCGCTGTGGGAGGGGCGGTGGGCGGGGAGGAAGCCGGAGGTCGGCGCCGAGAAAGGAGAGGGCGGCGGGTGGGGAAGGAGACGGTGGGTGTGGAGAGCCCTAGGGCGGCTCTGATACCATGTTGGAAAAAGAGACTTCGATAATCATTCAGAAAAACCCTAGGCTCTCTTATATAGGGAGAGACCTTAAGGGTAAATTACAAAGAGGTCTATAAAAGATAAAGAAATAACGACAAGATACACAAAGAGATAATAATACTAAGAACTATCTCTACAATCACCAAACAGACTATTAATCAGCGGTCGAAGGACTAATCAGATCCATTTGAATCTACTTTTTTAAAAATTTAAAAATCAAATTTTATACATGCATTCTTGATTAATATAGTCTATATATTCTCGATACTACCATAACGAAATAAAGGTAACATTGAATTGCAACTTAACATTAAGCATCTTAATTTTTATTTACTTCTAAATTAGAATAAAGAATAATAAATCACGTTTATGGGGAAAATGGTAACCGCCTAAGCAGGATGTCGGCCATTGATCAATAAAGAATGTTATTTCAAAAACAGATAGCCGACTAAAGCAAGAGGTTGAATATTGACCGACTCGGACTATTCCGACCACCGCTCCCGATACATTTAGTTAGGTTGACTAGTCGTCCGACTTTACAAGCTTGATCTAGATTGCTCCATAACCTTGCATTGCTGCTCACCAGCTTTGTTTCCTATAAAATAACATCATGTCCCCATTCAGGTATATGACCCATTCAGGTATATGAATGGTCATAAGTGCTCATTTTTCCCTCTTACAGAGATAGCTCGCATTCCGTGTTAAGATCTTCATTTATAAACCACTCAATGCCCACTAAGTAGGCTCATCCTACTTCTCTCTCAGATCTTCCAATCGCAATCCTACTTCTCTCTCAGAACTTCCAATCGCAACGTTTTCGAACAGCCATTCTCAATAACACTTGATAAGTCGTCCCCCATAACGGAGCACCTCGATAACAAAATCCTAGCCCCAAGCCTTACCTCTCCCATGACAAGACTCCTCAACAAATCCACACTAAACTCCTCATCAGCCCACTGCTATCCTATTATAGACTAGCCCGACACAACCCTCACAATTACAATAAGCCAATACCACCCTTCTGTAAAAGGTGGTACACCAAAAATTATGGGAGCTCGTTGGAAAAATACTCTATATCAGTGCTACTCGTCCCGATATTGCTCTTACAAAAAGCCAAATTACTTACTTTATGGACAAATCGAAGAAGGTACATTGTAATTCAACCTCAATGATCCTTAGATAACTCACATCAGAAAAGGATTTATCTTTCTCAAAAGGAAGCCACCTGATGTCACCACCGATCTTTATATTGATTATGTTGGTTGTCCTGAGAATAGAAAATCCACTGTTTTTTTCCATTGGTGATAATTTGGTTACATGGAGAAGCAAAAATCATATTGTAGTAGATGTATCTTGTGTTGAGTGAATATAGAGCCATGGCCATTTGATGAGGTTATGTGGGCCAGATTTGTTGTGGCATATTTTCTCGTGGAGATTCCTCTCCTGATGCAAATGAGATGCAATAATCAGATTTCTTGTTGATTGCCCGCAATCCATCATATAACTGTACTAGACATAATATCAAATGTGATGAGGTCCAAATTTCTAAGGGAAAGAACGAGAAAAACGTCGATCACATAAGATTTTTGGGTGGGAATGTCCAGAGATGCACGTGACAAGGGACTATGTGCACGCCAAGCCACGTGAGGGAGAAGTCGGATTGAGAAGAAGACGGGAAAATAGAGGATAATGTTAGAAAATAAAATGCGGAAGCGTATCAGAGATAAAAGAATAAAAACATTATGGAACAAGGGATTTAACGTGGAACCCTACTCCCTAAGGAGCGGGATGAAACCACGGGAGAACGCCTCAAAGGGCTAATCTATGCATTGCACTTTCTCACTGTATACAAGAGGTCAGGAGCTTCTTATATAGCCTCTACAGATCCTCCAAGTCCCACCACTAGTAGATGTGAGACTAAACTCTGGATGTGGTAAATGGATCTTGGAAGGATCCATTTACCCATCTTACATGATAAATGACGCATACTGTAGCACTCCCCCTCAAGCTGGAGCATGCAATGCTCAGCTTGGACAAACAGAAAGAAATCTCTCAAACTCACAATACAAGACACTACAGAGAATATCAACTCAACGCGCACAACTGTCGGCAGCTATCGAAGATGTTGCTTCTCATGATGTGCAGGTGAGGAGGACAAACGGGCTGGAGTGTGAGTTGAACTGAATCTCCCCGTCGGAGAGCGTGTGCCATGTATTGCGCCTGTCAGAGTCGCTGCAACTGGAAATGAGTCTCCACGTCAGAGTATTCTGGCCCACCACATTATGTGGACAAGTGCTCCATCTCTGAAAGGGCCAAACAGAAAAAACCGTAGATACATCCTCGTCGGAGTCCACGGCCGCTGGAGAATGGAGTCTGACGAAGTCTCCTCGTCGGAGAACTGGGTCTCTCCCATACTAGCTCAGATAATGGGATCTCTACTCTGGAGTCTCTATGAAATCACATGAAAACCCTAGCCCACATGGCATAAGGAATGGGATCTCTACTCTGGAGTCCCTATGAAACACATGAAAACTCTGACCAAATAAAAGATGGGGACCAGTGAAAAAGTGATGGCAAACATGTGCACATCTGAAAAGGAGTCTCTCTCTGGAGAACTCGAAGAAAAAGGGTCATTCAACTATGGAGTGCCTCGAACTTGGACTCTGAACCAATCCGCAGAGTCTGAAACTGGACAGTAGAGTCTGGAAAATCTGGTTGGCCTGGAGTCCGAAGAATATGAAAATGCAGCATGTAGAATTCTACACAATACTCCCAGTTTCTCCCATACTTGTCGGAACACAATGACGACGACCAAGTTGGGGAAGACAAGAAAATAGGGGAAACATGAATCATAAATGCTGATTTTTTCGGCTTCTTTCTTACTCTTTTTTAATCAATTTTTTTCGACTTCTATCTTTCTCTTTTTTTAATCAAATTTTTTTTCGAATCATTTTTTTCGTACGGATTCTTTTTGTACGATCTCTTTTTCCCGTGTACGGTCTTTTTACGTATGCACCTTTTCTTCACACCACTCTTTTCTTTCTTTATTTTAAAAATTAGCCCAAATTGGGCCCAAACAAATGCATCTCTCTCTCTTCTTTTTTTGAACAAATTTTGTCAGCCCAAATAGGGCCACCTCCTTTTTTAATGTAGCAGACCCCCGTTTCAAAAACAAATTAAACCAAGCCTGATTGGGCTTTTAAGTAAATAAAGGGCCTCTAACTAGGGATGCAAACGAACTGATACATATATGGATATTTGTGTTACCATATCCTTATCCTTTTAAATTATGGATATGGATACAGAAATAGATACATTGCGGATATTGAAAATTGCAAACCATATCCTTAAATACAGATGCAGATATGGAAACAAATAATCACGATTCGGATGCGGATACTTTACGAACGGAAATGGATTATCATGTGGATAAGAAACGCCTTCTAATGCTTACAACTATTAAGATTGTTTGGTAAGTTGAAACTAATAGCTAATTAAATCAAAAGTAATAAACTACAGGACAACAAAATACAAAAAGAAACTGTAGTAGTATACTAAGTTTAATAATGGGATATTTACACCCATAACCCTGAGTAATATGGTAATTACCCCAGGAACCCTCGATAAACACGAATTACATCCAGAACCCTGAATAATCGCTCCGTTTTACACGCACAACCTTCCGTTAGTTTAGTCCATTAACTCAACCAGATGGTTGAGTTAATCTAACCAACCAGTTATCTAACGACTGACATTAATCAAGAAAAGAAAGAAAGAAGAGGAGGGAGTGAGTTCGAGCTTGCAACAGGGCGGACACGCACGGGGAGGCCTGGGGCTTGCCGGGGGGCTGTAGCTTGCAGGCGAGCGGGGCTGCGGGGGTGGTTGGTGTCTGGAGCTTGCGGTACGCGGGGGCTGCATCTTGTCGGGTGCGCGCGTGGGGGGTGGGCGTCTGGAGCTTGCGGGTGTGGGGGTCAGCTGCAGCTTGTCGGCCGCGCGTGCTTGGAGTGGGGGATCTGGAGATTGCGGGCGCGGGGGGTTGTTGCAGCTTGCGGGCGTGCGGGGGGCTGATCTGGAGCTTGAAGTCGGAGATGGGGGGAGGGCTCCCAGGGCTGGTGTGGTTGCAGCTTGTCAGGTTCGAGTGGTGTGGGGGGTGTCTCGATCTTGCGGGGGCGAGGTCTAGAGCTTGCGGGTGTGGAGGCTAGCTGCAGCTTGTCAACCGCGCACGCTTGGGGTGGGGGGTCTGGAGATTGCGGGCACGGGGGGGCGGTTGCAGCTTGCTGGCGTGCGAGGGGTTGGTCTGGAGCTTGAAGGCGGAAACAGGGGGAGGGCTCCCAGGGCTGGTGTGGTTGCAGCTTAATTTCCGACGGATGATTTTTTTGGATTAGGTGCTCATTGCAAATCTCGTCTAAATAGAAATCTCCATGCGATGTCCATTTCTTTGTTAAAGTTTCCTATAGGTGCTTGCATTCTTCCAACGAAGCCTCAAAGTAGCTGGAAACCTCCTGTTTCGGAAACGATGCTTTGGCTTTCCAGGAGTTCGGATGCTATAGGTGCTTGCAGGAGAATGATTAGGCAACGAAAATCTATTCTGCTTTGCTCAATTCTCAGATGTGAAATTCGTCTCTCCGGTCGATGGTTTGCTTACATCTCTGGTGATGATTAATCTATGACGCAGGTGCTTTGCGGTTGTTGTTCGGCTTCTCGCATCGATATTTCGGTCAAATTAAATGCTATGGTTCAGGTCTACACGACTCGATCCATAGGGGGTACGTGCACATGCTTCGTTTTTCTCAGATGATGAATCAATTGAAAATTTCTTTAGACTTCAGGGAGTGTTGACTCGACGTTGCCGTGATGCTTGCACCTACATATTGTTCTCATCGACTCGAAGCAGTTCGCCTTGGTCCAAAATCAAAGCTCCGACCACCGTGTGGGGGCGGGGTCTGGAGCTTGCGGGGGCGGGGTCCGGAGCTTGCGGGGGCCCGATTGGAATGGGGGCAGGGGAGGCATCGTCCGGGGCTGCGGAGGGGGTGGGAGGAGTCACGCAGGGGAGGGGGGCTGCTGGCGGAGGCGCGCGGGGGAGGGGGGCTGCAGGCGGAGGCACGAGGGGGCGGGGGCACCTGGGATGGTGGTTGCTGCTTGGAGGTCGAAGGGGAGAGGAGGAGGTTGTCGGAGGAGCTTGCTGCTTGGAGGAGGAGGTGGGTGCTGCTTGGAGGAGGAAGAGGATAAGGTGGAGGAGGAAGGTGATAAATGAACTTTTTTGTAAATAATAGAAACTTAAAGGGTATAAATATAAAATACATAACGGATACCGTCAATAGTTAACGGTAAAATGGATGGAAGTTGACTCAGGGTTATGTAATGTAAGGGTTAAACATTATCCGGGGTTGTGGGTGTAATTCGTGCTTGCGCAGGGTTCCTGGGGTAATTACGAGATTACTCAGGGTTATGGGTGTAAATATCCCTTTAATAATTGTGTAATAAATGATTAAATAGTATATATATATATATTTCTTCCCATTTTTGAAAATGAGACCGGATGCAATATATTGCAACTAATCCTATAACATACTTTGAGATACACAAACAAGTTGATGTATGTATATACGATATAAACGCAGATTCAACAATGCGGATATCTGTATTCGTATCTGTCAAAAAAATATGTGACCATATTTGTATCTGTATCCTCAAAACAATGAAAACAATATCCATATCCCTATCCGTATCCGCAAAAAAATAAAATCTCATATCCATATCTGTATCCCTATCCGCTAAAGTCAAATATTCATATCCATATCCTCTTAAAAACGGATATGATGACGGACGGATACGGATATATCCGTATTCGATTGCATCCCTACTTTCAACCCGCTCGTACAAAGACTAGGGTTCCCATCCTGGGAACCCCATTTTTTGTCGAAGATCTCTCTACTGTCGTCGACGCAAGGGCCACTACTGGAGAGGGCTTTAACGGAGATTGGGACCGCCTGGACATAGAGTTTCCATCGGAGATGCAGGGGTTGTTGCATGGAGCATGGAGGACTATGTTAGATCGAGGCCTGATGCAGCGCCGACCGTCACCCGGATCCGCCGTCAATGGGGCTCCTTCCCCAAATGTCGGTGATGCCGCCTGCGTGAGGGAGATCTCGCTGCTAGACCTCGCCAAGGAGGAGAGGCGGCATCTGGAGGGTGATACTTGGACGATGGGGCACCGCACAATACAGCTAGGGTTATCGCCATCGCTTCTGCTGAACTCGCCGAGGTGCGACGGTGCCTGGAGAGGGGAGGCCTCTGTCTGCTCTCGCGTGTCGCATGCGCTTGGAAAGGGGGGGTGATCTCACATGCGCGAGATCGAGATATGTGATGTTGTCGCCTTTCTCCTTTGTAGGATTTCACCATGCCCTTGCAAACGAGGGTTCCAGTGAACCCTAGATCTGTGCCTGGAAGTGCACGCCCATGCGAGGATTGCCGCCTGGAGATGATCAGAATGACGGTAGAAATCTTCGAAGCAGAACTAGGGTTCCAGAAATTGAACCGTGAACTTGACAATCTCGAATCTCGAACAAAATAATAAAGAACATAAAAATCCTCGAGAATTGACCCGATCTGATACCATGTTAGAAAATAAAATGCGGAAGCATATCAGAGATAAAAGAATAAAAACATTATGGAACACGAGATTTAACGTGGAACCCTAGTCCCTAAGGAGCGGGATGAAACCACGGGAGAACATCTCAAAGGGTTGATCTATGCATGCACTTTCTCCCTGGATACAGTAGGTCTGGAGCTTCTTATATAGACTCCATATACCCTCCAAGTCCCACCACTGGTAAATGTGGGACTAAACTCTGGATGCGGTAAATGGATCTGGGAAGGATCCATTTACCCATCTTACATGATAAATGACACATATTATAACAGATAAGAAAAAAACTAAAGGATGTAAACGATAAAGCCATTGTTATCAGAAACTCACATGTTTCATTCTATCACATTACATAGGAATAGGAGGCGTTTATAAAGGGAAACTACTCACTAAAAAATGCAACATTCATCCAAAAGACACATCTAAGCCAAAATACACATCCACATATTAGATCTTTGGAATTTTACAATCATTGAAAATTACAACATCGAAATAAAATGAAATAAAATTTTAAAATAAAATAGATATTACATGCTGCATCAATTCTTCCCTACTTAAAAAACTCGTATCCTAACAAGCTGTCCTTCTCAAAAAGGGTCATTTAGTAAATATCAAAAGTATTTGGATGAACTTATAATCCTAATAGAGTTCTTGCTAGCATATGCATCTATTAGATCTCCTCCAATCCTTTGTAAATATCTCATAAGGATAATGTATCACTATTTAAAGATGTCACTGGACAACAATGGCAGTGGTCCAAGATGAATGTCATGATTGTTGGTGTCGTTCACTGGTTTTTTTTATTACACTAGTATTGTACTTAGCAGTGGTGTCAGTGCACGTGAAAGGTAGATGACAATGAAGGAAAGGAGGCTATGTATGAGGTCAAGTTCAAGGTGGGCATAAGGCAGTGGGGTTGACAGTGCTCATGGCAAGATAGAAAGTTGCTGTGAGCAAATTAAGGTGGGGAAACAATTGAGTGGATAGGATCGGAAGCGGAGACAATGCAGATGAATGCAGCAATGGATATATGATGGTTGGCATATTGTAGGCGATTGGATGAAGAGAAAAGAGAGATAAGGATAGCGGGAGAGAGAAGGGGTGGTGATGTTGTAGAAAGAAGAGATGAGGAATTGGACTAGGTAGCAGCAACGAAGGTGAATCGATTGTGGTTGAGGGTTAGTTTAAAAGGCCTTCATAGAAAACAAAATTACTTTGAGAAATTGACTTTCGCCTCATCATATAGGAGACAGGTGGACTTGGTGGGTGGTGATCGTCATTCGTGGGAGCTACATAAGTGACTGCTCTGATACCAAATTATGTAGTCTAGATTTTAAAAGGGAAGAATGAGATTTGGGAAAGTGAGAGAAGGTAAGGAGAAGAATGAGAAATGTGTCAGTCGCATGGAATTTTGGGTCAGAATGAGCAGAAATGCACGAGATGAGGGAGAAATGCATGCTAAGCCATGTGAGGGAGAAGAAAAGGGGATGAGAAGGAGACAGGAGGGAAGCGGAGAAGAAGAAAATAAACAAAGGATAAAGCCACTCGCAATCAGAAGCTCATATATTTAATTCTATATCACTGCATAGGAATAAGATGCTTTATATAGGGTATTAACCCATAAAAGAAGCAACATTTTATTCAAAAGACACATAAAGCCAAAAGGCACGTCTAAAGATTTTGAACTTTGGATTTTACAATAATTGAAAAGTATAGCAATGAAATAAAAGGAAACAAGATTTTTAAAATAAAATAGATAATAGGAGTTGCATCAGAATGAATATATAACTGCCTCCCATGTCTCCTCTACTAATCAAACTATCTTCACCAAAACATTGCCCAGACCACCACCTTCTGAATGGTAAAATTCCAAGTTGAGCATGATGGATCTCTATGCTCCAACTTAAAGGGGGGAGTTGAAAAGTAAATTGTAGCCAAAGGTCTTCATCTTGTGTTGTTGTGTCTCATTATATAAGAGAGTATAAGGTGCTATTTTCATTCATAATATCGATTCTTACTTTTCTACAATAATATTTAGTAGAAAAAGTACAGTTTTTTTTAAATTCAACATAAGTGAACCATCAAAAATATTGGACTAACATAGCTTTCCGAAGTCAAAAAATGGTGAAGTCTTATCCCACTTTAAGTAGGGTCGGCTACATGGATTCTTGCTCAAATCCATATTGAAAAATCCAACTATTTTCTACTGGTTGTCGGCTACCTAACACAACTCCCACAAGGAGGGATTTGAACTATGATCTTTTGGGTGGTAGGCATGCTGCATTACCACCAGACCAGAGTGGGTACAGCTTTCAGCAATTATTTAAAAAAAAGGTCTAAAATTGAAATTTTGTTCTTATTAAGCTAGAATTAATCAAACGAACCAAAATCAAGCCTTCTTTAGTGGGTCAGTTACGTAGATTCATTATATCAAGTGTGATTAACTGTAGCTATTGATTAACAAGTGAAATCAAGTTGAATTCAATTACGAAGAATTACCAGTCCAATAGATGCCTTAGATTGTAACCATTTGGAGAGCTTTTTATGGGAAGATCTCTTTATATCCAGTGTCACACCTGAAGGTCTACAAGGTAGTACATGGACAGACCTGCAAATCATAGGCAACATTTGCAAATAGTCTATGTTATAAATCAGTCAGCATAAATAAATACAAAGAAGCATGAAATACTGAAAATCAGCCGGTTGAAATAAATAGAGGAAGAAATCAATTGGTCACATGCACAGTTGTAGATGATCATCCTTCACAGGACCACAACCCTGTGTCTGGGTTTCTACTCATCTTTTGCCTCCTCTATACCTCCATCTCTATCATCACTTACCTCTCGTCTCCTCACACTTCACCAATTTCACCAAGCTGACAACCACCTTTCGAGATACTGCGGGTCACTATAAATAAAATAACAAAGCCTTATCCCACTTTAAGTAGGGTCAGCTACATGGATTCTTATCAAATCCATGTTGAAAGACAACTCAACACAAATCCATGTTGAAATACATGGATCTCATGGTCATTATAATTTTAAAAAAATTGATGCAGTCCAAGCGTACTAAATTTAAGTTATTAATGTATATTTACTTCTTAAATAATATAATTGTGTACAATGGGAGCACGAAACATTTGAATATAGGGTTGTATCTCTTAAGCTACAAGAATGCCACTGGTACTCTATATAAAGCCACAATTCATTTATATTATTGAGTATATTGAATGAGATGGAACTTGATTAGCATTTAGCCTTGTTCCCCTTGGCTTGGATATTCACTCTTCCCGCAACACTTGCATTCTCAACCCTGCTCTTCCTTCTCCCTCGTATAGCACGGTGTGTTCCTTACCCACATTAGTATTTTGGAACTTATCCTTCCAGAATCTCACGCAACCAACTCGTATTCATTCCAATTGCACCCCCTTTAACTCCCATTCTCACCTCAACTTCCTCCTGATTTTCGGACTGCATTACAAAATCAGACATCCAATTCAGCAAAATGCAAGCATCATCTAAAAGCTCAAAAATGCATAATTTCTACCTTAAGTAAATCGGAAGAAAAAGTGCATGCCTCATAAAAGGTATACCTATACGCAATACATCCAACTCAAACCCATTGGCATTGAGTGGGGAAGTCCGGCCCTTCTCAACATCCTAACAGTCCATTGTTTTCAGGATGTGAAACAGTTATTTCAGAAGTGTCCCATATTTTAATTACAATACGTGGACATATTAGTGAGGTGGCATGGTGGTCAACACGACCTTTAGACCAATATGACTATTTCATTATGATAGCATCCAATTTGGAATCAATCAGCACTCAAGAAGTCCAATCACCTTCCAGTAGCATTATGTTTCTCAGGAAAATAAGCTTCTCGAAAAAAATATAATCGCATAACGCATTATATCTTTGACATCTTATATATGGATTATCTCTCGATGACCATGAATTGCTAAGAACTATCTATCCACATTATTAGAAAATGCACGCTTACCATAAAATGCTTCCAGCCATGGGTATATCTTTATCTTTCACAGACATGTGTAGAGCTTGCAAAAGACATTTGTCTAGTAGAGCATCTACTTCCTCAGGAACTAGATTATGTGCATCACTGTTTGCCTCTTCAGACGAAACCACATCTGAAATAGTCAAGCTATCTGTGTCTCCTATTAACTTTTCAGGAATGTACTCATCTACCTCCTTCTGTGACTTATCAATAATATCTTTGTCAATTTCAATGTCACCAGAAGCTTCAGGCAGTTCTTCCTGATCAGCAACATTGCTATCATTTTGTAGTGTGTCTGACGTCCCCTTACAACTATCCGATTCGTCTGCAGGATGAGAAGACGGTAATAAAGCAGGGTCTTCAATCACTACATCCTCATAAAATCCAGCATTTGGAACATAATGACCTTCCACAGATCCCCTAAAAGATAAAAATGGCTGCACATCATAAAAATGCTTTAACTCCAAATTAAACATCCAACATATTGCCATATTTCTTTGCTTACCACAATGAATCACGATAATAATGTGCTATCCTCAAAGCTTTCCCACGTAGACCAGCTTTTATTGCTTCTGCCCTGCTCATTGTAGTAGTACCGACCTAAACAAAAAAATCAAATAAGTTAATGTAAAATTGTCCCTTTCAAACCCATATAACATGTTAAAATAGATATGTTAAAGATCTAGATTTCTTTGAAAAGGCAGTGTACAGAATTCATTGCATATTGTTGTTAACTTACTGCTATAGGAGATACATTGCCAGGAACTTTTACAGCCCACAGTTCTCCTGATGAGAATGAAGAGAGACCCTCTTCTGGTATCCTGATTCCAGGAAACATCAGATCTGCTCCACCAATGACAAAACGGGATACCTCACCCCCCTTGAGTTCGAAGGTGGGTAACAATTGAGGAACCTGCCATAGTGCAAAAACTGTACATACCAACAGCATTAGCATTCGATTATATCAACCTACTCATATAGTTTTACACATTTATATTCACAGTTGGACAGAGAAAGAACTCATATTGCACCATACAGTAAAAGCGAGGGATTACAAATAAGACATGTTTTTGATGAATGCTACTTCTAAGATAATATCAATGCTATTGTTGAGAACATAGAAGGGTTAAGTCAATTGGGTAATTGGATCTCTCCAAGATCCAATTACATCACTCTTTTGCTTTAGTCTCGTACTGTCCCGTGGTGGGATTTGTGTGGGTTGATGGCGCTATATAAAGAGTCATGCATCTCCTGTATTTCTTGAGAAGATTATATGAAGATCTGATCCCATTAGGTCCCTTCTCTCATGGAGTGGGACGGTTCTTTCAAAACCATCTCGAACCACGTAAATTCATGTTTTGATGCTTGTTGTGGTGCATGATGGAAGGCAGCGGTAGACAGCAGAGAAGTGACATGCATTAGACATGCGACAAAAAGAGGCAGCGCAGCTCCTGGCGATCCCTAAAGACGATGCCATGAGACCCCTCAGACATGGTTATAGGTGAAGAGATGGGTTCTCACAACCCTAGAGAAAATAGCGTCAAAGAAAAGAAATGGGCCGATAGAACCTTTGCGTGTGTGTGGTCTTGTCGGCCCATGTGGGTGCATCAATTTATGTGTCCAATATATGGGGCCCAACAGGGCCAAGACAACAAAAAAGAGGAAGAGGAAAGCTGTGAGGAAGAGAAATCAGTCCAAAATGCAAGGGACTAAAAAAAGGTGGTTGGGGAAAGAAAGAAAAAAGAAAGAAGAAAGAAGATTGGGAAAAAAATAAAAACAAAAGATGGTGAAAAAGAAGTTTTTCTAATCAGACCCCACTTGTTCTTTGCTCAACTTGGCCAATTACCTTAATATTTCCAACGAGTATAGGAGAACGGGAGTGTTAAATAAAGGGCTTTATATTTATTTTTGCCCTTGTTTGAGGTCTCATGCAAGAAACCATGTCAATAAAGAAGTATCAGGTAGGGTTGAGTATTCTCTAACCACGGTCATGATCTTCGTCCATTGTTTTTAAGGCACCTATATGACGGATCCATATTGATGGATACACACACATACATGAGAAACTCATTCTCAAAGATTTCCAAAGAAAGATTCATTGGAGGTTTCACCCCACTTTCTTTATCGCGGGAGAAGAACTTTTCTTCAAGGTTACTATGAGAGAGAACCAACATGAGGTCCCTATGAAATGGGCCCACTTTTGAGATCTTTGTATAGGCATTTCCATGACAATTTCAACCTTAAAGAGAGATGAACTATCTTTTACTACTCATTATAGTGCGAGGACCTCTGAGCAATGCCGGATGCAAAGTGCGTTACCTTCTTTCTATCCAAATTACCCAATTAATCATCAATTCAGACTCTTCACTTTCTCCTCAATAGCACGATCTTGAAGACATTATCATTATCAGCAACCGAAGGTGTATGTGTAAAGCCTAGATAGTCTAAACATCAGGTATTCAATGTATGATTAGTGATTTTCTGTTAATCAAAGTTGAGCATTGCATGCTCCAACTTGAGAGGGAACATTAAGAATACAAAAGAGTTTGGGGTGGACATCTCCGAAATGTTTCCCTACTTTTTTAATTGAAAAAAATACTGGAGTTGTTGAGCTAATTATGTAATTGAATCTCTCCGACATTCAACTAAACTACTATTGCTTTTTAGTCTCACATTGACTAATGGTGGCACTCGGGTGCGTTTGTTGGGCCTACATAAAGAACCCCACACCTTGTATTTCTTTAAAGTTTATATGAAGATCTTACTTATTTAGGTCCCTAATCCCGTGGAATATGGTATTCCTTCATGATCATTTCCAACAACAACAAGGCCTTTTCCTACATTAAGTAGGGTCGGTTGCATGGAATCTTTGCCTCCATTCAGATTTATCTTGAGTCATTTTCGGTCCTAGATCCAAAAAAACTAAGATCCATTCAGATAGTCGCATTCCAACACTTCTTGGGCCTTCCTCGCCCTCTCTTAACCGGCTCAACATCTCAAAATCCGCATCTTCTAACCGGTGCATCAGTCAACCTCCTTTGCAAATGGTCAAACCATCTTAAGTGGTTTTCTCTCATCTTCTCCTCCATCAGAGCTACACCAACTTTTTTATGATCGCATCATTCTGAAACTGATCTCTACGTGTACGACCACACATCACCTTAGTATTTCCATTTTTGCTACTGTCATTATTTGCACATGTCAATGGTTCATAAGCCAACATTCATATCCATCGAGCATAGCAGATCTCACGGGTGCTTTACAAAACTTTACTTTGATTTTCAAAGGAATTTTTGTATCACATAGAACAGTATATGCTCATTTCCACTTTAACCAACCTGTATTTATTCTATGAGTAACATCTCCATCGATTTCCCTGTCATGTTGCAAAATAGATCTCAAGTATCTAAAAGAATCTTTCTTCTGAATGTTATCGTCACCAATCTTCACCTTGATTCCCTCACCATTGCTTCCATCAAATGGACACTCCATATTCAGTCTTATCCCTACTTATATGAAATCCTTTAGTCTCTGAAACATGTCTCCGAACCTCAAGCTTCTCATTTACTCCAACTCTAGTCTCATCAATCAACACAATAACATCAGCAAATAACATACACCAAGGTATCTCATCCCGAATGTGACTAGTCATCTCGCCCATAATCAAAGTAAAAAGGAATGGACTCAAAGTTGAACCTCAATGCGGACCAATGCTGATGTCAAACTAGTCAGTCTTCCCAGATCGGATCCTTACACAAGATGAAACTCCATCATACATATTATTTATAAGGTTAATGTATAAGACTGGTACTTGTCTCTTCTCCAAAACTCTCCACAATCTCCCATGGGACAGAATTATAAGCCTTCTCCAAATCAATAAAAATCATATGAAGGTTCTTCCTTCATTACCCTTTTTCAATCACATAAATTCATGATGTTACACATGTTGTGTTGCGGCTTTTATCTTGATTGTAGCTTTCCACAGCTATTACATCTTTTCCTCTTTAATTAAAGACTATGTAATTCCAACACTAAATTGGGGCAGCCACATGAAACTTTTGGCTTCATTTAAATCTATGTATGTTAAACATGGACTTGCCTCCAAATAAGCAAAGTTATGTTTAGTGATTTATTTCTCAGCTTCTTCAATTTTCCTCCTTTAAAAATTAAAGGAAAGTTTTACAAAGCAGCCGTGAGACCTGCTATGCTCTATGGATCTGAATGTTGGCCTGTGAACCATAGACATGTGCAGAGAATGGTTGTAGCAGAAATGAAAATGCTAAGGTGGATGTGTGGACACATACGTAAAGATCGGATTCGGAATGATGCAATCAGAAAGAAAGTTGGTGTTGCTCCGATCGAGGATAAGATGAGAGAAAACCGCTTAAGATGGTTTGGTCATTTGCAAAGAAGATCAGCTGATGCACCAGTTAGGAGATGCGAGTGTTGGGATGTTGAGTCGGCTAAGAGAGGGCGGGGACGGCCCAAGAAGTGTTGGAAAGAGACCATATGAAGGGATCTTTGTTTTGTGGATATAAGCCCGGGATTGACCCAAGATAGATCTGAATGGAGGCGAAGAATCCATGTAGCCGACCCTACTTAATTGTGGGAAAAGGCTTTGTTGTTGTTGTTGTTCTTCTTCTTCTTCTTCAATTTTCCTCAGCCAACCATCACTTTATAGTAAGATATCTTACTTCTTGAAAACTCAAATCATCCTGCCACCCTAAGGATTAGATCAACAAGACAGGCCATGCCCCCCAAGGATTGACAGAGTAGGGGAGAGAGCTAGAGGAGAATTGGGGAGAGATCATGGGAGTGATAAGGAGCAAGGAAGAGGCATCGGTGGAGCATTCCAAAGGGATATCGAGAAAGAGGGACACTGGAAAAAGAGAGGGTGATTATGGTTGCAAAGAGATGTCTAACATGGAGGTTGTGGCGTACTCGAGTGCAAGGGGGTGTGGTATGGCTGACTCCGCACACTCTTAGGCGCTTTCAACATGGAGATGCGACCATAAGGCTTCCTACAGCAAAGACAGCATTCGATGCTTTCAATGTGGGAAGCATAATCGTTGGCGATCAAATGTAAAGTGTGCACGTATTGCCGGTGTCAAACGATTGATACCAAGATTGAGATCGATGTGAAGATAGTTTTGGATATTATTCTTACGTCGAACGTCTAAAATCCCGCAAGTTCATGCGATATTCCAATTCTGGAGGTTGTGCCAATAAAGGTTGTGGCCATGTGTGGAGACCCGGCCATGAAAGGTTTTCTCATCGGTATTTACCCGTTAGGGTAGATTGTGACATTCTCATCCTTAAAAGGTATTAAATTTAGGAATAATTGTTTAGGAATAAAATATGGCTTTTTTATCTTTGATTTTTATGAGCCTAAACCTCATTGTAGTGTTATAGCTGTGGAAATGCTACATTGAAGTTCTCAAGATTGCAACTTACAATGTTATAATATTCGTCTCGACGAGACGATTCCGACGGGTCTTAATTCTTATCAATCGGATGTTGTAATGGATTTCTATGAATTTTTGAATTGAGGATAGTTGACCTTTGTTAAGCTCAAAATTAACCGTTAACCACTATCATTAATAATAGTTAACCATGATTAAAAAGATTACTGATGATTAAAGAACTTAACTATGGATTAAAATAGGCTAAACATAATTAAAGATTATTAATCTCAATCAATTTTAATTAATCGTAATTTACATGAGCCAAAACCATGGGAAAATCAAGGGCACGGAAACCATTATATTAGAGAAAACCATGGTATAGAAAAACAAGGGGTAGAACCCATGGGTCCTAAACTGATGCAGCGTGGAACGGGAAATTAGGGTAAAATTATAACGATTGTCCATTCGATTTTGTTCCATTAGGTTTTCTGTACGTTTAATTAAATTTACTTAAATTATGGTTAAGGTCATTTTATTTGCGATTAATTGAGCTCGTTGTAATTTTATTTCTATTTTAAATAACGAGATCGCATGTGATCGTGAATCGATTATTTAGTCGATTTGATCAATTAGATATGTTTAGAATCTATCTAGGATAGGTTAGGATTTGATTTTATTTCTCGTTCTGTTTTTGTAATCCCACGCCTCTTATATAAAGGGGATGGTAGTCCTTTATTATAAACAGTTGAAGTTAACCCAAATCGGAGTTTTCTCCAATTATCTCTCCCCCTTCTCTCTTCTCCCTCCACGCGATCTATGTGGTTCTTTCCCGAATCTCGTACAATCGGCATGCTTTCTCTTCTCCCACCCTCCAACTGATGCTGCGTCGAACGACAAATTAGGGCAAATTTAGAACGTTTGTCTGTTTGATTTCATTCCATTACGTTTTCTGTATGTTTAATTAGAGTTTAATTAAATTAGGTTAAGGTAATTTATTTTTGGTTAATTGAGTCTGTTGGCCGATTTGATCAATTAGAGGTATTTAGAGTCCATTTTGGGAGGATTTGATTTTATTTTTCTTTTTATTTTTGTGATCCCCACACCTCTTATATAAAGGGGATGGTAGTCCTTTGTTTTAAACAATTCAAGTTGAAACAAAATCGAGTTTACTCCATTTATCTCTCCCTCTTCTCTCTTCTCCCTCCATGTGATCTCTGCACTTCTTTTCTCCAAATCACTGGCATTCGACGAGTTTTCTCTTCTTCTACCCTCTTATTTCTTCTCCACCAAATATTTCCACCATCAAATAATCTTTTCATCATTGAAAATTGTCAGATTGCGACATAAATCGTGGTTTTCACTACTTAGAGGTGTATAAATACCCCCTCGTCATTGTCCACTCATCCATTCCAAAGTCAAAATCCTCCAAAGCAAAGGTAGAAAGGTTGAGAGAAGGTGAGAGTGAATGGAAGAACGTAGCGAAACGCTGCCCGCAAATAGAGGCAGGATAACCATGTGAGCAAGAGCGAGGCAGATTTCGAGAGAAAGGTTAGTAAATCTAAGTCTATCTCTTCACATTTTCCTAGCATATGAGGGGAAACTATGCATAAACATGGGTTAGCAGATTCCTACATTAATTTTGTTTCTACTACATAGGAGGTGAATCTATTTTGGTTGGCGGTCGAGATAAACTCGTTAGGAGGCATAAACATCAAATTGAATCGGTCAAGCGATATTTTCAGTATTCACCTATATTTTGACCACTAAATTACACGGTTACAGCTTTTCGATATTTTGTATTATACAATAGTATATGTTTCAACCATCGGATCAAATTTCGGCGAAATTCAACCGAATTTCGACTTCGGTGCGTGACCGAAATTCGACCGAAATGGTCGATGTCGGCCGAAATTTGGGGTCCCCTATTTAAAAACTGATGAAATGGCCGAAATTTCGGTCGAATTTTCGTTTCAGTCACTCACCGAAATGGTGACCGAAATCGAAATTTGAGGCCTTGGCTTAACTAGTTTGGAAATCAAATAAGTTTTATCCATGATATATGAAGCTTGGTATTCAGACCTTTTATCGAAGTAATATGATGCTTCAAGTTTTATGTATAGTAGAAAAATCTTAGTTTTCATCTTTAATGGTGAATGTTATGATACAACTTGAGAATTTTCAATATTCAATTACTTAGTAATAGTGCAACAGAAGTTTCACATGCAAGCAATAAAGCTTTTATATAATGATATGATTCAAATATCGTACACTTTTCAGCTTATAGTTATGTTTCATGAATCAGAAAGAAAGAATACATAAATAGTGAATATCACAGTTGCTCTCAATCAAGTCATGAACTATCAATTATATATGGTGATGTCATTAGATATGACCCTTATCATGTCATTAGATATGATGAAGCCATTAGATATGGCGACCATTAAATATGGTTCAGAGGACTTTGGGCATGAATTCTGTATACACACATGTTTTGGGTAGTATTCAGGGTATTCTTTGGCCTTTGGGGTTGCCTACGTATATGACTTAGTTTGTTCCAGTGTTCATGGACTTACTACGGTTAGCCACATTGGTGTTGATAAGTGTTGAGGTAGCAGTTATGTTGCGTAACTATAGATTTGCAATATTTTTTTACCAGTTAGCTTTAAAGTAATTGCATTTATTCCATTTGAAAGGTGAATGTTCCTAAAGAAATAATGATATTCCAAAGTTCAGTTTTATTAAGCTTTTACTTTACTTTTGATTGTCAAGTATTTTCTATGTATACAAAGTTATTTCGGAAATAGCCATATTTTCTTACCAAAATGCTTGAGACACATTCACTGGGTCTAAGCTCATATTGAATTTAGACTCAACCTTCCTTTATTTAGTATTATTTACAGACACGCCGGAGCAAGAATCCTAAAAGGTCAAGGACACTACACAGTAGCTTGAGGTTATACTATCTTATACCATATTTTGGATCTGCTGGTAATTTTTTGTACTCTAAGATAGAGTTGAATAACTTAAGAGAAACAAGACAGTGTAATAGAAAGTTTGCCTCCTCTTGTAAGTGGTATTTTGTAAACAAAATAGTTTTTATATGTTTATAGAAGTTTTTTATATGGATGGTGGTCAATTTGGATTTCTGTGGCATTGTCGAGGATTAGATTTTGATGATTTCAAGAAATGTTTGATAAAGAATAAAGGAATTTGTAGGTAAATTTTATACTTGCCTAATATTATAAGTTAAAAGAAAAGATTGGATTCTTCTTGTGCTCATCTCGGCTAGCGAGACGGGTCGACATAGATAATCTAGAGGTAATGATCCTTTATATCAAGGTGTATGGGAACCTCATGTCCCTGGATGGGATAATGGTTTGTGCTCGGGGATTCTGAAAATGTACGATGGCTTATGGTGGACCATTGGGTTTGAGGTTGTTGTGGGTATTTTTCAGGTCGGCGCCCTCTTTGTGGATGGGACAAGTTTAACTCTTCAATGATTATTATTTCATATTAGGTGCATGTCGTTCTGCTCCAGAATCCATCCTTTGTAAATGCCACTCTCGAAGCATGGAGAAGTTGCAGAGGTCATCTCATATGTCCTTTCATTATGGATGTCATTGGACACTTTATCCCACGAAGGAGCCTTGCCATTGGATCAGCATGTCTACATTCTCGCTCCACATCAAGGAGGTGTCACGTGAATCGTCATTGTGACATAAATTGCCTCATTTTTTTTCTATCTATGTCAGCTTCAAATTTGTCATTAGCATCTTATTTGTGATTTGTCATTAGCATCTTATTTGTGATTTGTCATTAGCATCTTATTAGTATTCATTGAATAACATTATTTGTGATTCCTTCAAATGCATTGAGATTTGTCATTAAGTGGTTTCTTCATTCTTATAATGTTATTCATTCTGATATGTAATATATAACATTGGTGAATAGGCGTAGTCCCTAAGTAATAGATGGACACTCAGTCTTCTGATCCTGTCACAAGTAGTGGAATGAGGACGGATGCCATGCGTTTTATTCCACAAGGATCCACAGATCCAGGATGGAAGTTTGGTTATATGCTTACAAAGGATGATCAGAATACAATTGTTTGTAAGCTTTGCGGCAAAACCATCAAAGGTGAAATTTATAGATTCAAGCAACATTTGGCTCATATTCGTGGACAAGTCTCTTCTTGTCCCAACGTTGATGAAGAGATCAAGAAAGAAATGAAAGAATATTTGGATGAAATATTAAAGAGAAAAGCTAAAAAGATGAAGGAAATCAATGATCTGAGGAATGATGTCGATATCATGGGAGGTGATGTACCAACAATGGGCTCAGCAAAAGAGCCTCGCATGCTTGAGTCAATGAATGAGACAGTTGCTCAACGACAAACGACAATCAAGGATGCATTTTGTAAGGATCAAAGGGAAAAGACCATAGCATATGTATGCCGTTGGGCTTACAAAGCAAACATTCCATTCAGTGTATTTCAAATGAAAGATTGCCATAAAGCATTTGACGCAATTGGGCAATATGGTCCAGGACTCAAACCTCCAACTCGTTACGAGATGTCCGTTCCTCAATTGAACAAGACGGTTAAGGATGTCAATGATGCCTTAGCACCACATAGAGAAATGTGGATAAGTATGGGATGCTCTATTATGACTGATTCGTGGACTGATATCCGTGGTAGAAGTATTATGAACTTGTGTGTGAATTGTTTACTAGGTACAAGTTTTTTGAGATCTGTAGACTCTTCTGATGAGCCACACACCGTTGAATACATTTTCAACTTGGTAGATGAATGCATCCAAGAGGTTGGAATTGAAAATGTTGTCCAAGTTGCTACAGATAATGCATCTGCAAATATGGCTACAGGGAGGATGATGGAGGAAAAGTATCCCAAAATTTTTTGGAGCTCATGTGCTTCCCATTGTCTTGATTTGGTGTTAGAGGAGATGGGGAAAGAATCAAAGGTGAAAAATGCAATCTCTAAGGCAAGGACGTTTACGGTCTTCATTTATAGCCACACGAAGACTTTAAGTATGATGCGTAAATTCATACAAAAAAGACATCGTCAGACCTGTGCAAACTAGATTTGCTACCGCATTTCTTACATTAAAGAGTGTTCTAGAGAAGAAAGATAAGTTGACGCTCATGTTCTCTTCAGATGAGTGGAGAGATTGTAGATGGTCGAAGACTAGGAAAGGAGTGGCGGCAACATCCATTGTCTTGAGTCCAACATTTTAGAATCAAGTTAATCTAGCATCGAGGGTTTTTTCTCCATTGGTTCATCTTCTACGCGTTGTTGATTCTGATGTGAAACCATCTATGGGATTTGTGTATGGAGGATTAGTGGATGTAAAGAAAGAAATAATTGATTCCTTCAATGGAAACGAGTTGTCCTATAAGCATTTCATTGATGCCATTAATTTGAAGACTAAAGGACAGCTTGATTCTCCCCTCCATCTTGCAGCGTACCATTTCAACCCCTACTTCTATTATAAAGATCATGTTGAGAATGATGTTGTTGTGAAAAAAGGTCTTCCTGACTGCGTTGAGAAGTTATACCCAGATTTAGATCAACAAGACATCATCACAAGAAAGGAGTTGGTGATTTACAAACATGGTCAAGGATCATTTGGGAAGCCATTAGCAATTAAGCAAAGATCAATAAATGATAACCATTTTGATCCAGGTGAATCCCTATCAAGTTTTTCAATATGATTTTATAGTCCATATTGATGACATCTAATTAATATTGAACATGAAACAGCTCATTGATGGTCGTTACATGGAGGTGAAACCCCTAATTTGCAAGCAATGGCAATGAGAATTCTGAGTTTGACCTCGTCATCATCTGGATGCGAGAGAAACTGGAGTGCTTTTAGAGCGGTAATGAATTTTATATTTGTACATTAACATTCATTATACATTGACTTTTTAGTGTATAACATATATACGTGTGTTTATTTTAGGTTCATACGCAGAATAGAGCTAAATTGAATCCCAAGAGGGTGAATGATTTAGTATTTGTTAGATTCAATTCATTGATTAAGGATCACAGTGAAAGCAAGAGGAGAGATCCTCTTTTATCAAAGGATCACCAGTATGCAAGGGCATGGATTTCAAATGTACCTTGTGAAGAAGATGAAGTATTTCCTGGCATAGGATTTACATGGGGTTCAGTTGCCGAGGCATGCGGAGCTGAAAACATACTTGAGCCAAGGAGAAGTGAACGTGTACATTTGAGAGCTTCAAGTTCATCTGGGCAAACTTTGCATGAGTAAGCTGATAATGAGGGAATATTTGAGGATGAGAATGAGGATGATGATGGAGATGAAGAGCCAATGTTGCTTGATGATGAGTATGATGAAGAATGACATTAGTTTCATTATATTTTTGGATGAATGAATGCCATGACTTTTTTGGAACCATGCTATGAATTGTAGTTTGTAATTATTTATGTTGTCTATTTTGACATTTGTCTATGGATTCTACTAGTTTATGCTGTCTATTTTGACATTTGGCTATGGATTCTACTTGTTTATGCTATCTATTTTGACATATGGCTATGGATTCTGCTTGTTTATGTTGTCTATTTTCACATTTGGCTATGGATTCTACTTGTTTATGATGGCTACATTTGGCTATAGATTCTACTTGTTTATGCTGTCTATTATCACATTCGGCTATGGATTCTACTTGTTTATGCTATTTATTTTAGGGATATTTACACCCATAATCCTGAGTAGTTCCATAATTACCCCAGAAATCCTGTATAAACACGAATTACAGTTGAGACCTTGAATAGTGCTTAACTCTTACGTTCACAACTCCGTGTTAACTTCTACCAAATTTTCCGTTAACTTTGATGTTATCTGTTAAATATTTTACAATTTATACCCAAATTTATCTTTTACTTAGGAATGACCCCCTCCCCTTCTTCCCCCAATCTCTGCACCTGCTTCGGCCAAAGCCCCTCCTCCGGCCGACCAACCGCCTGAAATCGGGAAGCCCCCCCCCACACCGACCGACCGACCACCGCCTGGGAACCTCAACCTCCCGCGCAAAGCCACCTCCACCTTCGTCGCTCGGCCAAAGCCCCCCCCTCTCGACCACTGCCTGGAACCTCCACCCCGCACCCCCCCCTAGCGCCTGACCACCGCTTGGAACCTCCCCTCCGCGCTTGTCCACCACCTGGAACCTGCACCCCGCGCTCGCCCCCCCTCTTGGTCGCTCGCCCCCTGGGGACCACCGACTGGAAGACTCCAGATCGACCAAAGCCCCCCCTCCCCGGAACCTCCGCCTTCATCCTCTCGGCCAAAGCGCCCCCTCCCGCCTGGAACCTCCACCCCGCGCTCGGCTAGAGACCCCCCCCCCCCCCCCCGGACCACCGCCTGGAAGCTCGACCAAAGCCCCCCCCCCCAGAACCTCCGCCTTCGTCCTCTCGGCCAAAGCCCCCCCTCCCGCCGACCGTGGATAGCCACATCACCCAACGGTCATATCCCTCCACTTTCTCTACCGTCAGATCCCGATCTAGCCGTCAGATCCCCCCAACGAGCTAAACCAGGACCCCTCCTATACGGTCATCCATCTTCTTCTTCGCCAAACCCGTCACATCACTTCCACCAGAACGGGAGCAGGAGGAGGGGTGATATGATATGAACTTGTTCTAAGTGTAATCGAAAGGTATGATGGGTTCCCGATCTGGGTTTCAGATTTGTGGGTTTTGGGTCTTCTTCATCGCCCTAATTCTTCTGTAAATTTAAGCAGGAAGAGCTTGCAATGACGGAAACAGAGCCCAATGCCTGGAGAGCTCCCGAGCCAAGAATCTTCATCTTCATCTCTCTCGGCAGGTCGATGGGCAGCTCGATGCTTTGCTCCTGCGCTCGGATAAAGCCCCCCCCCTCCCGCCTGGAACCTCCACCCCGAGCCTGACCACCGCCTGGAACCCGCACCCCGCGCTCACCCCCCCCCCCCGCCCCGAATTACCGCCTGGCCTGGAACCTTCACCTTCTGTGCCTCCTGCTGCAGATTCCAGTCGCGTTGGGCCAAAGCCCCCTCGGCAGCTTCCGCTTGCGCTCGACAGAGCCTCCATCGCCTGCAAGTGCCCCCCCCCACGATCACTCCCTTGTGCGTTGGAGGGAGGTTCTTTTCTTTTTAGTTTTTTTTTAACCGTTGAATTGATGTTAGGTTAGATTAACTCGATGGTTTGGTTAAGATTAACGGTTGAAACTAACAGAAGGTTATGGATGTGAGACGGAGTAATTTTCAGGGTTTCTCATGTAATTCGTGACTATCTTGGATACCTGGGGCAATTACGGAATTACGCAGGGTTATGGGTGTAAATATCCCTTTATTTTAACATTTGGATGAAAAAATCCTTGAAGTTGACAATATTTAGTCTATATTGTGAATATGTGATTACTATTTTTATAATTTATTTATACTTTTTTTTATTAATTATATATACGTAATGATTTTTTATTAATTAAATATGCAAAACCGCATAACCCGTTTAATTCCCATTTAAACCCCCGCATACCGTTTAATCAGTAATCAGTGACCCTACCGACTGAATACCGCATACCGCTTTTTGCAACCTTGGATATATGTATCCGAGCATTGAGATATTGATTAAATGTGATTTAATTATCATGAATAATATGAATTCAATTCATATTATTAGGAGAGTTATCTGAGATAATTAAATGTGATTTAATTATCAAAGATGTGAATAATGTGAATGCGATTCATGTTATTTGGGCATATAAGAATAGAGATATAAGATGATTAAATATGATTTAATTATCATAGATATGAATAATGTGGATAGCACTATCCATATTAATCAGATATATTATAAATGTTATTTATAATATATTAGAGAGAGCATATTGTGATTTATATTTGTTGATTAAGTATTGATGTGAATTGGATTCACATTGGATGATTAATTGAAAATATAATTTACATTTTGTTTTGGGATGTGAATGTGATTCACAATTTTCCAATGGCATGATTGCAAGGTTCACAAGATAATTATGAATTCTTTTTGCGAAATAATTTACAACAATTGTTTTTTTTGACTAGAAAATAAGGGGGAGCCCTCCCAAGGTGAGAGTCACCACACCAGAGATTTCATTAAGAAAACAGGTACAGGTACATCAGTTAGAAACCCAGAAATTGTGAACCGCATTACAATGGGCAATTACATTTTCCCAATAAAAGCGTTGCCCCTTGAAAATAAGGTCGTTCCTGCCGAGCCAGATAGCCCACGGGGCGGCGAAGGGCCTGAACACATCCCCGGAGGACTCAAGCCCCACCGAACGTATAGACCCCCAAAAGGACTTCAGATCGGAAGTCTGAATCCAGGAGATCCCCGCAGCATCCCACACCTGCATCGAAGTCCTGCAACCGAAGAAGATGCGATCCGCGTCCTCCGCCTCCACCCCGCACCTATCATACTGCAGGTCCGCCGTACCCAAAATCTTCCCTCTTCTCACCTTATCACACAGGCGGTTTCTCCTGAGGCACCACAGGAAGATTTTGACCCAGGTAGGGATCTTGACCGTCCAAATAACTTTCATGTCCGCGCTAAGGTCCTTGTCAATCACCACCGTAGCAGCTCTCAACCTCCGGTATGCCAACTTCACTGAGAACTTACCATCAGCCCAAACGAAGTGGTCAAGGTCTCCAGACATCTCCCCGACAGGGGGAAGCTCGGACAGTAGCCGCAAAAAGTCCTCCGCCCTCTGGTCCGAGATATCAGAAAGAAACCTCGGGTCCCACGAACCCGAATCAGCCACCTCGGCCACACACACACCCCTGTCTGCAGCTAAGGCCGCCAACCTAGGGAAACGGGTGACGAGCGTCCCCTCCCCCATCCAATCATCCTGCCAAAAACGGAACCGAAGGCCATTCCCCAACCTCGGACGAAGGAAGGGCATTAGCCCAAGCAACACCGCACGGATGCCCAACCATAAGGGGGACTCATGACGAAACCTCTGAGCCATCACGTCCCCAGCGACACCATAGATCGATCTCAGCAGACGCAAGACCAAAGAGTCGGACTTGCCCCATACCCGTACGGCCCACTTTGCAAGCAAAGCTTTGTTCATCAGCTCCACATCCCGAATACCAAGCCCCCCCCCCTCCGAGACAGGCACCACAACATCCTTCCAAGCAACCAGGTGGAACCAATTTCCCGATTGCCTGCAATCCGACCAGAAGAAAGCTTTCATCAGAGCCTCCACCTTTCGTCTCACCCCAACAGGCATCAGTCTCGTGGAGTAGAAAAACACCGGAATGGCGGACAAAAGATGTTTCAGCAGGGTAAGCTTCCCACCCTTGGAAAGAGTGGTCGCCTTCCATCCCTCAAGGCGCTCTTCCAACCTCCGCACCACACAGTCCCAATCTAACTTTCTCAATCTGCCCGCAACCAGGGGTAATCCCAGGTAGTTAATCGGCAAGTGACCCCAGGGGCACCCCGCCCACTCTGTGAGCATGTTGCACTCCACGGCCTCCAACCCAAGGGGAACCAGTGCCGACTTCTGCATATTGATCTTCAAACCGGACAAGCACCCGAACAAGTCAACCAAAGTAACTGCATTTTGATTCTGCTCCTCCGTCCCCCCAGAAATATCAGCGTGTCATCGGCGTACTGCAAAACCGGGATGGAGATATCCCCAAACCTGAAACCCTCGCACCATCTCTCCTGAACAGCCTGTTGAAACAATATGGCCAAGCAATCCGCTACAAGCACAAATAGCAAGGGGGCGAGTGGGCATCCCTGATGAACCCCCATCTGCGGTTGGAACCACCCACCCTCCGGCCTACCGTTTACCAGCACAGTACACGAACAAGTAGTGACACATCTCTTGATCCAGCCGATCCACTCGTCTGGAAATCCCCTTCTCTGCAGCGAGGTCCAAAGAAACTTCCAACTGACATTATCGTATGCCTTGGCGTAATCGATCTTTTCTTTGTCGATCTCTTCCACTCAATGCAAGCCTCCGACGCGGCGACGATCCCATCCGCCATGGACCTGCCCGGGATAAATGTGAATTGGGCAGGTAAGACCACATACTCCAACACTGCTCTGAGCCTGTTCGCAAGCACCTTGGACACAATAAGATAAATGCCATTCGATATAGAGATAGGTCGAAAGTCTCCAACCTCCACCGGATTCTCTTTCTTGGGCAGTAGAAAGATCAAAGCCCTGTTTATTTTCTCAAAACAATTGTTGGTCTGCCTGAACTCATTCAATACCTCCATAACAACTCCCTTCAGCAGCTCCCAGAACTCCCGATAAAACGAAATAGAGAAACCATCAGGACCAGGAGCCCCCTTCCCATTCAGGTCCCACACCGCCCTGCGGACCTCCTCTTCAGAGAAAGCGGTCACCAACGCCTCTGCATGTGCTCCAGATAACGAACCAGCACCCAAACCAGACCAACCCCAGCCATCATCCCTCCTCACCTTCCTGGAGACCCTCACAAAGTGTTCCCGCAAGGCGACCCCTACGTTCTTCTCGCCCGACACCACTCGCCCGCCCATCCCTAACTCATGCAGGAAGCTCCTTCGCCTTCTCCCAGACGCCACCGAGTGGAAAAATCGCGTGTTCGCATCACCTTCCCTTAGCCATTTTTGCCTCGATCTCTGCCGCCAGTGGACCTACTCCTTCCTGTCCTCCAAGTACACAGCCTCCAGCCACGCAGCCCGCTCTTCCATCTCGGCCGGCGATAAACCCCGTTCATCCTCCAATGCATCCAACCTGCTAATCCCCGCCTTAGCCTCTGACTTGACCTCCCTTCACAGCCGCACTGCCTCCCTCCCAAAAGACGCCAACACCTGTCTAAGTGCTGCCAGCTTGGCCGCGAATCGCGACACCGCTGACCCTTCCCCCACGAAGTTCTGCCAGTACTCCGTGACCAATTCCTGTAAGCCATCCTCCAGCAGCCATTTCTTCTCGAACCGGAAAAAGAAGCGACTCTGCCGAACCTCGCCGGAGCTCTAAAGAATGGGAGTGTGATCTGATATGGTCCTCGGAAGCGCCCAAGCTCTAGCCAACGGGAAGACCTCCCCCGCCTCTACAGACATCAGAAACCTGTCACGTCTGGATCTGGATCTCGAGTTCCTCCAAGTGAATCTGCATCCGGCCGCATCCACAATCGATAGCCCCAGAGAATTGGCCACCTCCCTGAACTCCCTTGAACCCGAATCTACACCCCCGGCATCCCCCGGCCTGTCACCCGAGCACCACCAATGATCCAGACCGCATCTCCCACCTCTGTCGCAACACTTGCCAAATCCGCCGCCAAAGAACGATCTTCCCACCTACAAGGGCCGTAAACATTTGTGACCCAAAAGCAACAGCCATCCGATCTCTGGCCCAACTGCAACGGGTAAAAGCGGAAACGTGTGACCTCAGCAAGTCGAAGGAGTCAGCGCGCCATCCAGAAATGAACCCCCCGACGCCCCATCAGCCGCACTCGCTGCCAGCTCGAAAACACCTCCTCTACCGAGCTCGTGACGGATGGAATCTTCCAACACCTGCAACTTAGTCTCCTAAAGCAAAATGATGTCTGTCGTCGCCTCTCTCGCCAAGTTCACCACCCCAAGCCTCTTATCGGGACGGCCCAGTCCCCTTACATTCAGAGAAAGCATCTTCATAGAGACACTTGAATCGCCGCCTTCTGCGGGGGAATGAGCCCCAACCTTCGTGCCAAGCCTCTATCCAAAGCAACGAACCTGTTTCGCATCGATACAACTGCAGGAGAATTCTGAGATTCGAGTCTCGACGGAGAATCAGCCGCTAGGGCTGCCCGGAGCGCAGCCCTCGCCCCCCTCCCAGACCCCCTCCGCCTCCCTCCCTCCCTCTCATACGCCAGCCCAAATCGCCCATGCCGCAAGCCCCCTTCCCTTTCCAAGAAATCCAGGCTCGAGATCCCCCCTCGGCACCAGCAGGGGCCTCTCGCGACGAGAGAAGAGAGCCCCCCATGAGCTCAGCTACAGAGATTTCCGCCCCAGCATCTGAAGGGCAACCGAGCTCCCCCCTCCCAGCAGGAATCGCCGCCTCCACCCACGGCTTCTCCACCCCAGCCGCAGATCTAGCCGAAACGCCCCCAGCCGAAGCACCTATCCTCGCATCGCCCCTCCTGAAGGCCCTAACCTATTTAGCCATGGCACAGTTCCACCTTTCGCCTCCGCCACCACAGTACACAGGTGAATCCTTCGAGACGAGTCCAAGCAGCCGCCGCAAGAGGAAGGAGCTGGAGACGTACACGGGTCTGGACCCGGTAGGTGTTTCGAAGAAGTCGAACCCACCCGAACACCCTCCACAGGAGCTTTGCAAGCAGTATTAACCGGATCAGCCGCCCCAATCAGGGAACCCGATAAAGGCCCAGCACACTTGACCCGCAGAACCGTAGGGTCTAAATGATCACTGTTGGTGCGAGCCCCTTCGACGCGGGCCCCACAGCCCTCGGCTACCGCAACCGCCGCCTCCACTACACGCCAAGGCAGGGGAATCGAATCCTGTCTCGGTGCCTCGACCTCGGGAAAAGTGCCGAAACATATCACCTCCCTCGGGGTTTGCGCACCAGCCGAAAGGGCGCAGCCCACCGTATGCAACGGCTTCTCCCGGGACTGAATCGTTCCGCCCAGCGACCATCCACCGATCCCGCTAGCCTCGCCGTCAGCTAGAGGCTCCATCGGCATCACAGGGACCTCCATCCGCCTCCGTTGCTCGGCCAACGTCGCCATCCCAGCACCAACTTCCAGCAACTCGAGCAGCAGTCGTTTACCATCGAATGATCCCTCCCACCAACCAAGGACGTCAGCCCCCACCGGTCGAACCCGAAGCACAACATCTAATCCCTGACCTAGCTGGCATCCAGAGCTCTCGACGGCGAGCACATCGACCACTCCCCTCAGCAACCTAGACATGGCCTCTTTCGTCCTGCTCTGCAGCGGTACCCCCTTCATGGCCACCCGCGTCACCACCGATGGCATGACGGCGACATCAGTAGCCATCAGAACGCGCCACCTTAGCAGCAGAGACTTCTCCGCCGAGCCCCGCAACAGAGCCTGCGCCTCCCAAGCACGGAGTCCCCTCGCCATGGCCCTCAAAGGCAAGAGACTCGCCACATCACCTCTGAAGGTCGCCCGGGAAACGCGCCACACATCGGAGGTCGCCAGAAACAGCGCACCCGCCCCACCTCCTTCCCCGATCAGCACTATCGGGAAAACCCCAACCCCCGGACAGCTTCGCCGAGAGTGGCCAAACTGGCGGCAAGCGAAGCACCGCAGAGGCTCCCGACAGACCCGTGCCCAATGGCCCTGCCCGCCATACCGGAAACACCCATTGCCGAAAGGAGAGTCCCGAAGAGAAACCCTCGCCTTCCGAGGAGGCGACCCACGCCTAGAAGCCCAACGACCCACCACCAAACGCCAGCCGCCTAGGTCGCCATCACCCTCGCCCTCTCCCTCACCCATTGAGCCGCTCTTTACAACAATTGTTGTTGTAAATCTTGGAGATATCATGAGACTATGAGATCTCGTGAGATAATGAGATCTCATGAGATAGTGAGATCTCATAAGAAGAGTGGTCGTTCCCCCTTTTTAAGGGGAGGGGGCTTATCTACACATTATCTCCAAGGATAATTAATTAATTTGAATTTGAATTTAAATATATTGATTTATCGATATATATTAATTTATTGTTGTGTTTTCCCAACAAGATCATGGCCATTGAAGGAAATACAAATCAAAATCATCCATTGATTTTGTGTTGTCATGGATTGAGATCGATGGATCCCAAAATCCTATATAAGAAGAGGCACCCCTTGTTCTTCGATGAACAAGTTTACAACGTAAACTAATGCTCTCTCCCTTTCTCTCTCTACACGCCAAGACTCTCTTCCTCTCTCTCTCTTGTGGCCGTCCATCATGGAGCCTTAGAGAGAGTCGCTATCGCCGCAGCATCGTCGTTATGCTGCCGGATCATCTACTCGTGGATCTCCATCTCCTTCGGTGCACCTCGCTCATGAAGAAGATGTTGGATCTCGTGTGTCGAGATCAGGAGATCCGTCGCTTGGATCATCAACATGATTGCGAGAAACACGCGTCTCATCAACGTGCTTGCAAGCGTCTCCTCTGTTGGATCGGACTTGAGACAGGAGGTCTCTTCGTTTAGAGACTCGATCGCAACCACGCTTCAAGAGGTAAACCTTATACCTGATTGTGGTTTAGATGAAATGCTTTAGGAGGTCTCTTTGTTTAGAGACTCGATCACAATCTCCTACCCTGTAACTTTTATATATAAGGGTGACTTTAATGTCACGCTACTGATTGGTAATGCCCCACAACTCTGTGGAGGTCAAGATCCAGGATCGGTGGCTTTGCCTCGTTGATTGGGGAGCTTCAAGTTAAGGTGTTTTATGGTTTGGAATGTATATATATCTGGCAGATCTGATTCTTGCTATCTCCTAGAGTGCTTTATGTTCTTGGAGACGACAGGTCTTTGTTAAGATTCATCCCTCTATCTCATTCGCATAACACTCCTCTCTCTTGGGACCCACGAAATGGGGTACGTGAGAATACCTGTAGGATCAAGATACTACGACAGGTGGTGAATAGTAGTTATAGTGTGGAAAGATGAAAATATCCACAACTATTTTTATTCCCAAGAAATTAACCACAACAAAAATCACAAGATGCAAATTATTTTATTATAAAACCCCCTCTGGGTGAAAATCAAGACCTAAGTCCCCTTAGCTCGGGATTCCTAATCAAATATGATAATCAGCTACTCTACCATACAAGTTATTTTCTGGTAATAACTCAAATACATACAATAATGACAATACGATATAACATAAAATAAAAGAATTCACATGAAACTATCTTTTAATTCTCTCAAAAAAAAAGAAACTACCTTTTAATCAGCCTACGAAGACTATATATAATATGACCTGTGATGGCTTTATGAAGATTGAGGTTCAGTCACAAGCAACTTTTCTCACTTGAAAAACATCTCTCGCAAGTAGCAGAGAAAAAGTATAGAGCACAGCAGAGCGATCATATCTGAAAGAGCTTTAAAAAGCTTGGCGGGAAGTATCTGAGTGATTCTTAGTATATACTTCTCTACTGAAGTAAATTTGATATATATGAAACTTGCAGAGAAATAGATCACATCTAATGAATGTTATAGACATTGAAGCATCATAGGGCCGTTGGAATCAAAATCAGGCAAGAAATCAACTTTTAAAATTTTCCAAAAAATTCAAACGATCAATCAATTAAACTGAAGCGATGGGTCAAAACAACAGATTGATCGATGAGCCAATCAATGATCGATCAGACCATTAGAGATTTAAAAATCAATGTTCAGAAAATGGTCGACCATATCTTGAGTTATCAATCAGTCAAAAGACAGTAGGTTCAAGTAAACGTTCAAGCACAAAGGAGTTGATCGATCAAATTAAAAAAAGTAGCTGTGGATGCTCGATCAGGATTTTGATGATCAATCATTGCATAACATATAACAAGTTATTGATCAATTAATAGGGTGTGATCAAGCAGTTTCAAAACAGTAGCTCAGGGTGATCAATCAAAGCATAAGAGGTGATCGACCAATCTCAGGATGGCAATCCAAAGTGATCAATCAAGGCTTAAAAAGTGAACGATCCAGGGGTTGATATGTAAAAAATGGTTTTATGCACAACCTAACATGTCTAGTATTAATTAGAGGAGAGAGAAGCTTTGGTGAACTTGAAGGTGACTCCAAGGTGATCTGCCATTTTCCGCTCAATCAGGTCATATTAGTCGGTTTTATGTTAAGATTCTATCATTAACCAATGGGGGTTAGATCTTCGTTCCTGGTTTCTATTGCGATATAGAACCTCTTTTGAGGCTCTTGATCGATTTGGAGTGATTTTCTTTGCTGGTCTTGGCATTCTCAAATGCTGCTGTATGCTGATTTGGATCTTTCATTGGAGCGATTTCGATATTGGTGTGCATTTTTCTCAGGAGTGCCACCTTTGTTGGTAGGGCTCCTGGGAACGTTAGAGCTGGGATTTGATCGAAAAAGTTTTACCCCATTCCTATATTCCTTGTTTGTGGTCCCGGCTCGTTAGTGCCGCGTGGAAAGGCAGTAAGATTATTCAACAGGCAGGTGACATATTGTACAGCCACTCTCTGGTGCGGCAATTAAAGGACATGTGGAACCTGTTGTCTACTACTTTTCGACGGCAGAAAATATTTGGGCTTTTTCCAGAAAGGGGCACTGGTTATGGCTAATGTTTCAAAGCAGCCTGATGGTGTCCAAAATTTATGTGACGAACTGTCAAAGAAAAAACATTCTGGATGCTGATTTTTTCCAAGTCTTGAACCTTTGAATTGTGGCAAGAAAATGGACCTGAAAAAAAGGGTTCTGGAGGCTAAGAAAACCTTAGTAGAGGCTGCTGCACCTTCCTTCACTGCTGTTATGAGAGTTATTAATCCCTACTAGGATATTTATCTCTTTATTGTTATTTTGTATTTTTTTTATTTCTTTTGTCTTTTTATGTAATTTTCCCTTAGAGCTTTTCTCTTATATAAGAGAGCTCTAGGGCTACGGTGAATGCATCTCTTTCATTTCAATACTTTACATATTGTATCAAAGCGACAGTCCTGGATCGGAGACTGTGCCCTAGAATCCAAACCCAACCAAAAACCCTGGAGACCTCAAGCGGCTGGCATCGCCGTCGACACCCGTGCACAGTGGCAGCCAGCTGCAGCCGCAGGTAGCAGCAGCAGCGGCGGCTGCGGCACAGCGGCAGCCAGCCGTCGCCCGCAAGCGGCTCTAGCACGCCACCGTCCGCAAGCCCTAGGGGCACCGCCGCCGCCAATATGTTCTGAGCATTTGAGTTCCACTAATGGCACTGGTGATTTGGGTGTGCAGCTTGAGGTGCAGTACGTCATACATGATACTTCTTCTGAGGATACTGCGGACTTGGACGTGTCTATTACCCTACGAAGGAGGAGGCATGCATGCAATATGCCTCCTCTTTCTTCTCAAGTTTCCTTAGCACGGCTCTCTGTGGATTTTCAGAAGTTTGTTGTTGGCTTATCAATTGTGCAGTTATCGAGATCCTATCAGGAGGCTTTACAGAGTGGTCCATGGCGTATGGCCATGGAAGAAGAGATGGTCGCCTTACAGTCTCGTGGTACGTGGAGTGTCGTCTTTGCTCCCCTAGGTGCTTCGATTGTTGGAAGTAAATGGGTGTTTACAGTGAAACACCGTGCATACACGACCAGGTTGGTTGCTCGTGGGTTCACCCAAACTTATGGGTGGATTATCAGGATATCTTTTCTCCCGTTGTGCGTCACTCTACATTGCGTGTTCTTATTGCTATTGTTGTGGTACGGGACTGGCTACTTTTCTAATTAGATGTTAAGAATGCTTTCTTGTATGGAGATTTGCAGGAGGAAGTGCATATGCAGCAGTCACCAGGGTTTGCTGTTGGGGGGTCCAATATAGTGTGCAAACTTCACAAGGCCATATATGACCTTAAGCAGAGCCTGAGAGCTTGGTTCCAGATGCTCTCGGAGTTGATTAAACAACAAGGTTCTGTTAGATCTACTGCAGATCATTCTCTTTTTGTTAATAGAACCCAGACAGGTAGGGGTGCACATGGTTCGGATTGGATCGGATTTTAGCTTAATCCGTATCCAATCCGCTCTTAACGAATTTTAGATTTTTTCAATCCGATCCAATCCATTGAAAATATAAATCCTATCCAATCCATCGGATTATGGATTGGATTGGATTGGATTGGATTTTTAATACTCATATATTGTCACCACATAAACTGGGATCGGATTTTTAATATTCATGTGTCTAACTCGTGTAGACAAGTGAACCATCTCAGTTAATCGAGATACTAATTAAGCACACATCAAGTTAATCGAGATACTAATTAAGCACACATCAAGATAAAGTATATGGAATTAATTTCTACGAGAAGTTGAAGATGTGACAGGATAAAGCTTGGATATCCTATATATTGATGGACACTTTTAGATATTGCTTTCCGATTAATGTGTAGAGGAATGATAAAAATATCAAGAGTTAATGCAAGGTGGTTGAAACAGTTAGAATTTTCAGACGTTCTTTGTGATAATAACAAATTAACAATCCCCAAGTTAGATGGTTCACTTGTAACCATGTAGTCTGGGATAGAATGGATATGAAACAAGGTCAAGAATTAGTTCCAAGACTAAAAGGTAGAGAGATAACTCGTGGGAGGGAGAACGTACCACAGCTCCACAGCAATGCGCGAGGGAGGCGGCACCACGGCGACGTACAAGGAGGGAGGTGCCGAGGTTGCGTTGCGCCGTGAGAGTGTGGCACGCACAAGGGAGATGGTGCTTCGTCGCACGTCCGAGAGAGACGGTGCTTTGTCGCAAGCGCACGCAAGGGAGATTGTGAAATAGCGTCCAATCGAGAGTGGGTTCGTACCTTGCGGCTGTGGGTTGCTGCTGGGGGAGAGCTTTAGGTCACAGATGGGAGGGTGGGGACTTGCGGCTGCGGGTTGCTGCTGGAGGAGAAATTTAGGTTACGACAGGGGGAGGGATTGGGAATTTGGGAGGGACTCGCAGGTGGAAATTGGGAAATTACGAGGGATTTGGTTTTTGGAAAGTGGGTAGGGGCTAATCTTAGGCGGGTATGTTGAAATGTAAGGAGTAATTTAGAGATTTAAAAAGAGGGTTTTGGATATTTAGAAACAAAAATGGTGTTTCAAATATATTCAACTATATAATATGCACTAATGATAAGAAGGAAATATTATATATAGTATTTGCTAATTTGTTAACGGATTAAGGATTGGATCAGATCGGATTTGGGTAACGATCCAATCCGATCCATAATTTAATGGATTTTCAAAATCTCAATCCGATCCTATCCATTAGAATGACAAAACCAAACCAATCCAATCCCATAACATCGGATTGGATCGGATTACGGATTTTATCCGATCTATGTGCACCACTACAGACAGGTATTGTTGCTATTTTGGTCTGTGTGGATGATACTATTGTTACAGGCAGTGATGCCCAGGGTATTCAGGTAGCTGAGAAGTTCCTTGGACAACAGTTTGTGATCAAGGATTTTGGTAAGCTGCGGTATTTTCTTAGCCTAGAATTTGCAAGAAATCAGCAGGGTATGGGAATGACGTAAAGGAAATATCTCGTTGATCTTCTATCTGAGACGAGTTTTTTGAAGTCCTAAAGAGGGGGTAACACGATAAGGTGCCCGTCCCAGAAATATATTAAAAAAGGTTAGAAGAAACAAAACAGAAGAACCGGAGATACAATCACACCAGAGTCCAGTCCTCAACAAAACCCTTGGACTGAATACAAACATTCTCCTGATAGAACCTTTGACCAGAGAACAGTAGAGCATTCCTAGCCAATCAAATAGACCAGAGCAAAGACATAGGGCCCAGTATCTCCCTCCGTGGCCGCTGCCGAGCCGACCGCATTGATCCCCAAAAAGCGTCGAAGGACCTCGAACTAACCCAAACAAGTCCGAGGTCCTCCCACAAACCAGTAGTGCAGGAGCAGGTGAAGAAGAGATGGTCCGCAGATTCGATACCATTCCCGCACAAGGAGCATCTATCAGAGATCGTACCAAAGAAACGGGTGCAGCGATCCCGCATCATCAAACGCTTGCGCCTAAGAAGCCAAAGAAAGAAACCAATCCTCTCTGATAGCCGAAGACCCCATACAAAGTTGCAATCCCTAACAATCTCATCAGTACGCGTAGGAGGTAGCCTGTGAATCGCCGCGTAAGCCTTTCTGACAGAGAAGGAAGATCCCCTCCACACCCAGTGGTCTCTCCCCCCCCCACGGGGCCCTCACAGCCAGCAAGGGAATCGCATAGATGGAGGAACTCCTCCAGCCTTTGATCGGAAAAGTTTGCACAAAAACGCGGCATCCAGTTTCCATCACACCAGCAGTCAGCAACCCTGGCACCTCGTTCAGCCGCCAAACAAAAAGGCGCGGGTAGCGACCATCGAGCGACCCGCCACCCGTCCAGTCCTCCGTCCAAAAAGCGAAAGAATGTCGTTTCCCAACACAAGTCTGAAGAACTCATGGAACCGAGGCAACACCGAAAGAATTCCCTTCCATAAGGGGGACGGCATATTCCCAGCAGCAATACCAGCCAGCGAAGAGCTGGAGAAACCATAAATGCGTCTAACCAGATCACAGCAGAAGTCCTCTCCGCTCCCCCAAAGCCTGGACACCCACTTTAAAATCAAGGCTTTATTTATAGCATCCATACGCCTAACTCCCAGACCGCCTTCCGCCTTAAGCAAGGTGATAGTATCCCAGTCCACCAGGTGCATGCCGTTAGCCTCTTGTCCGCTCTTGCTCCAGAGAAATCTCCCCATCAGGCTCTCAAGACGCTTACGGATCCCCTTGGGCATGATACGCGTAGACATAAAGAAGATCGGTATCTCAGCTATAACCACCTTCAAAGGGACAAGACGTCCCCCCTTGGAAAGGATGGAGGACCGCTATCCTGTCAACTTGCTATCCAATTTCTCAACAACCAGTAACCAGTCCGCCAGTTTGACCCTGCCGATCGTCAGCGGTAAGCCAAGGTAGCGGATAGGCAACTTGCCAGTAGCCACCCCCAGCTCCGCAGAACGCATACGCTCCTCCTCCTCAGAAAAAGCAAATGGCACCAAGATAGATTTTTCCCGGTTCTGGACGAGACCCGACAACTCACCAAAAAGTTCTAGAACGACCACGACAACGTTGGCCTCCTCCCTGCCACCCTCGACGAAGAAGATAGTGTCATCCGCATACTGAATAATAGGAATAGTCAGTCCATCTTTCGAGAAACCCGAAGTGAGCCCACAACTCTGAACCTGGACGACCAAATAGGCCAGCACATCAGCGACAACAATGAACAGAAGAGGAGCTAAGGGGCAGCCCTGTCTGACCCCCCTCTGAGGCTGGAAGAAACCTCCCTCCGGACGGCCATTAACAGGGACCGCCAACGATGCAGTGGTAACACAGCGCTTCATCCAAGAAATCCAGATGTCCGAGAAGCCCCGCCTATGCATAGCCTCCCACAGAAATCGCCAGTCAAGTGTATCATACGCTTTAGCAAAATCTACCTTCCAAAGCATTGCCTTCACGCCACTCGTCTTCCAATCAGCAATGATCTCAAAGGCCATGACCAAGCAATCCCCAATCTCTCTACCCAGGACGAAGGCCGACTGAAAAGGGGAGATAATGTGTTCCAGAACTCTGTTCAAGCGGATAGCAAAAACCTTAGCCACAATCAGATATAGCTTATTGGATAGAGCTATTGGCCTGAAATCCTCAATGTGTTCGGCCGCGTCGTGCTTAGGAAGGAGAAAGATCAAGGCTCTATTTATTTTGTCGAACCCTGCATTGCGCAGACAAACCTCATGAACCACCTCCAGCACCTCAATGGCAAGCATATCCCAAACTATAGAAGGAGATCGGGAACCCATCCGGGCCAGGAGCCCCATCCGCGTTGAGAGACCAGACAGCAGCCTTCACCTCCTCCAAAGTGATCGGTTGAACAAGGCTCTAACAGTGCTCCCCAAAGAGCTGCTTCGCTCCCAGACCCGACCATCTCCACCGACGAACGAGACCCCTCGACGAGAAGGCGTGGAAGTGGTCCCCGATCGCCCTTCCCATTTCATTGTCCCCATCATCCCGGACACTATCCACAACGACCGATCGGATAGTATTACAACGACGCCTCCCGTCAGCATTTCTGTGAAAGTAAGCAGTGTTGGCATCTCCCTCCCTGAGCCATCTGTGGCTGGACCTCTGCTTCCACTCCGCAAGACACTTTCTATCCTCCAAAACCACCTTTAAGCACATCCGCTCTCCTAGCCAGCTCATCCAACGAAAGTGGCCCAGAATCCTCCAATCTGTCGAGAGATATAAGATCCTCCTCCGTCGAAGCCCTAGCCGCCCGACGGGCCTCGCGCGACTTCTTTTTAAATGTGCAGAGCCTCCCACGCAAAGAAGTTAGCTTTTGAGCAAACCTCGAAACCGCAGGTTCCGAGACCGCCGCAGAGGTCCAATGAGACGAAACCAGCTCACGGAACGAGTCCTCCAATAGCCACGTCTTTTCGTACCTGAAGAAACCCCTGCGGAGTGATTGCTCTCCGGAATCTCAGAGCAGAGGAGAGTGGTCCGACCGAGTCCGAACCTTACTGGTGGCAAAGGATAGAGGGAAAAGTTCCATGAGCTCCGAGGATGCCAAAAAACGATCAAGAGGCGAGCGAGACCAGAGTTCCGCCAGGTATATCTCGCATCTGCGAGCCTCAAAAAAAATATCTCGCATCTGCAGCATCTATCACTTTGAGCTCTAGCAGGTCCACTAATTCCGTAAAATCCGTCGATCTCGGATCCTAACCACCACGCAGACCGGCCGATCCAAAGAAAGTAAAGTAACATTGAAGTCGCCCCCAACCAGTCAAGCGGCATCCAGGAAAGAAGTCCTAGCCGAACGCAAGTCCTCCCACATCTGTTGCCTAGACGCCGATTGGCACGGCCCATAAACGCAAGAAACCGCAACAATCAACCTAGTAGAGAGGCTCTCCAGAAGCACGGTGAGAACATGGGTGCCCCTTACTTCCGAAAGGAGCAGAAAGTTATGATCCTTCCACGCAACAAACACGTCACCCGCGGAGCCAACCGCGTCAATCGCACGAAATCCAGAAAGAGATCCCACGTCAAAGGAGCGCCAGACCTCCCCTGGACACGAGTCGGGCTTGGTTTCCTGAAGCATCACGATGTCGCAGCCCCACTCAATGAATCTAGAGCCCAAAATCTTCCTCTTTTCCAGGTCATCCAGACCTCTTACGTTCCAAGAGATGATCTTCATTTACAACCAGCGCAATTGCCCCAAAGGCGGATAACTCCCGCTATAGCAGCCACTTGAGCTTTACGATCCGACACCGGAGGAAGTTCGTTCACCTGGCTCCGCGAGCGCGGCCGCCTCTTGTATCTTTTACCAGTCCTCCGGTTGACAAGCTCCGCAAGGGCCAAAGCCTGAGTCGACCCCTCCGCGGACCCCATGGGAGAGCAGGACCCCTCTCCAGACAGGACCACATCCTGCCCCTGGGAACACCGCTCCAAGCCGCCGACAATAGGGGCGCGCCAGAAGGGAACCGATTCCATCCATGCGAAGTCACCTTACTCACCGCATCAACAGCGCCCTGACGTCCCCGAGAGCGGAGAAGGACGATCTGCGACCCAAACAGATCCCCCGAGAAGAAAGGATCTGAGACCAAGATCCGACCCGCATTCGGATCCACCGATCCACCTCCGCGGATAACGCAACCCGCCCGCGTATGCAACGCACGAGTTTCCATGGCCGGGGAGAGAGAAAACCCATATTCAAGCCTTTCGAGCCAGGAAACTCATGCGCCCCCTTGTCCCGGGGCGCAACTTCAGGCACCCAAGAGCTAACTTCAATGCTGGCGCAATTCCCAAGGACATCGGTCTCGAAAGGCACCATATGAAGGGACGGCGCATCCAAAGGTAGATCCCCATCAGCACACGAAGCGACGCGAGCCGCCCAAGAACCGATAGTAGAAGCATCTCCACCAGAAACACCACCAGAGCTGGACCCGACGCCACCGCCCTGGCCCCTCGGCAGCGGCGACACCAAAGGATCAAGGAGGCGCACCTGTAGCGGAAAAAGGAAACGATCGATGGCTAGCTCCGCCAAAGAAGAAGGACAGCAGGAATCGGGGCACTCCATTAGCACCAGAATAACCTTGGGGTCCGACCCCGAGAGCGTGCCATCAGCCAAAATCTGCAGCACCGAGCCAAGCCTCCTAAGTGGCGGGCCCAAGCAAGACACCATGCGGGATAAGAAGGGCTCCCCCCGCACTTCCGCCACCCTCCTCGAAGAACGATCAACAACGCCATCCGCAAATCTTGGAGACCTCCACTGAAGGCCTCCCGAACTATTCATCGCGAGAAGCTGCATCAATTGATGCTCCGACAGGCCCCTAGTACAGCACCTGCAACCTCCCAGCGCCACCACGTCCTCGGTGAACGCATAACCAAATTCCTCCGTGACTGCCTTCTGCACCTGCGACACCGAAGCAGAGCCCTCCACCCATGAGCCGATGAGGATGCCATTGGCAGACGCGTGAGCTACCGAAGCGAAAGACCTGGAGCCCCGCCCCCCGCGTTGCCAGAAGGCCGGAACTTCTGCCTTCGTCGATATCCGCGAAGCCCCCACCCCCCCGCAGCCGACCGCGAACGGGGAGACGAACAAGAGTTGCGACGATGGCCCACCTTTCCGCACGAGAAGTACCTTGGAGGAGACGCACAAATCGTCGCCAAATGTCCCCCCAAGCCTGCACCTGAAGCACCTCCAATCACGCTTCCAATGAGAAACAACCTCCCAACCATCTTCAACCTTCTGATCCTCCTTCACGCAGCCGCCGTTTTGGTCCCCACCGGAACCAGAGTTCTACGCACTGAAGGTCTTTCTCCATTCCGCCGATCCAGCCCGTATCTCCCACCTTAGCCTCTCACGCTTTCTCCTCTCCATCGACCTCAACAATTTGAACCAATTATTTAACGTTCATCTATCTGTGAATGACCTCTCAATGGATCTCAGTACTATCTGAGACGAGTATGACAGGATGCAGAACTACTACTCCAATGGATCCCAATGCTAGGCTATATGATGATGACTCTGCGGAGGTGGATAAGAGACAGTACAGAGAGCTGGTAAGGAAGCTATTATATGTCACTATTACCGAACCTGATATATCGTTTGTTGTCAGCAGGGTCAGCCAGTTTATGGAGCAGCCTAGGCAAGCTCACATGGATGCAGTCAACATGATCTTGAGATATCTGAAGTCTTCTCCAGGTGCAGGTCTTCTATTCAGGAGAGACACATCTCTTGCAATTTCAGGATGTGCGGATGCAGACTATGTTGAGTGTCCCAAGGACATGAAGGCTACTTCAGGCTTCATTATGTTTGTAGGCAGCTCATTGGTTTCATGGAAAAGCAAGAAACAGACCGTTGTAGCCAGATCCAGCGCTAAATCTGAGTATAGGACCATGGCCCAAGGAAGCACAGAAATGATGTGGGTCAAGTCCATTCTGACTGACTTAACTATTGAGGTGCCACTTCCTATGCACCTGAAATGTGATAATCAAGCTGCTCTATTCATAGCTAATAATCCAGCCTTCCATGAAAGAACAAAACACACTGTGGTTGATCGCCACTACACCCGTGATTTGATTCAAAAGGGATTTATATTCACTTCTCATGTTGCTTCAGGCGATCAGATTGCTGACATGTTTACCAAAGCTCTTGCAAAGGGACCTTTTCACCGATGTTGTTCCAAGCTGAGCATGATAGATATATATGCTCCAACTTGAGGGGGTGTCGAGATACTTATATCTCTTTATTGTTATTTTGTATTTTTCTATTTCTTTTGTCTTTTTATGTAATTTCACCTTAGAGCTTTTCTCCTATATAAAAGAGCTCTAGGGCTACAGTGAATGCATCTCTTTCGTTTCAATCCTTTCCACAATCCCCCCCACCCTCTTTTGGGGAACCTATTCCCGTTAGAGAGGAAAAGATAGATAATGGTGAATACACTGTTGAATTCAAGAAGACTTGCAGCCTTATTGGACTTCAGAGTAGCACCCGTTGTCCTGAGCCAATCAACTAAGAACATCTAGTCTGGTGTTGATGTTATACAAGGGGTATGGAGAGAAAATGGCTGCATGCACTCGATCTCAGACAGTGGTACGAGGACTTCTCACAAATAGTACTACTAAGCGGGGCCCAATGTACTTCTCAAAAAAAAGCTACCCCATGTATCCTTTCAACATCCATGCATAGAATGAATAGTGATCTCTCAGTTGATGCATGTGAGTCCTTGCCTGACTAGGTCCTGCACACACATGGGCAAGATATGGATCAAATTTTCCACTGCTGCTTTCTGAAGGAAATTTGGAGGCATGAGTTTCCATTGGTGCACATCCTCTTTTGGTTCCTTTTTGTGTAGCTTTGATGAAGGAATGATAACAGAGTCATCTACATTAGGAAGGAGAATTGCTACAAGATCTTTGATGTGATACAGGCCATTTCGATGCAAAGAATATGCTGATCTCTATGAGGGTCAGATTTTTTTTTGATAAAAATGAGGGTCAGATCTTATTTAGGGAACATGTTATAGTCGATCCGTTACTATTGGAGAAATTTAGAAGGGGAATCATAATTTTCTCTAATTTACTTTCAACTTTTTTAAGTTAAAAAATGGATATTCATTAATCTCTAGTATGACCCTTTGTCTTTTCAAAAGAAGTTTGCTGCAACATTTTAAGGTGGAAGCACCGTTTAATGTTAGCATCCCTTGTGACAATTCAAGTAAAGGAGGCAGGCAAAGGTGTGCGAAAAGTGGGGCATTGGTTTAGCCATCATGTATGACCTCCTTAGGGCTGGTAAGGGAGAGGATAAAATTCCGACTAATCTTCACAGAGATTAAAAAGTAACCTATTCGAGAAGTATTACCTAGGGGTGCACACGGATTGGACAAAATACGTAATCCGATCCAATCCGAAATTATTGGATTGGATTGATTTGGTTTTGTTTTATCATTCTAATCGATTGAATCGAATTGGAATCATTCAAATCCAAAGTATAGATCGGATCAGATGATTATCAAAATCCGATCACATCCAATCTTTTAATCCATTAACACACACACACACACACACATATATATATATCTACATATTTGTATTATATAATGTCTATTTTCCCATAAAGTCATAATCAATTACATTCGTTTCTTTTTTGGTGGATACATGTCCTCTCCCCACCACCATCTCCTCTCTTGAAAGCCAAATGCTAATCCAAAAAATAAAATATCATTGTAACTTGTAAAGTTATAAATCATATCCAGCTATTCCCCTTACAGTTCCCTCTCCGTCTCATTTCACTCTTCGACCGCAAATATTCATCTACCAGTTACCTCTCCCTCTCAGTCCATTCCGATATCGCCCCCCCCCCTGCTGCACAAAGTTGTCCCACCTTTAGTATAGCGATGCCACCCCTCCCAGCCCCCCTTGTGATGTCATTGCACATCTCTGACCATTTTGCCCCATCCCACGAGATATCATCTGCCCCAAGCATGTTGAAACTTGTCTGATCTCCGTTAAAAGAAAATAGATCATGATATTCTGATGCATTCATTTGTTATTCTTATAGTTTTCTGATGCATTCATTTGATATTTTTGGCCTTTTTGATTTTGCTTGTTCCAACTTGCAACCCTATCCCATGGATGAGAATGGATTAGCTACATGTCTAGATATAGCACATCGATCTAAGAATAAATAAGAATTACCTAAATTCCTTTCCTTTCGAAATTGATATATAATTTCGATTCATATTTTTCAAAAAAATGCATATTTTGACCACAGGTACTAATCTAGCAAGTAAATTCCATTTAAAGTCCATTATAAATGGGAGGCATGCTGCCCAACTGGTGGGCTATATTTAAGTTGATTTTGTTTTGGATACTCAATCGAGTATGAATCTTTTACGATTCTCATATGCTAATGATATGTTATAGTGCCTTGAAGAGTATTATTATTGGGAGTGCTTTGATTTTGGCATAGCTTAACAGTCTAAATAACCATAAAATTCATCAATATCCGTCCAAAGAGGTCGCATTTTGTTGTTATCTAACTTGTCTTTGCATCCATATTTGGTAACTTATATTGTTCTTATTTGAATCATTATCAAAAATCGTTTGAAAAAATAATACTAATCTACCTTTTATAAAAAGAAACATAAATTCCATATTCAATATAATCTTTTAGTTTAATTATGTGATCTTCAACTTTTTATAATGGATTAATGGAGTTCTTAACTTTAAATTTATGACGTCTTTATTTTTTTACATATGTGATATAATATGTTATAAAGTACAAACATTAGAGAGGAGATTATTGAGCGGAACTATGCAAGTATAATAGATCCGATCCAATTCGTGATCCTATTAGATTGGATTGGAATGTATTCAAATATTTGATCGATTGGATTGGATTGGAAAATTTTAAAATCCGTTAAGGTAGAACTGGACACGTATTAAACTAAAATATAATCCAATAGTACCCCCCCCCCCCCGTTATACATATGGGAAATATTATAGCAATTGTACCAAATGGTTGTTCACTCAAAGCTTTAGGCACAACGGAATTGTGTAGTTTTTGGCAGAGAGAGGTTCCATGCTAGATAATTTCATGATTCTTCAAGGTAGTTGTCCTAGAGTATTGCAGAGGATCAAGGGGGGTGGGCTCTTTTTAAGAGTAGTGTTGCATAATTTATATACGATATTCAATTGGAGGGGGTCACTGGATGAAGAATAAATGATATTTGGACGATTATTCAGAATTATTTTGTTATGTGTTTTATCTATTTTAAATATAAATTATATCTAATACATATTCTTATATATTCATGTATTTGATCATCGGTTAACAAGATTAAAATAGTAATAGAATTATAAACAAAGACAAGGTGCATAAATTGATGGGGTTTGATTCCAAAAAAGCAATGCAACATAACTTCTATTTAATCATGGTACTTAAAATCCTTTTATAAAAAAAAACAGACCATGAGGAAACTAAGATAGAGCTTTGATATTTGGGTGATATTAAGACAAATGAAAACCCTCGAAAATGCAAAAAAAAATCAGCAGCCAACCAATTGGACCGAATAGTTAGCCACTCAACTGAATAGTCGAACCGAATATTGACCAAATACTGATTATTCAGATGGTCAATCCCCCGCACCTCGTAGTCGGACCAACTATTCGATCCAGTCGATTAATTGTTGCAACAGTGTTTAAGGCACTCTATATAGAAGTGGCCATTTTTCAAAGTTCTTCACAAAGAGTCATATCAAAGACTCCATCCTACATTGATCATAAACTCCAGTATGAGATCATTTCGAAGTTTCTATAAGAGCAACCCCATTTCCAATATCTGCATAAGGATATTTACAACATTTCTTTATACGGCCCTTAAGAGAGATGAATCCATCTTTCATCAAGAAGGTACGTTGCGGACCAGAGTAAGCATTCCATGAGAGACATTCATTGCAATGATTGTGACTTTGATTGAGGTAGATACATAGCATGTAAGTCAGTTGCCTACCCAGATTGTTTAACGGAACTTTAATCGTACTACAACCCTCCAGTTCCTCATTAGCATGACTAAGAAGCATTATCATCAGCAACAATTTGGGGAGTATGTGATGAGTTGAGGGGGTGTATATTATCGTGTAATTAGCATATAAGTGAGTGTTTATTGTTTGTCTAAGCTGAGCATTGCATGCTTGAAGCAACCTACTGGGAGTCGTTAAGACGTGAACTAAGTTGCAAGCCAAAAAAATTGAGCTAAATGACTAAATGACTGAAACAAGTAAAATGGCATGCAATGTACCACTCCAGGGGGCCGAAATGCAATGAGCTAAAAAATTTTGACGACAAAGAAAAGAACGATAATCAAAAAAAATCAGCAAACAATGATTCTCAAGATACTCGAGTTCCAACACGGATCTCACCACAAATTTAAGGCAGCTCAAGTAGTTAAAGACTATTGGAAATAGAGAGCGATGTTGCGGCAACGGAACCTCAATATTTCACCAAACTAAACAGCAATACATCAATCCACACTCCTATTATCATACGAACAGGAAAATATGTAAGTAGCGCTCATACCACAACCAGTGAGGGGCTTTCGGCGTGCTTCTAACCTGGTCGGCGGCAAACTGGGGCTGGGTGCTCACAACGACACGAGGCAGCCTCGTCCGGGTATAACGGTCAGCGTGTGCACAGGTGGTTGTCGGGGCGAATGGCGGTTGCGGTGGCGGAGGGTAGGGTGGTTGGCGTTGGCAAAGACAGCAGGGTGGCGGGATCCGAGAGGCGTGACAGGGAAGGGAGCGCTGGAGGCGGTGGTGACGGGAGAGGTGTTGGCGGCTGGGGTTAAGAGAAGGTTGCGGCGATGGGAAGGGGTTGGCGAGCAGGGCAGAGGAGGTCTTGGGCAATGGAGAGGCGATATGGAGGGTAGCAGGGTTGGCGCCCGATAGGAAGGAGAAGTGGTCGAGCGACGGGGGGGAGGGGGGGGAATAGGGAGGGGAGTGGCGACGGGGAAGGTGAAGTTCGAAGGCAGGGAGGCGGCGATGGAGAGAGGGACGCAGGTGCGAGGGTTGGTGCGCGAGACGGCTGCAAAATCGGCGATGGAGGGTGGCGGTGAAAAAAGGGGTAGCTGAGACTGGAGAGGGGCGGGCGGTGAGGGAAAATTTAGGGTTTGGTGGGGAAAGGTTGCGGGAGGGGAAACGAGAGAGAGATGGAGAGAGAGAGAAAGGGAGAGAGAGAATAAGTGGTGGGGAAAATTTTCTTCATTAAAATTAATTCTCATTCCATAGGAGGGTTGGCTTTATAGAGGCCAGCTCCCCTCAAACAAGCAACTAACTTACTATAAATAGAATAAAAAAATGATAAGGCCTTGTATAATGAGCCTTTTACATAAAATCAAAATGGATAAATAATAAAAAAACGAATGTCCGGCTAAAAGAAAACATCGCATAGCCTCATGTTGCATCAGCTCCCCCTGCTGAGAAAAATCTCGCTCCGTCAAGATGGCGTCGCGATAATTCTGAAGTATATCAGGGCGGAGTTGTCGAAGCTCATCCTCATCAATCCATGTGCAATCTGTCAGAGGTCGTCCCTTCCACTTTATTAAATAGCGACGGAAGAGACCACGTCTAGTCGTCATATCTCATACGTCGGCAATATCCTCTATCTGATCGGCATCGGTCGCGGCTGGTGGCGGGTGCGTATCATCAGCGGGAGCTACTGGCGTGGCTGCATCTGTCTGCTCATCTCCGTGATATAATAAGAGATCTGAAACATTAAAGACTGGCGACGTCTGGACATCCGGCGGTAGATCAAGTAGGTAAGCGTTCTTTCCAATCCTCTTGAGGATTCGGAATGGACCAATTTTTCGGACACTCAATTTCTGGTGGACGCTCAGAGGAAACCTCTCTTTTTTTAGGTGGACCATCACTAATTCTCCAACTCTGAACTCGCTCTCTCTACGATGGAGGTTGGCTTGGGCTTGGTATTTCTGGGTCATGGTTTGGAGTTTGGCTCGGATTTCGGTATGGATAGGGGTTAGGTGTTCGACCAGGTCCTCAGCGGCAGCACTACTCCTCCCTTGCATGGATTGTGGGTGTAAGGTCAAGAAATTAGGTAAGTGGAAAGTCGTACACACTCTCAAAGGGCGATTTTCCGGTGGATCTATTAGTGGAACTGTTATATGCGAATTCGGCTTGGGGAAGAATTAGATCCCATTTAGACGGAGAGTCCCCTGCAAAACATCGTAATAAATTTCCTGAAGATCTATTGACTACTTCAGTTTGCCCATCTGTTTGTGGATGATAAGCCGTGATGTATTGCAAACAAGTACCAAGACGAGACCAAAGCGTGCGTCAAAAATGACTCAAAAATCTGGTATCACGATCCGACGTAAAAGAACGAGGAACACCATGCAATCGAACAACATCACAAAAAAACAAATCAGCGACATGAGATGCATCTGAAGTTTTTTTACATGCAATGAAGTGTGCCATTTTTGAAAATCTGTCCACAACCACAAAGATAGAGTCAGCCTTCCGTACCGTGAGGGGTAAACCTAGCACGAAATCCATGGTGATGTCTTCCCATGGTCGCAGAGGAATCGGTAGAGGCGTATACAACCCAGTGTTCTGTCTATGGCCTTTGAATCTCTGACATATTTGACATTTTTGTACAAATTTTGTAACATCCTTTCACAATTGCGGCCAATAAAATCGCTCTTGGAGAAGAGTCACGATTTTGTCCCTTCCGAAATGTCCAGCTAACCCACCGTTATGCAGTTCTGAGATTAGATTTTCTCGGAGGGAAGTGGCAGGAATGCACAGTCGGTGTGCCTTGAACAGGAATCCTTCATGAAGGACATAAATGGTTGTTGAATCTTGTCACTCTGCATAAGCAGGTCCGAAGTCAGGATCAGTGGGGTAAAGATCTTTGAGGGCATCAAATCATGTGGTGCTTACGGTCATTGTAGTTAAGACATGTGTTCGTCTGCTCAACGCGTCGGCCACGCGATTCAGAGTCCCAGCCTTGTGCTTGAGATGGAACGTGTATTCTTGGAGGAAACTAACCCATTTTGCATGTCGCTTGTTAAGGGTTTTCTGAGAGTTCAGATATCTTAAGGCTTCATGGTCAGAGTTAAGGACAAATTCACGCTGGATTAGATAGTGCTTACAATGCTTGAGAGCTTGTACCACAGCATAGAATTCAACGTCATATGTAGAGTACCGTGATCGAGTTTCGTTCAACTTTTCACTGTAAAATGCTACAGGTCGTCCTTCTTGACTCAGGACGGCACCAATCGCGACATGTGAGGCATCGCAATCAACTACGAAAACCTTGGAGAAGTCAGAAAGTGCCAAGACAGGGGCATGGGTCAACTGATGTTTTAGCTTTTGAAAGCTGATTTCTGCCTCAGGAGTCCAGGTGGGTGCACCTTTTCGTGTGCAATCGACTAGCGGGGCCGTACAAGTACTAAAGTTCCGGATGAAACGTCGATAGAAGGAAGCCAATCCCAAAAAGCTGCGAATCTCAGTGAGGGTTTTGGGCACGGGCCAGCTCTGAATGGCCTGAATCTTGGAGGGGTCAACTTTAAATCCGTCGGCAGTGACAATGTGTCCCAAGAAGAGGACCGTGTCAGACATGAAGGAGCATTTCTTAAGGTGGACAAACAATTGTTGGGCTCTTAAGGTTTCCAAGACTTGTCGTAAGTGGACTAAGTGGTCATCTTCGGTCAAACTGTAGATCAATATGTCATCGAAGTATACAACCACAAATTTACCAATGAAGTGCCGCAAGACATGATTCATGGTTCGCATAAAAGTGATGGGAGCATTAGACAGGCCGAAGGGCATTACTGTCCATTCATAAAGGCCCTCTTTGGTCTTAAAAGCAGTCTTCCATTCGTCTCCGGATCGGAGGCGAATCTGATGGTACCCACTGCGAAGATCCATCTTGGAAAATAATTTGGCACCCGATAGCATGTCGAGCATGTCATCAAGGCGTGGAATTGGAAAATGATACTTGATCGGGATCTTATTGATAGCACGACTGTCCACGCACATCCTCCATGTACCATCCTTTTTTGGGGTAAGTAGAGCAGGAACCGCCACGGAACTCATACTATCTCGAACATACCCACGACGTAGAAGATCAGTGACATGCTTGTTCATTTCTTCGTGCTCACTTGGGCTCATCCGATAATGTGGTAAATGGGGTAAGCTTGCTACAGGAACTAGGTCAATGTGATGCTGAATGTCTCGTAATGAGGGTAGTCCTTCAGGTAACTCTTCAGGTATAATGTCAGCAAACTCATGAATGATGGGCTTTACCTCAGACGGAATTTCAGGTGTAGTCATCTCTTGTTCGATCACTTCACGTCCCATCAATGCGTAAACAGTAGGGCTCTCCTGGACTTCACGTTGGAATGTCTGGGCTTCCATCAACAATACGGGACCAGTAGTTGAAGGCTTTGACGGTGGAGTACTTTTACCAGATTGTGCGGTCGCGGATCGAAGTGTAGCCACCTGGCGAGGGCTAAGGGCTTCACGTTGTGGTCTAAGGGTCACATGCACCTTGTTTATGAGAAATGAGTAAGTGTTCAATTTTCCTCCGTGTTCAGTGTCCCGATCAAACTGCCAAGGTCTCCCAAGTAGTACATGACAAACATCCATAGGGACTACATGGTACCAAACCTCATCTTTATTTGAAGGGTTGATTGAGAAGCTAATGAGACTCTGACGGTGGATAGGCAGTTGAGTGCCACCTCGAAACCACGCCACACTGTACGGTTTCTCGAGTGCTTGGGTCGGTAAGTCCAACTTGTCGACCATTTCTTGAGACACGAAGTTCTCAATGCTTCCTCCATCAATGATCAACGAACAGCGACGCCCTCCTGAGGTGCAGGTGGTTCGGAATATGCTGCATCATAGCCAACTATCAGCGTCGTTGACAGCGGGTGTAAGCAAGATGTTTGTGGGCGCGCTGTCAGGAGCGATAAAGTCCTCATGTTCAATTATCAGGAAAGGTCCGGACACATCTCCATCCACTCCCAGAAGCTCATAGTCATCAGTCCCGAAGTGACAGCAGTTAACGCGGTTTGATCCTCTTCAGGCGATACTTGATGGTCAGGAGCAGGGTCTTCAGGGTCTTTGATGGTGCATAAATGGGCGGGCATAGCCTTAGGGTTTGGACACTCAGCCGCTCGATGTCCCTTTTGATAACACCGGAAACAAGTATCAGGTCCGAAAACAGGTCGGCTTCCCAAGATGCCCGGTCCGGGGTTTCCAGTAGATGGTCGTGCGACGGCAGAGGTTGATGATCTAGCTTGGGGTTTACCTGCAACAACCGATGGGGAAACTATTGGTTTGGAGGTCGTCATCGGGGTACTAGTTCGTGGGACGGAGTTCACAGAAAAAGACGTTCTCCTTGTCTGGGCCTTAACAAGCTTAGTCTCAGCCCGTTCAGCTTGCTTGTAGGCTTCGTCGACGTTTTGACATCTGTGGAGGTAGAGTTCATCTTGGATAACTTGACGAAGTCCTTGCATGTAGCGGGTGACTTCCTGGACAGGAGTCTCCTGCATTCGATTGCGATGAATGAGGGACTGGAATCCTTCGGTGTACTCTCTCACGCTCATGGTACCTTGTCGCCAAAATTGCAATCGCACATACAGATCTCGCTAGTAATCTTCAGGCACAAACTTTGTTTTTAGTTTGGCCTCCATCTTGCTCCAACTGCGAATCTTACCTTTTCCTTTTCATTTGCGTTCGGATTGCAAATGGTCCCACCATAGCAGGGCATGTCCTTTTAGTTTGATTATGACAAATTAAACTTTTCGTTCGCTAGGCATAGTCTTCCATACATAGAAACGTTCGACGGTTTGGAGCCAATCCAAAAAGACATCAGGGTCTCGTCCTCCGTCAAATTCCGGAACATCAAGACGGATGCCTCGATCCCATCCGTCATCGGGCCTAGGGCCAGATCGTGACAGGAATTGATAGCCACTAGTAGGTTGTGACGTATATCCAGGAGTGTATGGATCGTGGTTCTTTGAAATGAAAGGGGTGTCATCTCTTAATCCTTCATCTTCGTTTTCATGTGAAAGATAGTCGCTAACGTATCCATCAGAGGTAGAAGAACTAGAGTCTTCGGATGTGTTACTCCGTGAATGTCGTCTCCGACTAGTACGTCGGCCTTTGTTTGGTGTTTCATCAACATGATCTTTTCCTAGCATGCGACTATTTAATGTGGCAATTTGTCCGTCCATGGTGGCAATTTGTCCGCTCAGTCGATCGTACATCTGCTTCAATTGAACAGACAAGGATTCTAATGATAGCTCAATGTGTGGGGTGTAGCCGGTTTTGGAGGTAGTCGGTTTTTCAGCCATGGGAATCCTATACCTTCTTCTTTTCTTTTCTTTTCTTTTATTTTTTTGTTTTGTTTTAATATGCAATAAAACAAACGAAACGGATAGATGGGCTCTGATACCAAATTGATGCAACCTACTGGGAGTCGTTAAGACGTGAACTAAGTTGCAAGCCAAAAAAATTGAGCTAAATGACTAAATGACTGAAACAAGTAAAATGGCATGCAATGTACCACTCCAGGGGGCCGAAATGCAATGAGCTAAAATTTTGACGACAAAAAAAAAGAACGATAATCAAAAAAATCAGCAAACAATGATTCTCAAGATACTCGAGTTCCAGCACAGATTTACCACAAATTTAGGGCAACTCAAGTAGTTAAAGACTATTTGATACAAACGGCTTTCGGCGTCGACGATAAAATTAGAATAATTTGACGGTGGAATGTCGGTGGAGAAAAGGAGAGGTTGAGAAGAAGAAAACTCGCTGGTAGCGAGGGGTTGAAGGAGGAGAACCGCGAAGATCGCGTGGAGGAAGAGGGAGAGGAGAGAGATATAATGAGATAACTCAATTTTTCATAATAATTGACTGCATAAAAACATGGGGCTACCATCTCTTTATATAGGAGAGATGGGGTTACAAAAATAGTAAACTAATTAAAATTGACAACCGACTTGCCTAATTGGACTCTAACTAATTAACCGACCAAATTTGAAATTAAAATCTACGAAATAAACGTTGAGATCACAGGCGATCTCAATTATTTAATTAGACAATTACGACACTTAAAAACGTAAATAAAATTGACAATTAAAATTAAATAAATATTTGGCCCTATATTCGGGGCCCACGCTGCATCAACTCTCCACCGCTTTAAAAAATTCGTCTCCCGACGAATTGCTTAATGTAGGTGCGTCGTTGGAGAGTTCATCCATGAATTGTGGCTTCAATTTCCTCCCATTCGATTCTTTTCAACGTTACGTTTGTAATTCTTTTCCACCGAGAGATATGACTGTAATTGTTCTACCCCTTCATCTAAAAGATAGCCACAATATAATTTGATTGGCAATTGGCCCTTTTGGTAAATTGTCTTGTGAGGAGGGGGCGGCCTGAAAATGTTACAAAATATTTCACCCCAACTAAAATCTCTGTTAGGGGATGTGATTGAAATATGGGGATTTATGGAAATATATTTTGCAATTTTTCCAATTAATGTTCCAATCCCTCAATTCCAGGGATTTGGTTCCCTTCGTCCTTAGGGCTCGGGGTTCCTTTTTAGGCGTAGGGGCGGCGTCGTTCGAGAGTGGCAGGGTGGGCGCGGCGCCAGTCGGGGAAAGGGAGCACGGCAAGATGGGCACTGAAGTGCGGGGCGGCGCTGGGGGTTTGGGCGAGGGAAGGTGACGAGGTTGGGTGGCGTCGCTGGGCGGTGGACCACAGGTTGGCACGAGGGAGGGTGAGGGATGGCTGAGGGCGGCGGGTTCTGGAGAGGTATCGGCTGAAGAAGCGCAGGGGGTGAAGGCGCTGCGAGGAGAGGGTTTGTGCGGCTGGCGGAGGCGAGAATCCCGCGAGGAAAGGAAGTGGGGTGGCGGCGCGGTCGGCGCAGGAGGGGTGCAGCGGCACGGGGAAGATAGGAGGACTGCGGGGAGGAGAGGAGGTCTGCAAGGGTTCGCGCGGGAGGCGCGGGTTCTGGAGGGGGCGAGATCGGGTTCTGGAGGGAGCTGTGGGTGGAGGGGGTTTTTGCGGCAGGGGTGGTGGCGCGGGCTGGTGGGGTTTTCCGCGGGGTTGGCGGGGAAGGGGCTGGAGGGGTTGCGGAGATGAGGGGTGGCGGGGTTGTGGTCGGTGGTGGTGCCGTGGGGGGGTATGGGGCTGTGGTGGGAGTTGTTGGTGGCGGGGGTGGTGGGGCGGCGAGAGGGGCCGCGGGGAGGGCTGGGGCGGCAGAAGAGGTACCTGGAAGACTGGGGTTGTGCCAGGATGACCGGAGGGGGCCGTGGAATCGACTCCGATGGCGGAATTGGTTCTGGAAAGTGCTGGACAGCGGCCCGATTAGTCTTCTTCGGCGACGTTTTCTTCGTCAAAAACTCGCGGTAGCGGCTTCCGGTGGTTGACGGTTTGATTGGGCGTCGTGGTAGGCCTCAAAGAAGGCCATTAGGTTCCGAGACATGGATTGGAAGTTGTTCTGCAAATCACGTACCATGTGTTCCGTCTCTTTGAAGGAGGCGTCGATGGCGGAGATGGCTCGTCGTGTTTGTTCGGACGAATGATGATGTCGTTGCGAGCACCGGGATGGATCGTTAGGTCGTGAGAACGACCTAAATGCCATGCTCTGATACCAAATGATGCAAACGGCTTTCGGCGTCGACGATAAAATTAGAATAATTTGGCGGTGGCATATCGGTGGAGAAAATAGAGGGGTTGAGAAGAAGAAACTGGAAGGGTTGAAAAGCGAAGACACGTCGGATGCGCGGGGTTAGAGAGAAGAAACGCGTAGACCGCGAGGGGAAGAGAGAAGAGACTCGTCGGGAATACGAGGGGTTTGGGAGAAGAAGAACACGTGTAGATCACGCGGGGAGAAGGAGAGAGAGAGGGGAGAGGAGAGAGAGATAAATCTCTATTTTATCACATCTTGAACTGACTAAAACATTGGACCCTCATCCCTTTATATAGGAGGGATGACTTTACAAGAATAGAAAATAATTTAAACCGACAACCAATTATCCTAAAACTGACTCTAACTAATTAACCGACTAACTACCAAATTTGAAATTCAAATTAAGACTAATTGAGATCACACGCGATCTCTTTATTTAAAATTACGACAACTTAAAAAACGTAAATAAAATTAACGGCCACAATTTAAATAATTAGACGGCCCTACATGTCGAGTCCACGCTGCATCAACTCTCCTCCGCTTTAAAAAAATTCGTCTCCCGACGAATTGCTTGAACCTTGAGGCTTGACATAAGGCGCTTCATGAACTTGTGTCGACGTGCGCGTGAACGCGAATCATGAGATATGCAACTCAAATCATATTGCATCTTCCAATGCGCTACGGGATCGTCGGAATCGTAGGGACGATTCGGTTGCCATGCTCTGATACCAATTGATGCAAAATGGAATTCGGCGCGGCGCGGGAAATAGATTTGACGGTGGATTTTCGATGGTAGAAGAAAATAGAGGGGTTGAGAAGAAGAAACTGGAAGGGTTGAAAAGAGAAGACACGTCGGATGCGTGGGGTTAGAGAAGAAGAAACGCGTAGACCGCGAGGGGAAGAGAGAAGAGACTCGTCGGGAATACGAGGGGTTTGGGAGAAGAAGAACACGTGTAGATCACGCATGGAGAAGGAGAGAGAGAGGGGAGAGGAGAGAGAGATAAATCTCTATTTTATCACATCTTGAACTGACTAAAACATTGGACCCTCATCCCTTTATATAGGAGGGATGACATTACAAGAATAGAAAATAATTTAAACCGACAACCAATTATCCTAAACTGACTCTAACTAATTAACCGACTAAACTACCAAATTTGAAATTCAAATTAAGACTAATCGAGATCACACGCGATCTCTTTATTTAAAATTGCGACAACTTAAAAAACGTAAATAAAATGACAATTAAAATTAAATAAATATTTGGCCCTATATTCGGGGCCCACGCTGCATCACTATATAAGAAGCCCATGACCTCCTGTAACAAGTGAGAAAGTCAATAGACACATCAACCCTTTGAGGTGTTCTCCCTAGTTTCATCCTGCTCCTTAGGGAGTAGGGTTCCACGTTAAAAATCCCGGTGTTCCTAAATTTTAATTCTTTATTTCTCTGATATTAGCTTCCGCATTATACTTTCTAACAATTATAATATGTTTTTTATGTTAACCTTTTTATTTGAACGAGGTTAAAAAGGTATTATGAAAAAGAAATCATGTTATCCATACAACTATTCCAACCCATGAATGCAGGGGTAGAGCTGGGGGGTAAGCCATGCTACCTTGGGATAACCTGGCAACCAAGAGCATGGTTTCAGATTTCGCAAAATATCAGCGAAATTTTGTTAAAATTTCGGTTTTGACTCGAGACTGAAATTTCGAGCCAAATGCCCATATGGGAGCCTTCCTTCACAAATGTTGCTTGATTTGGGCGAAATGTGACCGGATTTTTTTCGAAATTGTTGAAAATTTCGATGAAATTTCGTTTTGACATGGTGTCGATACGATATCTGATAACGAAATTTAAAACCTTGACCAACAGTTGCCACAAATCCAATAAGCATTGATCCTAGAGACTAGTGCGGGAGATGGAGAATCCTATTGTAAAAGAACGGGATGAAACCACGGGAGAAAGCTAAAAAGGGCTATTTTTTATTATGTTTTCTCAAGAGATACTATGAGTGTGAGGCTTTTTATATAGCCCCACCAATTACACCAAAGTCCCATTAAATAGGCGATATGGGACCAAACACGAGGGCATTGTAATTGAAAGTTAGAGAGATCCAATTATTTATCTAGAACACACTCTAACGGTCCCCTTGAGCTGGAGCATTGATGCAGCATGAGGCTATGCGATGTTTTCTTTTAGCCGGACATTTGCTCGTTTTTTTATTATTATCTATCCATTTTTGATTTTATGTAAAAGGCTCATTATACAAGGCCTTATCATTTTTTATTCTATTTATAGTAAGTTAGTTGCTTGTTTGAGGAAGTTGGCCTCTATAAAGCCACCCCTCCCTATGGAATGAGAATTAATTTTGAATGAAGAAAATTTTCCCCACCACTTATTCTCTCTCCCTTTCTCTCTCTCTCTCTCTATCTCTCTCTCTCGTTTCCCCTCCCGCAACCTTTCCCCACCAAACCCTAAATTTTCCCTCAACGTCGCCCTCTCCAGTCTCGGCCACCCCTTTTTCCCCGCCACCTTCCATCGCCGATTCCGCAGCCGTCTCGCGCACCAACCCTCGCACCTGCGTCCCTCTCTCCATCGCCGCCTCCCTGCCTTCGAACTTCACCTTCCCCGCCACCACTCCCCTCCCTATTTCCCCCCGTCGCTCGATCACTTCTCCTTCTTATCAGGCGCCAACCCTGCTGCCCTCCATATCGCCTCTCCATCGCCCAAGACCTCCTCTACCCTGCTCGCCAACCCTTCCCATCGTCGCAACCTTCTCTTAACCCCAGCCGCCAACACCTCTCCCGTCACCACCGCCTCCAGCGCTCCCTTCCCTGTCACACCTCTCGGATCCCGCCACCCTGCTGTCTTTGCCAACGCCAACCACCCTACCCTCCGCCACCGCAGCCGCCATTTGCCCCGACAGCCACCTGTACACCACGCTGACCGTTATACCCCGGACGAGGCTGCCTCGTGTCGCTGTGAGCACCCAACCCCAGTTTGCCGCCGACCAGGTATGAAGCGCGCCGAAAGCCCCTCACTGGTTGTGGTATGAGCGCCACTTACATATTTCCCTGTTCGTATGATAATAGAGTGTGGATTGGTGTATTGCTGTTTAGTTTGGTGAAATATTGAGGTTCCGTTGCCGCAACACCGCTCTCTATTTCCAATAGTGATGCAGCGTGGGCCCCCGATATAGGGCCAAATATTTATTTAATTTTAATTGTCAATTTTATTTACGTTTTTAAGTGTCGTAATTGTCTAATTAAATAATTGAGATCGCCTGTGATCTCAACGTTTATTTCGTAGATTTTAATTTCAAATTTGGTCGGTTAATTAGTTAGAGTCCACATTAGGCAAGTCGGTTGTCAAATTTTAATTAGTTTACTATTTTTGTAACCCCATCTCTCCTATATAAGAGATGGTAGCCCCATGTTTTTATGCAGTCAATTATTATGAAAAAATGAGTTATCTCATTATATTTCTCTCCTCTCCCTCTTCCTCCACGCGATCTCCGTGGTTCTCCTCCTTCAACCCCTCGCTACTGGCGAGTTTTCTTCTTCTCAACCTCTCCTTTTCTCCACCGATATTCCACCGCCAAATTATTCTAATTTTATCGTCGACGCCGAAAGCCGTTTGCATCATTCGGTATCAGAGCATGGCAACCAGTGTTGCAGAAGACGGTATTCGGTATTCAGTCGGAGGGATCACTGAATAGAGAATAATCGGTATTCGGGCGACTATTCGGAATTATTCGGTTTTTGTATTTTTTAATATAAAAATTATTCATAATACATATATCCTTATATTTTTATACATATATGGTCATTAGTTAACATGAATCCAAGATAAAAGTACCAATCAATATAATAGATATATAGAATTTGACATTTGTTATGATACCGTGGTAAAATGTAGCCCATAAAAATTGAAAATTGAAAATAAAAAAATCAAAAAATCAAAGTCAAACTCCAGTCGGCCTAATAGTCGGGCCAGTCGGCCGAATAGTCGGGCGACTATTCGGTCGGGCCGGACTATTCACCGAATGGAGGTCTATTCAGTCGGGCACCCCCCCGCACCGCATAGTCGGACCGACTATTCGGGATAGTCGGCCGACTATTGCAACACTGATGGCAACCGAATCGTCCTTACGATTCGACGATCCCGTCGCGCATTGGAAGATGCAATATGATTTGAGTTGCATATCTCATGATTCGCGTTCACGCGCACGTCGACACAAGTTCATGAAGCGCCTTATGTCAAGCCTCAAGGTTCAAGCAATTCATCGGGAGACGAATTTTTTAAAAGCGAAGGAGAGTTGACGATACCAAATGATGCAACGGCTTTCGGCGTCGACGATAAAATTAGAATAATTTGGCGGTGGAATATCGGTGGAGAAAAGGAGAGATTGAGAAGAAGAAAACTCGCCGGTAGCAAGGGGTTGAAGGAGGAGAACGCGGAGATCGCGTGGAGGAAGAGGGAGAGGAGAGAGATATAATGAGATAACTCAATTTTTCATAATACTTGACTGCATAAAAACATGGGGCTACCATCTCTTTATATAGGAGAGATGGGGTTACAAAAATAGTAAACTAATTAAAATTGACAACCGACTTGCCTAATTGGACTCTAACTAATTAACCGACCAAATTTGAAATTAAAATCTACGAAATAAATGTGAGATCACAGGCGATCTCAATTATTTAATTAGATAATTACGACACTTAAAAAATTGATGCAAAATGGAATTCGGCGCGGCGCGGGAAATAGATTTGACGGTGGATTTTCGATGGTAGAAGAAAATAGAGGGGTTGAGAAGAAGAAACTGGAAGGGTTGAAAAGAGAAGACACGTCGGATGCGCGGGGTTAGAGAAGAAGAAACGCGTAGACCGCGAGGGGAAGAGAGAAGAGACTCGTCGGGAATACGAGGGGTTTGGGAGAAGAAGAACACGTGTAGATCACGCGGGGAGAAGGAGAGAGAGGGGAGAGGAGAGAGAGATAAATCTCTATTTTATCACATCTTGAACTGACTAAAACATTGGACCCTCATCCCTTTATATAGGAGGGATGACATTACAAGAAATAGAAAATAATTTAAACCGACAACCAATTATCCTAAACTGACTCTAACTAATTAACCGACTAACTACCAAATTTGAAATTCAAATTAAGACTAATTGAGATCACACGCGATCTCTTTATTTAAAATTGCGACAACTTAAAAAACGTAAATAAGATTAACGGCCACAATTTAAATAATTAGACGGCCCTACATGTCGAGTCCACGTTGCATCAACTCTCCTCCGCTTTTAAAAAATTCGTCTCTCGACGAATTGCTTGAACCTTGAGGCTTGACATAAGGCGCTTCATGAACTTGTGTCGACGCGCGCGTGAACGCGAATCATGAGATATGCAACTCAAATCATATTGCATCTTCCAATGCGCAACGGGATCGTCGAATCGTAGGGACGATTCGGTTGCCATGCTCTGATACCAATTGATGCAAAATGGAATTCGGCGCGGCGCGGGAAATAGATTTGACGGTGGATTTTCGATGGTAGAAGAAAATAGAGGGGTTGAGAAGAAGAAACTGGAAGGGTTGAAAAGAGAAGACACGTCGGATGCGCGGGGTTAGAGAAGAAGAAACGCGTAGACCGCGAGGGGAAGAGAGAAGAGACTCGTCGGGAATACGAGGGGTTTGGGAGAAGAAGAACACATGTAGATCACGCGGAGAGAAGGAGAGAGAGAGGGGAGAGGAGAGAGATAAATCTCTATTTTATCACATCTTGAACTGACTAAAACATTGGACCCTCATCCCTTTATATAGGAGGGATGACATTACAAGAATAGAAAATAATTTAAACCGACAACCAATTATCCTAAACTGACTCTAACTAATTAGCCGACTAACTACTAAATTTGAAATTCAAATTAAGACTAATTGAGATCACACGCGATCTCTTTGTTTAAAATTGCAACAACTTAAAAAACGTAAATAAAATTAACGGCCACAATTTAAATAATTAGACGGCCCTACATGTCGAGTCCACGCTGCATCATATAGCCTCCACAGAGCCTCCAAGTCCCACCACTGTTAGATGTGAGACTAAACACAGGGATGTGGTAAATGGATCTTGGAAGGATCCATTACCCATCTACATGATAAATGGCGCATACTCTAATACTCCCCCTGAAGCTAGAGCATCCAATGCTCAGTTTGGACAAACAGAAAGAAATCTCAAACTCACACTACAAGACACTACAAACAATATCAACTCAACGCACACAACTGTCGGTTGTTGTCGAGGACGTTGCTTCTCATGCGTGCAGGTGAGGAGGAAAAACCGGGCTGGAATGTCAGTCAAACTGAATCTCCTCGTCAGAGAGCATGTGCTCTGTACTGCA